>CAMXCT020006506.1:17500-132736 GCA_947184155.2 Cladocopium goreaui
CACGTATTCGGAGTTCGGAACGTACTTGTACAGAACAAAAAACGATACTTTATGTATACTTAGTAGAAATCACAAGGTCAACAACTAACCAAAAACATTAGTTTCTGTGGACCCGGTTGGACTTTATGTAAACTTGCTAGAAATCACAAGAAGTCAACAACTAACCAAAAACAATAGTTTCTGTGGACCCGGTGGGAGAGCCTCCACAGAGTCAACCCCTCACTTGGTTGACCCTCTGGAGGCCCCTCCACCGGGCCCACCTATTCGGAGTTCGGAACGTAATTGTACAGAACAAAAAACGATATTTTATGTATACTTGGTAGAAATCACAAGGTCAACAACTAACCAAAAACATTAGTTTCTGTGGACCCGGTTGGACTTTATGTAAACTTGCTAGAAATCACAAAAGCAACAACTAACCAAAAACAATAGTTTCTGTGGACCCGGTGGGAGAGCCTCCACAGAGTCAACCCCTCACTTGGTTGACCCTTTGGAGGCCCCTCCACCGGGTCCACGTATTCGGAGTTCGGAACGTCATTGTACAGAACAAAAAACGATACTTTATGTAGTCGTGGCGGAAGCGCCTCCACAGCGTCAACAACTAGCTCAGTCGACTCCCTGGAGGCCCGTCCAACGAGTCCGCGTGCTGACAACACGGTATACCTACAAGAATAACGATTCACCAACAACAAGCACACAAACATTCCAGCTGCTTGGGTGAGCTTTTCAAACTCCAAAAGTTTCTTTCCAACCGATTCTTGTCCAAAATGCCTACCTTATACATCTAACGTTAGAAATCGGCAAACTCTTCAACGCAATTTCCACGAAGTCATGAATCCGCTTGTTGATCTTCGCAATTGAATGTAAAGTTTAACCGGGGTGGGAGTTTAATATTCCCTAATACCCTTGTTGATCTTCCCAATTGAATGCAAAGTTTAACGGGGGTGGGAGTTTAATATACCCTAATACATTTGTTGATCTTCCCAATTGAATCAAAGTTTAACGGGGGTGGGAGTTTAATATTCCCTAATACGCTGTTGATCTTCCCAATTGAATGTAAAGTGTAACGGGCCTGGGCGTAGTAGTAGTAGTAGTAGTAGTAGTAGTAGTAGCAGTAGCAGCAGTAGTAGTAGTAGTAGTAGTAGTAGTGGTAGTGGTAGTGGTAGTGGTAGTGGTAGTGGTAGTGGTAGTGGTAGTGGTAGTGGTAGTGGTAGTGGTAGTGGTAGTGGTAGTGGTAGTGGTAGTGGTAGTGGTAGTGGTAGTGGTAGTGGTAGTGGTGGTAGTGGTAGTAGTAGTAGTAGTAGTAGTAGTAGTAGTAGCAGTCGTAGTAGTAGAAGTAATAGTAATAGTAATAGTAGTAGCAGTAGTAGTAGTAGTAGTAGTAGTAGTAGTAGTAGCCGTAGTAGTGGTAGTAGTCGTCGTCGTCGTCATAGTAGTAGTAGTCGTAGTAGTAGAAGTAGTCGTCGTCGTAGTAGTAGTAGTAGTAGTCGTCGTCGTCATCGTCGTAGTAGTAGTCCTCATAGTAGTAGTAGTAGTCCTCATAGTAGTAGTAGTCCTCATAGTAGTAGTAGTAGTAGTAGTAGTAGTAGTAGTAGTAGTAGTAGTAGTAGTACTAGTAGTCGTCATAGTAGTAGTAGTAGTAGTAGTAGTAGTAGTAGTTGTAGTAGTAGTAGTCGTCGTCGTCGTCGTGCTTGCGTTACAAACAGTCGCACCTTCTCTTGCCTCTCCCTCCTGTCTTTTCCCCCCTACCTTTTTTCCCCCCCCTCTCAAGTAATCATATGGCATGGATATGGCATGGATGTCTGAAGCCCGGGCACCGCCTCAGTCCCAAGGCTGCAGCCCGCGCTTGCCTTCCCAGGCGCCAGGGGACCGAATCCCTTCCAGTGTCATCCAAACAAGCTGGGAATCCCTGAACTAATTGGGGATCTAGAATCACTGTAGAATCACTGTAGAATCACTGTAGAACTATTGTAAAGTCGGATGTTTCAGCAAGCCATGTTTGATTAATGTTTGATTACCAGAGGGTTACCAAGTAGCCTAGCAGTAGCTAGGCCCTTCTCGAGACGACTTTGGAATCTGGAAGAAGGCGGGGGTAGGGGCTGTCAGGACGAGCTGGGGATGATCCAATTGGTTGAGATCGCGTCGCCCATGGCCTCAATGGGTCCACAAAATGGGCATCCAACGCTTTGCCCATTAAACATTGCCATAGAGTGGAGATACTTACCCCATTTCTATCCATTTCTATCCATTTCGCGGCCCGATGCTTCCAAGCTGCACTGCAGGTCTCCAAGTTCGTCAAGCGAGGACCAGCGCTAGGCCAGACTGAGACAGTTTTGCTGCCAGTGTAGTGTGGTGGACCCAGTAATAAACCATCCCCTCAATGACGATTCAAAGCTTCCACGAAAATGGAGGTTTAATGAGGTTTATGGCAATGGGTTTACTGAGTTTACTACCCATATGGGTGAAAATTTGAGGACTCTTCTGTGGGAAGACCCTATTCCGGGTTCAGTTAAGAGTTCGGAGGTTTTACGATGCCCAGTTGGAGCGCAGAAGGGCAAAATCGCAGCTGTATCCACAGATCTTTTTGTTTGCTGGGAGTTGCAGGCTCAAGATTTCCCGAGTCTTTCCAGGGTGTCCCGCGCCAGCAGAGCAATGAGGATTGCCTCGGGTTGGCGTGGATTGACGGTTGGCTCCTGGATCTCGTTGCAGGGCTGCCAAGGTGGCTGTGACATGCTGTGACCACTCTGCGCAGCTGAATGTTAGACTTGGGACAGATTCAACAAAGTATATAATGTGGCACTGAATGTGTGGTAGTACCAAGAACAATACTTACTTGTACATGGTGAATCATGGTGGTGGTGATGGTGGGAGAGACCGTACTGTAACAGCGACAGCAGCTGTGCCTTTCATTGGAAGTACAGCAGCTGTCATGCTACAGGATCTTTCTAGATTCTAAAGGGATCCGCTTCAAGTTCAAAAAACATATTTTTACAGCTTTTATCAATTTTTTACGAGACATTTGATTTCACATCACTAAATTGCGATCGGAATTGATCAAAATTCATCGAACTCGTCTTGGTCCCGACATTTTGGCACCAGCCTTCATGGCCCCATGGGTGGGGTATGTGCTCGACGGGCCCAATGGGCTCCAATCCAGGAACCAGGGCTAGAGTCTACTAGAGGAGGCTTGGTCGACCGTGGCTCAAGACATGGTGTAGTGAATATGTGTGGAAATAAACTAATTATAATTAAATATAATTAAACAACGGACAAATAGTGATAAACAGACCTATACCCCCCGTGCAAGAAATGTCAAACATGTCAACATGTCAATCTTCATGGCACTGATGCGACTAGAATTGGTAGCCAACATGCAGAGAATTCTGTGCCTGAAGCTGCTGATTGGGTACTTCGAAATCTTCGAATTCTGGACCATTTGACTTTACTCGGCTCAAGTTCTCAGTAGGGCCAAGGTTCTCTCTGTGGCGAGCAACGATGTTAGCTTGCTGCATTGCCCGTGCAGATCCGCAGGTGCGTCCGCAGTTGGCGGTGGTGCGTTCGGTTTCAGAGACTCAGCAGTTCTTTTTCACCTTGCAGACACCTCCGCCACCAGCGGCACCAGCAGCGCCGACCAAGGGCATTCCAACGATTCCAACTCAGGAAGCTACGGCCTTCACAGTGGCGGTGCCAACAAAGAACTTTGCCACGTTGGGCCTGCAGCTGGAGTTGACAGAAACAAGAGCACCTACAGGTTTGGGAATAGAGGAGGGAGCCATCGAGGAATTCAACAGGGTCTACGTGGGATCCGACATACGCACCTTTGACGTTTTGCTGGCCCTTGATGGAATCCAAAGCTGGGAAGCCATTCAGAAGAAGATGACAAGCAAATTGCCTGACAAGATGTACTTGACCTTCAAACGCCCCAGAAAGATTCAAATCGTTGTGGAAAAGACCGGTGACATGGGCATGACCCTGGCTTACACAGATAAATCTGTTGGAGTCGTGGTTCAAGAGCTCAACCACTCTGGGCTCATGGCGAAGTGGAACGCCAAGCGGAGCGTTCACAGCGATACCCTTGGGGTGCTGGACCGCATCATTGAATTTGACGGGAAAGCTTACTGTGGCACTGAGTTGGCCACCCTCCTTGAGGAGAAAAAGATTTGGCGCCTCACAGTGCTGAAGTATCCCCAAGGTGAGATGCTCCTCCTAGAGGGTTTGCGGGTTTGAGTCGTCGAAGCTTCTGATGCCCGGAATTCTGCTAAGGCAGGTTTTGCTATTCCACTCGCCCACGAAGTTTTGACTAGCATTCTTCATAAGAAGTTCTTGCTAGGAATATGTGTCCTGAAAATTCCTGAAATCATCTGAAAGCAACACCCACCGCCTAACATGGAAGTGGCGGTGAGAAACGTTGGCCTCCTGTCGCAGCTGTGGCCAAGTCTGCAGAAAGCAGATGTCAATGTTGCTCAGAGATTCGAATGGGCTCGTAGTTGCACCTTTTATCGTTTGCATTGTGGTACAGATGGGGCCTTGCTTTCACCCTGCGCACCGCATACTGTAGCATCCCATATCATGTAATTAGCAAATATTTTCCATTAGCAAATATTTTCCATACTGTAGCATCCATGTAATTAGCTGCAATGTTTGGCTTTCTGGAGCCACTTTTTGCTTAGTTGAGTTTGGTCTGCGACATCCTGGACCAAACACCACAAAAGAATTGTTGCGTGCTTGATGATGCGCTGTGCTCTTGGACTTTGGTCGTCAGATCGGTACGCTGATGGCCGTGCCACGAACCAGTGCTCCAGGCCTTTCGTCGAGACTTCCCCAAAGAGTGGGCTGCAGTGAGCACGACGGATGGCCAGAGGATCCAGGACAGGGGCTGCATCAAGAGGATTTGGACAAAGTTTAGCTAGCAGCATACTAGTAGCTTACGCATTGGAGATCATTGGAGTATGGAACAGAAATGGACATTTCATATATTTCATGAACATTGTGGAGATTGGAACATTTCAGCAGCTCCAAAGGCAATCCTAGTATCTCGCAGCAGGCGCGGGCCTTGCAGAGCCAGTTGCGGTTGCAGGGCTTGAGCGAGGCGGATGGGCATCCATAAGCTTTCCACAGCAATGGGCAAAAATCGATGATGCGAAAGTCTGAGTTTAGCTCCTTTGGACTCTAATTGAGAAGCCAATGCTTTTGTCCTGCGAGCCTGTGAGCCTTTCTGGTAGGCTTGCGCAGCACATCCTCATGGAGAACTTCATTTCTAACCTACAGGTACTCGTATGCAACGTAGTCAACATCAAATCCGCTAATCGAAGGAAGTTTAGAAGTCAAACTTCCGACAACATGGACAGATGAAAAGCAGAGGTGGAGCAGAAGAATAGAGAAGAGAAGAGCAGAAGAGAGAAGATCAGAGAAAGAAAGAGTCAGAAGAAAGTTGATGCAGGTGCGCGAAAAGGTAGGAAAGTCGCAAAGCAGTGTGTTTTTCCAATGATGTGTGGCTCCGGAGGGCCGAAAAGTAGGCTCGCTAAAGCGGCGGGTGCGGAGCCAGCTGGCCAGAGATGAACAATTTCACGCCGTTGTGGCACGAAGTTGCGCGAAGCACATTTCGAAGTCAAAATGTACAAAACACACCAGCTCCGGACCACTTTTGGAAGTTGAGATGTCAAAAAAAATGCACGCCGTTGTGGCGCGAAGCGCATGTCCAAGTCAAAATGTACAAAGCACACCATGCTCGGACCACTTTTGGAAATTGAGATGTCGAAAAAATGCACGCCGTTGTGGCGCGAAGCACATTTCGAAGTCAAAATGTTAAAAGCACCAGGGGTTCGGACCACTTTTGGACGTTCAGATGTCGTTTCGCCTGGCAGGCGCAAGGGATTGTGGACCTTGTCAAAAGTGAGCAAAACGTGCGGGTTTTGTAGCATTTCCAAAAACGATGGCAGGCGTGGGACGTTTGAAGAGGATCTGCAAAGATGCATTTTCCGTGGCAGGCGCAGTACAAGAGACAATGTTCATCAGAGCTGTTAGGAGGTCCGGGCGCTGATTTCCTGAGAGGGGTTGCATTTTGGAGCATCAGATCTTCAGGTTTGTTGAAATGATTTTGCATGACGGGTGCAGCACTTCGTACGACCTGGTGGTGTTAACTTCGAAAAATGAGAAAGTCTCGCAGACTTGCTTCGTTTTTGCCGTTATCAAGTTCAAAAATTGAGGAAGTCTCGCTGAATTGCTGCATTTTTGATGGTGCCAAGTTCAAAAATTGAGGAAGTCTCGCAGAATAGCTTCGTTTTCAAGCTTGCAGATAGACAGATAGACAGATAGACAGACAGACAGAGACAGACAGTAGATAGATAGAAAGATAGATAGATAGATAGATAGATAGTTAGATAGACAGATGAGAGAGAGATATATAGAAGATAGATAGACAGATAGACAGATAGACAGATAGACAGATAGACAGATAGACAGATAGAAAGAAAGAAAGAAAGATAGATAGATAAATAGATAGGTAGGTAGGTAGGTAGGTAGGTAGATAGTCAAAGAAAGAGAGAGAAAAAGAGAAAAAGAGAGGAGACCTCAACCACCTTGCGGTCCATCAGTGGATTCGCTCTGCCATCCGTGATTCACAACAACCAACCTCTCCTATAGGTTTCCTATTTTCGAAACTTCCGCCACCGCCTTGTGCGGTACTACTGGTATATGTTAATATCCATTGTATATTCAGGAACAGTTATATATCGGACTACAAAAAAAGTACCCGCCCAGGGATTCGCACTAGATTTTGTGAAAATGACCCAAAAATGTCAGTTTGTATGCGTTTTTAAGCAATTGTATCTGTGTTTGAAGTTCGTACTGTTTTTGCAGTTGCCGAAACCAAAAACTCAGAACTCAAGTTTCGATTCCTGCACAATATTGCACAAATTCGAGCACAATTTTTCGCAACTCGGGCTCATAGATGATCACCAACCCCCACCCCATCTCACAGGGGGGCGGGGATGACCCTTGCCCCTATATTCCCTACACACGCCAATATACCCCTATATACCCCATGGACCTGCAGACCCATTTTCAGAGGTGGGCTATGGTGGGCTTCACTGAGGCAGCCACCCTCTGAGCCTTGGACAGTGGATACTGTACCTGGCCAAGTTTGGAGGCGTGGCCTATTTTTTGGGACAATTATTATTGGGGCAGAATTTTGAGTGGGGATAGAATTTGCCATGATGCCTGATTCGAAGCTGCGTTTTTAATAGGTTCTAATCCTTGAGATTGAGGGATATTGAGGGTAGATAGTGATCATTCCAGTTGATGCTTATCCCGAGGTACTTTCTGCCTTTTTGGACCATGGGGAAATGCCGTTTTTTTGGTACCCAGGCAACCCAGGTTTTTATACCCAGTTCCAGTGCTCCAGGCTGCATCCAGGAGGCCAAGTGTTGCGACTCTTCCGACCAGTCCACTGAGCTCTCTGGAATGACGAGTTGGAGGACGCTGTGGGAACTGCCACCTGGGAATGCCTCGAAAAAAAGATAAAGCATGATAAATATACAGATTTTGCCCTAAAAATGGATGAAAGACTATAAGAATATATAAGTATAAGAATACGATCATTTTGCTGGGTCCATTCAATGGAACGGCTTATGAAAGATTTCATTGAGCCATTAGTATCCCAATCTTGAGTTAAAACAGGAATTGAGGCTCCAATTTGTTTCCATGACGAACTCCATGTGTCAGGAAACGGCTCAACGAACTCTACGAAGAGAGTTCCGCTGGCGATCAATGCGAGCCCAGCCAGGAGCTTTCTGCAAAAAGGTGGCCATCTATCACTGACCCATCCTGCTGAGTGATTTCTGAACATTCGCATACATTCGCCAAGTTGGTGCGCGAATCTTGCAGTGACGTCTCTGAGCGACAAGAACGCCCATACGAACTTTGGGAGCGAACCAAACACTGCCAAGCCAAGTGGCTGTGTCTCTCAGTCAGCACCCAGGAGGCTCCAACAATGCAGCCTCCAAATTCGGACAAGCCCCTGCGAAGACCTTGGTCAGCAAGCTAAAAAGTCAGAGAAGGCTTGCGAATTAAGAGCGCCACATGCAGAGCGGTCTTGCAACATTTCTCTTTATTTCTCTTGCAATATATCAGCCGTCCCAAGCATTCATTGTTGAGCACAATGGACCGAACCTTTTGCAAGTGGTGTTTTTACTCAAATTTGCAACCAATGACTTCAGAACTTTTAGATACTTTTAGAACAAACATATGAGTACTGCAAACATTCAGATCTTGTGACATCTTGTGACATCTTGTGACATCTTGTGACATCTTGTGACATCTTGTGACATCTTGTAATCATGCGGTCTCCGCCAGGGAGACGGATGTCAGAAGCAATCTGGGCCGCTTGGCACCGCCCCGCACGGATGGTCTGGGCAGAGAGCCCACGCTCGAGGAGCCAGCACTGTGGAGACACGGCAGGGCTGGGTGAAATCCATTGAAATACACCATGGGGAGGAAGTTTGGCATCATGAATGTCTTGTAGGACATTGATGGACATTGTACGTTTGACTTTTTTGCATCATACCATACTGGAGATATCTCGGTGAAATGTGTTGCGGAGAATTCCGAGTTGGATTCTTGGCATCACCTTCGGATTCTTGGTGTTATCCATAAGCAACAGCATCCCTACATTAAAAAAGTGGAGCTTTCAGGAGGCGGAGGAGGCTGAAGCGGATGAACCCTTGGTAAATTATGAAGATATTGCAGCCGAACAGGCGCAGAGCACGGCATAGAGCAGGGTGGCTAGATCATCTTTGCAAAAGAAAGGGATGGGCCAGTCGTTGTTTGTTTTGTTCCTATATTAATTTATAATATAGTTATTGCGCAGATTTCCATAGATATCTGATGGGGGGTTGGATGTCAACCATCCCCAGGTGGTTTTATATGATTGTATGTTATTGTGATAATATATGTATATATATAATTATATATATATATATCATATAATATCGTATGTACCACATGAATATCACAAGTCATATCCCCTTCCCAAGGTGGCGCTACGCTTGAAGCCCGTGGCGTCCATTTTCCACCGCCATGTGGAGCATGTGGAGCTGGATGAGGTCGAGCCTCTGCCGAGTGATGCCTTGGAGGTAGAGGAGGACCATGGGGGGAGCGCACCATGACCATGATGAATAATATGGTGAATTCATTGTCATAGGGCTAACATGAACCATCCAGTGGTGAGTAATATGGTGAATTCATAGGGCTAACATGAACCATCCAGTGGTGAGTAATATGGTGAATTCATAGGGCTAACATGAACCATCCAGTGGTGAATAATATGGTGAATTTGTAGGGCTAACATGAACCATCCAGTGGTGAATAATCGGAATAATATGGTGAATTTGTAGGGCTAACATGAACCATCGAACATGAACTATTTAATACTATTTGCCGTAGTTCGTTGGTGTTTTTAGCTGTTTAACAAACTGTTGAAAAACCATCAATAAATATGGGAATAACATTTATAGATGATGGTTGAGGAGCTATGATAGGGGTTATACTACACCCCATTTGGAAACTCAATGCGTTCACTTGCTTTGTTGCGTTCAGTTGGGGGGAAAGATTTCTGGAAGTCGGTGCGTGCTGCGTCCAGCTGGTGTTTTGGAAGACATGGTTTGGAACATTGATATTTTTACCTGAGTTCTTGGTTCGGAATTGGATGTGTTGAATCTGGTTCGGAATGTGTCAGTTCCATTGGGAATTGGATTGTGTTGGGTTTTCCCCTTTTGAAATTTGGAGATGTGGTTGTGTTGAAATGATGAGGGGGATTGGTGGCGAGGGGTTCCTTTTTTCCATTTTAGGGTATCGCCGTGGTATCGCCGGAAATACGTGAGTCGTCTTGCCTTGTCTTGTCTTGTCGCTGCTGCTGCTGCTGCCGCTACTGCTGCTGGTTCTACTGGTCCTGCTGCTGCTGTTGCTGCTGCTTACCTTCCCACTACCAAGCTGCGTGCGCCACAAGGGGTTGCACCTGTATTTTTGGTTGGTCGCTTCACTTTGACTGTAGTTGTGGTGAAACTTGCGTCCCATTGTGTTTTTCAACAGAATCATTCAAAATAACCTAAAACAGTGACTGCATAGATGCAGCGTCCACAATATGATTCCTAATTTTAGAGCCATAAAAAGCACCAAACATTAAACGAAATAGATGATTGCTGGCGCACAGCGTCCCATGCTGATTTGCATAATTTTGCACTGACTTCTGTGACTTCCTGAATGCGCAGCGTCCCATTGTGATTTGTTTTCAAACAGACGGTGCGCTGACTTGCCCGACTGGGTGTAGTCAATGTTATATATATATATTATATATATATACATACATACATACATACATACATACATACGTCTGTGTAACATAGGAGATTGTTCTGGTCCGATATGGGGATACCTATCAACCAACCTGTATTCAACTGGATGGATAGCATGGACAGGGAGATTTTTCAGAGCTGGCTGGAAAATCGGGATATCCCATTTCCAGTGGTTATTTACCAGAGGGTAATCCGAAAAAAGTCTGGATCTCCCCGGGTGACATGGGTTTAGACGATATTTTTGGAGCAACTGCTGACGCGGTTGGGCTTTTCTTGTCTAACTATTGGCCACTATTCTCCAAGCAAACAGCCAATTTTCCTTCTTTAGTGCCTGGTGGCGTCATTTATTCTTCACCCAGATGATCCCAATTTTGACCAAACTCATCTTTTTGCCGGTGGCTCAACTGGCTCAACCAGCAGTCTGAAGCTTCGCCACAGGATATGCCGAGCATTTCTATGCGTGGCCCAAAGCGTCTACGTCCAGAAGAAGCTCGACTCGAACGCGCACCTGTTGCCTGAGCTGCAGATCTGATGTTTTTTGGGTCGTTTTTCGATTCGTTGAAGTGGTTGATCCATCAGTCAGCAAGCAGATCCAAGGTTGGTTTGTTGCAACGTTTGGCAGAAGTTGAAAAGAACGAAAGGTTGGAAGGCGGAAGCCGCGGCAGGGTGCCTTGGCCCCTGTTTGGCCTGGAAAACCATATGGAAATGACATGACATGATACTATCAACTGCCCAAATGGTTGGTTAAATACATAAAAAGGTCCCAGTTGGTTAATGGAACATAGTCATTTGGATGGATTATATGATGAATGACCCAGTGGGTGCTGTGGTTGCATTGCCCATAGCCAATTGGGATGAAGTCAACCCAGGGGCGGAGCCGAACGAAGCGCGCTGGCCAGTTCGAATTCAACGAGGAGGAGCCAATTCGGGTGCCTGGTTTTTTCCTTTTCGACCCTCTGACTCTGAAGATCGGAAACGGGTCAGAACTTGATGGAACACAGTCAGTTGGGGATGGGTCAGCTAAACATAATATACAACTCCTCTGAGCCTCTCGTTCTTGATAGGTAGACCAGAGGAAGCACCAGTTCTGTGTAATCACAGTGTATATTCACAGGTTTGGTGTTATGATCATATACAGCTATGAAATCATTCAAAATTGGACCATTTTAGATCATTTTAGTATTGAAACCTATGGGTTTTGGAAACCTTCATATCCCAGACTTGTGATTCCCCGACTTCCCAGGTGCGTGTGTTGGATGTTGACGCCCTTCCCTTGGAAGAAATTCATCGCGCCTTCATGTACACCTTGGTGAGACGGCGACCCGCTGAGGCATTCCGGATAAAGGGGGCTTGGTGGAGTTTTCATCGGAAAATCGACATTTCATGAGTTTGTTTTAGAATGGTACTATATATATATATGTTACTGATGAATGGTATAATATCATGTGTATGTAGTATTTAATAGTATTTAGTATGTGTATGTATATATATAGTATGTAAGAGAATTCCACAAGCTGATGTACTTATACAAAAACATGTAATATCTGATATGTAGTAGATCTACTTTGGCTATCAAATATAGAAATGACATCATACTCCAGCTCCAGTCATCTCTCCCAAGTTGCCATCACTTTCCCCGCCAGGTCTGTGTGAGGATCGCGTCGGGTTTGGCCAAGTTTCGAGATAAACCAGGACAATTGGCATACCAGACGCTGGCTGCAACGCTGGGAGACGGCCGGAGTGCGGTGAGGCAGTTGGGGATGGAAAATTTGGTGTCCTCAGACTATCATTTTTCATTGTCTTTACATCAGAAACCAGCGACATTTGCCTGTTTGAGGGCCTTCTCAAAGCTGATAGCTTTGACATGGAGGCATGTCCAAGAATTCAGTGTGCAGTCATGTGGTAAACCCTAAACCAGTCACAGTCATAAACCAGATTTCTCTTATCATCATTTTCTGTTTTTGCAGTTTCCCAGTGGATGGACGAGAGCTGTTGAGATGAAAGCTTGGTTGGAAAAGCGGCCACATGTTCATGGGATAGCAATGGCAGCCTGGGTGCTCCTGATCAGTTAGGTTGCACCTGCCGACAGGCCGCAGATTTTGAGTTATTTGAGGGAGTAAAATTCAAAGATACCTTAAGAGCAAAGCGAGAGAATGACTTTTCCTCTTCCGAGGTGTGTTTTGGCAATCCATGGGGAGAAAATTCACCTTCTTGCATCGCAGATGATGCATTTTCCGGCATTTTTCACCAAGGAGACTGCTGAGTGGTACTGGGAAACTTTTTGGGTCAACTCATGGTCCTGAACTCTTGGCTCTTTTTACCCGATGCCTCTTGGACGATGCTGACATTGGAGCTAGCTATGAGGAAAGTAGCTGAGGAAAGTAGCATCAATGAAATGTGCTCAATGTGGCTTGGTATTTTCATCTATGTCCGACACTTCCAACGTTGCTGAATGGAAAATAAACATCCGGCCGGACCGTTCGCTGCACACCTTCTTTCTTCTGAAGATATGAATTTCATGATCAAGAATGTTCATTTGTTGGATGGTATAATTCCATTAATAATCCCATTAACATCCCACTACATCACACTCAAATTATGCCATTTGAATCCTTTTGACGTGTCCATTTTATCTCCCTTTACAGCCCTTTGAATCCTGTGAATATCCAACGTTAATATCTGCATTATACCCTTTGAAGGACATATGACATGAATATTCCACTAATCCCATAAATATTCCATGAATAGATGATTTAATCCAATTTTGAATCCCACTAATAATCTATTTTGGCCGACTCTTCCCGCCCAAAAAGACGACCATAGTCCATGAATATCTCATCAATCCCATGAATGATCCATTTATAATCACCCCCAAAAAACCAAAAATAACATTAAAAGAACATAAAAGAGCCACAATCCAGTAAGAATCCAAGAAAAATGCCACTGGTATGTCTGGAGCTGCACCGCAATCGCCGAGGTTATGCCACGATTTCGGTCCCCTTCATGCTGGACTATACCCGTCAGTACGGCCATTTCTCCCGTGCCTTCTTGGCGGAACAGGTAGAGAAAAGCCTGCGACCAGGAGAGGGGATCCGGGGATGGAGGATGAAGGTTCTTGGTCTCTTGAAAGTGTGGGAAAGTACGTGCAAAGCATTGGTTGATCATCATTCTTGTCTGAAGATTGTAGACACATCAATTATCATCAATTTCTTTGTCTGAAAATCATGGGAACAGCCAAAGTTTCTTGGGAACACAGACAATGGTTTGAAACCTAATTTCCCCTCGCAACATAGCCATAAATGGAGGTAATACGGTGCAGGAGAAGGCATGTTTGGAAGACAACCAGTCATTCTTAGTACTGCACCCATCCCATTTTTGGCGACACAAAATAAGAGGAGAAGGGGCGAACCCAGAAATAATGGGGTCAAAAGCCAATGAATACGGTGATACCATATTTTGACTAGATGGATGGAGATCCAGAACTCGAAGCTATTTTGATGTGAATACCAGGGTACCATAGGGTACCAGTGTTTTATGCATTCAAAAGTGAAGTATTTCATGGAAAAGAACCACAATGTTGTTTTTGTAACCATATTATAATATGTATATGGTATAGATAGGTGATTGTCCGCTTAGCTTACCCAAGGAGACAGTTTTTGACCAATGTCTCAATTGTGACAATTATGTTTGATGATTGTTTGAGGCCCTTTCAGCACTGCAACTGCAGGATTCTTTGACTTTATGAGATACGAAGATCAAGGGGGTGTGAGACCTCTGCCTTTGGTGATCTCCAAACCATGGTTTCTGGGCCTCCAAATTTCAGGTCCCAGGGATGGCAGAACCGGTCATGTTGGAAACCATTCGATTTTGAGGTACGGGTTGACTGCCTTCAGAAACATTCAGAAACCATATTGGATTCTGGGATTCGCAGCTTTTGAGGCAAAGGGCCCATGAATCTAGTGTCCCATGTCCCATGTCCCACGGACCGGGCAAGCGTTTGGAAGATGAGCTTGTCCGGAATTCTGGCGGAGTCTCCGGGGAATCTCAGCATCTACCCTGGCCCAGGTCCATCCAAGCCTACACTCGGCTGATGTCCAAGAGTTATTTAAAGAGCAGACTCTACGAACAGCTGAAACTTCACGGGCATATCCCAGATCTGGACAAAGATACAGATCCTGCCACTGGGATTCAACCAGCCTTTTTTCACTTGCACCTGATCATTTCTTACCCATGGTCATTGGATTATGAATTAGTGGGTACTGTATGACAAGCCATTAGTTGCACCCCAAGAGAGGCACCCAGCTAAGATTAGTCCTATAATCATTTGCAATTGCCATAATTAGTCAAGCATGAATCATGAATGTCCATATGTGTGCAATATCAATAGTGATCAATAGTTGTAATATATATTATGTATTTGGGTAGTTAACCCAGAAAAAACATAGAATAAATATGATTCCATTTGGGATCATTGGATAATGATGTGTAACCAATAATGATATATACACTACATCCACTGGTTCGTTTAGTCTTCGTTCCACCGAGGATTTGTCACCGGAGGTGCGAGTCATGGAGGAACTCGGCAAGGCTGGGGCCCTCAAAGTGGCAGAGCGGCCAGCGCCAGCGCCAGCGTCGAGGGCCGAGGAGGGGTCCTTGGGCCGATGGCGAAATGATAGGATTTGGAAATCACCACTTTCAATAGGTAAACCAACCAAAGATGGGTCATTTTTCAATATCTAAGTTAGATTAAGTTAGTTTATCAGAGGGTACCTCAAAAATCGGAATTTCACGAGTACACTCATAGAGCTTGGCACGAAACCGTAGAGCTTAGGATTTGGAAAACCCCTGAAAATAGGGATTTGACATGATTCAACCATCGACCATTGAGATGAACTCTTCGGATTTTGGCGATCGGACCATGAGAAAATCGGGGAGGACTCAGCAGCATGGGGGGTGAACCAACGGTACCAGGATTTTGATCTAAGAGAATCGAACACCATACTCTGTATTTCGAGGTCTAGAAAGTGGGATCCTCAACCTCTATGGCTCCAGTGAAAATAACTGCCCCAGGCATTTAAAGTTAACACTTGCCATGCAAAGAATCCGCAATGGAGAGTTGTGTTCTTTCATGGCGGATCCAGAGATAGCCCAGAAAAATGGGATCACCATTTTTTCGCTATAGATCATCCCAGTTCGGGGTGGTGTTTCCAATGAAGTTTGGCATAAGAAAAGCTTTGGTCCGTTAAGGGCCATCAAACGAACATGCCTGTGTCCTTTGACGAACATTTACTGGTATATAAATGTATATAGTTTGTTCGTTTTTTTGGTTTGCATCTTGGATCGGATACAAGGATATATTATGAGGGATATCATAGGATATCACCTTTCAAGCATGAGCTTATATTATGGATTAGCTCCAATGGTTTAAAACAGCATTTTCCCCATGACAATTGCAAGCAATCTGGGGGCATCCTTTGCTTTTCGTATTTTTGGACAAACCCAATGTATCATGTCACATTGTTCGTTATAAATACACACTATATTACATGCATTAGTTATGTTTATATACAACATAGGACAATATATATATATATATATAAATATATGAAATTGCAGACAACCGGATTCTTTCTACCAACCCTAGGGGCGCATCTGATCCTAATGTCACGTGGTCCCCCTTTATAAATTAAATGAAAGTGGTTTTCACTTTCCTGGAACTGACATGGAATCCCAGATCCTGCCTTCTCCTTGTTTTGTGTGTTTGTGCGCGCATGGTTTCAAAAGATCACAGCCTGCTTGCTTCCTCTTTCTTTCGGAGACAAAGTTCTCGTCGAAGACGATCTTTCATCAAAATCCTGAGGCCAGGCACAACATGAGCTGACCTTCTCTTTTTGTCTTTGTCAGAGAATTAGCTATTATTGCTCCTGAGTTTACCCAGTGGATGTCGGCTGTTCCTCTCTCAAGATTTTTGCGAAGACTAAGAGCTTCTATTGAAGACCGTTTTTCTGCGCCTTTGACTGATGCTGTTGGTCGTATCAGTTTGTCAAAGAGGTTGCGTGCATCTGTGATTAACATGCCCTTGGTATATTGGATGGACTCATCGATCTTTCTGGTGCTGATGGTGTACCCTTGCATGTCAGTCCATAGAAGCCGTAGAAATGTGAGTTCATCTTCAACGTCCAGACAGCCCATCACCTCAGCACATGCAGGAGATCGGCATGTGCGTTCTATCTTCCCACTACGCCAATGAATAGGAGATACATTTTCTTCAAAACCATGTCGTAAACGAGAAGTGGACATGCCAACAAAGATGCCCTCCGTGGAATCGGTACCAGTTGGCCTATTGGCTCACGCTGCATCGGCCCAACAAAACAATTCCAGCTCTTCATGTTCCGGAAAGTTGTGAATACGATATGCGACATCTTTCAGCTTTTTGACTTCTCGAATAACCTTGTTGGCATGAAGAATACCTTCTACTGTTGCAACAGGAATGGTTGTGACCAGAAAATTTGTGTCAACCGCATAGGGGAAACATGTTTGACCACATACCCAAGCCAGACTGCCAAGAGCTCCTCGTAGTTTGGTTTTTTCTGTTTCTGTCACTGGCTGTCCTGTTTGGCGACTGCGGTCTCTGGAAAGATAAATCTTTTCAATGTCGTTGATGAAGTTACTTTGCTTGAGGTCAATGGAGTACTCCATTTTGAACTACCTCAATGCCACATTGTACAAAACATCTATCCTCCCAGCTACCCCATTTAAATCGTGCTTGTAATTGTTCAAGAAGACCATGGTGAATACTATCATCCTCCTGGCCTCCAAACATCAGATCGTCGACATGTGAGTGGACAATGGATCTCACCTGTCCTTCCGCGTCCACCCAAACCCAGCAACACGGTTCAGTTTGAAGTTGTTTGTAACCCAAGTTGCCCAGGAAGTTGTTGATAGTATAAAACCATTGAAGGGGTGCTTGAACAAGTCCATAAGCAGCTTTACACATCAACATTGGAGTGTGTTCTGGGAGTCCTAACGCAACTGTGATCTCCTTCACGGGACGACACCACAATTCCTCCTCCATGTCATCGCCTTGAAGGAAGGCTCCCGATATGTCGCCCTTCTTCAGCCGAAAGCGTTTCCAGCTGCAAAGTTGCCAGAACAGCTGTCTACCTGAGCGGCTGGGTGTCGGTGCGGATGTTGTCCTGTACGTTTTCATGTTCTGGATCTTGGTAGCCCAAAATAATATCGTGCTTTGGCCTTCTTGCCTCCCTCAAAAGACTCGCCATGTTTCCATGTTAAAAGCCACCTCGTACCCGCAATACGACGCTCATCAGGAACCACATCCTTGGCCAACAAAACATCCTGAAGCAATGAAATTCTTCACCTCTGTCTCCTTGGCCTTGTGAAACTCAAGGGCCTCTGATGGAGTAAGTTGTTTTTCTCGAACTTCTACTTGTTTTTCGCTTGAGTTGAGTACAAACATAGGCTTCCGGATTGTTGATAAACTTTTTGATGCCTCTCCTTGATGTTGGTAACGCCCACTCAATCTCCACACCTTTCCGGTTCTCCTCTGCCGCAAAGAAGGGGCAGGGTTCTCTGGCCAGGTTCTCCCGCTTGCGTTCCTTGCTGCCGCGGGCGGATGAAAATGGTTCACTGGGTTTTTGAGCTGAAGCCACCTCTCTTTTCTGGCCTCTAATTTCAGGACCTTTTGACCTTCTTCTAAGCATCACTCCTCTCTCCTCTTCTTCTTCTGTCGGTGCCTCTTCCCACTGTGCATCAGATGGTCTTTCTTGAGAGAGATCCTGAAAAACTGCTTTGTTCTGATTGGAAGCCAATGCTGTAATAGTCCAAGGAAGGTCTATGGGTCCATGAAGTTCTTCTACCATGTGCTCATAAGTTAGGTGAAGCTTTCCAAAGTTGTTCAGGAACAGTTTTGAAAAGTCTACACCCCTTTGTATACCCATGCCACATGACCAGGACGCAATTGACCATCAGGTTCACGTCGTGTTTCTGTTGCCAGGACCTTGGCTGGACCTATGAATCGTCCTGACTTTTGTGTGGTGCGCTCTCGTTTGGGGACCTGATTTCTCCAAATATAGACCAAATCACCAGGAAGAAAACCTCAGCTCTACGGTGACCAGCGTTAAGCTCGTTCAATTCTTCTCTTTGCTTGTTCTTCAATAAAGGTTTGTTCTGCTACTCGCCTAACATCTGAATCTCCTTAAAACTTCCATCAGCTACTAGAGAAGGATGAAGTGGTATTTCCGTTTGGTCTTTGAAGAACCGCCCAAAATCATCAGGTGCCCTACCAAAAACTCGTTGTGCGGAGGTGTATCCATCAATCATGTCCATGTCGTTGCCAGTCCATATTGCTCTTGCCACAAGTTCATCAACACTACGATTGGGAAACTCCCCCATGAGTTTGGTGAGGATGCCCTTGAAGGTTTTGATGGTACTTTCTACTATTCCGATGGTCCAGTGTGCCTCGGCAGGAATACTGATGTACTCAATGTTCCGCTCGTCCATGTAGTCAGTGGCTGCCTGAGACATCCACGGGCCAGCTGGATCTACCTTCATGACCTTTGGGGCGCCAAAAATAGAAAGCCAGTTCTCTTCTAATACCTTCTTCATGTCCTCCCATGTTGCCTCTGATTTCCTGCCCTTGTCTTTCATGAAGTCCAACAGAACTGACTTTTTGCGGCCCGCAGCACGGAGTGCCTTGATCTCGGACTCCAAGGTGCCCTCTAAGTTCTTGGCTTTGAGTTCTTGTTGAGCTTCGGCCCAAATCATCTTCATGTATTGGAGGGTTGCATCCTTGGGAACCAGCAGGCCGGCCTCCTCCAACTTGTCCTTCCAGTCGGCCTTGCTCTTGCACTGAGACATGGCCATGACCACCTGTGTTGGTAGCAGGCTGGGAACTACGATCTCGATCCTGAGAGTGCTGTGTGCACACGTGTGGTTTGTGTGTCTTGTCCTCATGCGGGATCTGGGTTTCATGACAAGACATGCAAAAATCGTGCTGTACAGATTGAAGTTCACAAAATTGACAAATGCCTAGAACTTACTTACTTACTTACTTACTTACTTACTTACTTACTTACTTACTTACTTACTTACTTACTTACTTACTTACTTACTTACTTGCACATTGCAATGTTGAGTTCGGACTCCCCTGAGCTGTTTTCTCCATGTGCTCAGAGGAGAGTTGTCCCTATTCATCTAGGCTGGAAAAAGGTGTGGCACGTTTGTGACCACCATCTAAAATGTTGCCGGTCAACATCAACAAGTGACCATTCCCAGCTTGCTTCAGCGTCAAGACCACATTGGGGTTCACGGCCTTGTAGATGACTTTGTTCTCGCTGAAGTCCACCACGGCACCCAAGGCTGCCAGAGCTTTTCGTGAGATCAGGACAGGTTGTCCTGGTGAGTCATGGACATGAATTTCCATGTTCCCACGCTTCTCACAGGCACCGGCGGAAAGGTTGATTGTGCTCAGACACTCTTTTCGCATGCCGTTGGCAAACTTGAAGGTGGGTCGCTTGGACGTGTTGACCTGCATCTTGCTGTCCCCACAGGCATGAATGTTGGCTATCATCAGCTCCTCGAGTGCATCGACACTACCTAACGATGCTGTCGCTCCAGAATCGATGATGCCTTACTGAAACTTTTCCAATTTGTTGGCATTGGGCTCCATACAGTCTGCTTGGCCTGCAGACTCAGAAGCTGCGAAGGCAATCTCAGCTGACTCTTCATCTGCGATCTGCGCACTTTTCTCTTTGAATTTCTGAGGACATTTGTCCTGGTAGCGCGGTCCTCCACACCGAAGGCACTTGATGTCTCCCTTGGAAGGGCGGCCATCTCCAGGTAGTAGGCCTCTTGTTGTTCAGGACCCCATTGAGAGAACCCATGCTCATCCACATTGTTGTAGAGGGCATCCTCGTCGTCCTCTTCAAGGATGTAGGCAGCTGCTGCCTTCGCTTTGTCACGCTTGGCCACATCACCATCGCCCCACTGTTCGCGGAGCGCACGGGCAATGGCCTGAGTGGTGAACTGGCCTTTGATGCTGCCCAGAATATTTGATCTTTCACTGGGCTCCAGTCCACTACGGTCTATAAGCAGGAATCCTGCCAGGAACTCGGAAATGAAGGGCTTCTCATCAAAACTCCATGTCTTTGTGGCTCATATTCTGGAGATCTCCAAGACCAATCTCCCCATGATTCACCCCAGCTCCGTGAAGACTTGTTCCATCTCCATGCAGGTTGTTCGGAATCATCGTTGGTCTGTTCATCTTCCTCTTCATCTAGTAGGCCATCATCACGGAAAGGCACTTCCTGACCTCCTGGGTTTCTTTCACTTGTTCTACAGTAGCTGGACCTAGAGTCCTTCCAGTCTTTTTCACTAGGCACTTCCAGTTGCCCATGTTCCCTTTGGACACGTTGGAGAGCTCGTGAGGCAATCCACTCCGTCATCGTCTCACCTTTCTTCCTCTCAAGCTGGTAGAAGAAGGCCATGACATGCTTGTTTGCCTCTATCAGTGAAGGTCGCTCCAAGGTCTCTTCCAGGAACCCCAGCAGTGTGCAAGCGCCCCTAGGGTGCTAAGGGTTTGAGTCCGAATCAGCGCCTTGGCAACGCCAGACAGTCTCTGGACTAATCTGGGGCCCACCAAGTAGCGCTTGTGGGTTTCTGTGGCCATCAGGTATTGAAGGACTGCCTCTTTGTAGGCCGCAAGGCCCTCTGGTGCACCATCATAGCTAGGAACCTCTATTCCTCTCTGATCCATTTCGCAGTATTCTCAATGAACTTCCCAACCTCGTTGATATTCACCTGGATCTTCACCCTGGCACTCGCCGTCAAGCTACTGCCAGAACCGGGCTCCGGCTGCCATGAAATTGCAGACAACCGGGTTCTTTCTACCAACCCTAGGGGCGCATCTGATCCTAATGTCACGTGGAAGGAACCTGGAATGAAATTCTCATATATATATATATATATATGCCTAGTATATCCCATTATGGTTGGTTCTATCCCATTTTTTGGATTGATTTCCCCAACAACAATAGCAGAGAACAGCAGCATTTGCAGGTGGCTCGCCCAGCTTTGCTGGATGCCATCATGCAGGCTGGACGCCAGATGGGCATAGGTCAACATTATAAACATGGATGGCTGAATATGTCCATAGATGGTTTGGATTTGTTAAAACCATCGTTGACCATCCCCAAATGGTGAAAGCAACTGATTTTGTTGCTCATACCCAGGCTGATAGACATGAAGTAGTAGAGACAGGACTTGATTGAGATCCAATTGGAGCACGGTGTCTTTGCCACAAATCATCGCCTGCCACCAGCTTCAATGACAGTCACCATGAGTCAGACATGAGACTAGTTACTGAGAAAAAGTGAGATCCAAGACAGCAGCTGCCAGCTGGGCTTAGTGACCAGATTTCTGGGTCACTACGAAGCCATGGGGCAACAGCCAGATGCTTGAGGAGGACGAGAACTAGTTGAAAGGGACGTGGTAGTTAGCACTTGCACGCCGATTTTTCTTGTGTAGTATGACATGCTATGAAGTGATACGATATGGTACGATATGATACGATATGATACGATATAATCTGATATGATTTGAAGTGATATATTATATGATACAAAGATATACAAAGATCACATGATGTGATGTAAAACAATAATGCCTGTAATGCAACATACCGAAAGATGATGTACTGTGATACACTGTAACCTAATACGATATCAGAAGATGCATTTATTTTGTATAACATAAGATATAAGATGATGTACTATGATATAATGTAACGTAATACAATATAACGTTATGCATATGTTTTGTATAATTCAGGATTTACTTTATTTAATTCGACACGATATAGTACTGTAATGCAAAAGATGATCTTTATTATCTTGATCTCTAATTATAGGCTGTTGCTGACATTTTAACCAACAGACGTTTTTCTTTCCAACAATTTTTGGTTCTTGATTCTTCTTATCACTAAAAAGATGCAAGCTTCGTTTGATCGGTACAGGTGCAGCCTCCTTCTTCGGTATTTGGTTCCCTTTTTTCCTCACATACATTGTGCAGCTTGGGGAAAGAACCATGTATGACATAACGATAGGAATCCATACTAAATATATGTATATATATATATATACCCTAAACTTCTAAGCCCTGGAAATTTGTAGTGTATGAGTTGAAACCCTGGGTTTACACGTGATTCATATAGAACCCCTAGGTTTGTGATAAAAACCCTGGTTTTTCCCAATATCGTTCCGAACCTGCCCTCCAGAGGCGTTAGAGAGAGTAATGCAAGAGAGTAATGCAGTGTTTCAGAACTTGTCATCAAAATCATACAAGTTGTCCACATTTCCAAGCAGTTGTCCACGTTTCGCAGAAAGTGTCCAATTTTCACAGAAGTTGTCATCGTTTCACTAGCCCCCTAATATGTTCAACTGTTGTGGAATGGACGGCTCGTGCTGGGAGCTTTTAACGATACTATCCGATCCCGATACATATTATACCTATGAATGTAATATACGTATGTATATACATATATATGTAATATATGTATGTGTAAACATGTACATATACATAAACATATACATATACATATACATATACATACATACATACATATATATATATATTTAAATTTACATACATATATATATTTATATTTACATACATATATATATACATATTTACATATATATATATATATTTATTTACATACATATATAAATATATTTACATATATATAAAAATATAGATATATAAATATATACATAAAACATATATACACATATATTTATATATGTACATTCATTCATTCATTCGTTCGCTCGCTCGCTCGCTCGTTCGTTCATTCATTCATTCATTCATTCATTCATTCATTCATTCATTCATTCATTCATTCATATAAATATAGAAATATATATATATATTTACAGAAAATGTTACATAGATATATATATATGTATACATAGATTTATTAATATATATTTAAATACATATACATATACATATAAACATACATATATATTTAAATATTTACTTAAAACTGTATATACATATATATTTATATATTTACATTCATTCATTCATATAAATGTAGAAAAATATAAATGTATTTACAGAAAATGTTACATATATATATATATGTAAATATAGATATATGTATATACATATACATATGCATGTATACATACATGTATATACATATTTATACATATACATTTATATATATATACACATTTCTATTTACATACATGTATATTTACATTTACACATACATATACACATAGATATACATATACATACCATAACATACCATTACATCACATCACATCACATCACATTACATTACATTACATTACATAACATACATACACACATACATACACACATACACATTTATATGTACATATATATATTGCATTCATATAGAAATATGTATATACATATATATATTGTATATATATATTGTATATATATATATACACACACATATATATATACACATATATATATATATATACATTTTTTGATTTACAATATTTTAGGTATGTATATATATATATATTTGTATATGTATACATATATGCACATACGTATTGTCATACATACACATTTATTGTAGATATCCACATTGTATTCATACATTCATGCTGAATGATATTGGTAGATGATGCATATTGACGGATGTTTTTTCTTGCGTTTTTTGGACGTGCGGGCTGCGTTTCGAGACGTTCGCCAGGACTTTTGCTCACCCGGATGGGTGCTGGTTCAACCACAATGGGGTCTTTGCAATCGGCTCCGATCAGTCGTTGCAGGGTGAGCTGCGGGTAGAGGTTGCAGGGTTGCGGCAGATGTTGACTAATGTGGACAATCCTGGCTGCCATAAAGCTACCATTTGTGGATGGTTTATACGACCCATGTATTTATTTTTATTTTTAAGTATATCTTTTAAAACGTTTAACCCGTTGGGTTAACATTAAAGTGATTTATATAAATGGTCTGGGGCAAATTGACTAAGCAATGATTGAAATTGATGCTTAAGCGAACTCAATGCCCAGTTGACCTCTATTGGCTGATGTTTTTATGTCGGGTAGTACTGTCCATGGTTATACTGCTGGGAGCTATCATAGTCAACCAACTGACTAGTGCTAAATGAGCAGTGGCTGCTAAACCAACTACCAGCTGAGAAAACTCGATGAGCTGAGAATCGGTATACTTAGCCAAAACTAAACCTTGGTTGAGTATATGTATATATACACAATAGATGATTCTCAACATCCACGAGCTAAGAATCTCGTTCGGAACCCAACAACGCCAGGCAAATGTTGGCAGATCATCTGGAACGGCAATTCGTACTCGATTGGCAGGCCCTGCCAGGATGCAACTGCCGCTGGACAGGCCTGGATGGTAAGCATACCATCCATAAAAATGGTGATGACTTGGGGATGACGCAGATGACATTGGGTCCCACATTACCCATTGTTTTTTCAAGGGGTTTATAATATATACATATATATATATATATAGGATTTCATGGGATTTATATATAGGACTTGAAGGCATCATTACAATGGCATTTCATTTTGGAATCGTCAACTGTAACAGCGTTTGGAGTCTTTTTCGAGCGGGCCCTTTGGAAAGGCCCCTGCGCTGCAGCGCTGGTTCATTGATGATGCTCTATTGGGGTGCAGGAATCATGCATCACCAGATCAATATTCATGTCATTGCATATCTCGAATGTTATTCACATTCCCGCTCCAGCTCAAAGGTACGTGTCTCCCTCAAAAAAAGTTGTTTTGCCCTAGATTTAGTATATTATAGAATGGGCTAGCGCCCTGTGCCGCCGACCCCCCCTTTGTGGGGGTGGCAGGGCAGGATCAGTAAATAAAACCACAGGAGAAGTAAAGACTTTCAAGACCTACACGAAACAGACCGGTGGGAGCTCGAGTTGAGGATTGTAAGGGTGGTGGCAGTATATAGAAGTAGAGGAAGCCATGCAGCAGTTGGAGGATTGTAAGGGTGGTGGCAGGTGGCGCGAGGGATTTGGAGGGTTGTAAGAGTTTGAAACGTTTGAAGCCTGGTAACGGCAAGCTTGAATGCCTCAATAACAGAGGGCTATGACAAAGCAGGTTCCACACCTCCGGTGGAGGGCTTTAGGGGTTTTAGGAGTTCTAGGGGTTTTAAGCGTTTGAAGGCTGGCAAACGGCAGGCTCGAATGCCCTAACAAGAGAGGGCTATGTGCAGGCAAAGGGCAGGCTGCAATGCTGGAACGCTGACGGTGCAGGCAAAGGGCAGGCTGCAACCCTGGAGCAGCAGTGGCTGACGGCCAGAGGGCTTGGTGGCAGCTGCCGCGAGGAAGCCATGCAGCAGTTGGAGGATTGTAAGGGTGGTGGCAGGTGGCGCGGTTCCACACCTCCGGTGGAGGGTTTTAGGGGTTTTAGAGGTTTTAAGCGTTTGAAGGCTGGCAAACGGCAGACTCGAATGCCATAACAAGACAGGGCTATGTGCAGGCAAAGGGCAGGCTGCAATGCTGGAACGCTGACGGCCAGGAACTAGGGGTTTTAAGGGTTGAAAGCTTGGCAAACGATGTGCAGGCAAAGGGCAGGCTGCAACCCTGGAGCAGCAAAGGCTGACGGCCAGAGGGCTTGGTGGCAGCTGCCGCGAGGAAGCCATGCAGCAGTTGGAGGATTGTAAGGGTGGTGGCAGGTGGCGCGGTTCCACACCTCCGGTGGAGGGTTTTAGGGTTTTTAGGGGTTTTAAGCGTTTGAAGGCTGGCAAACGGCAGGCTCGAATGCCCTAACAAGACAAGGCTATGTGCAGGCAAAGGGCAGGCTGCAATGCTGGAACGCTGACGGCCAGGAACTTGGTGGAAGCTGCCGCGCACATTTAAAGCCCGCGCGGAAGGCCTTGCACACGTGAAGCCGGCGCAGGCGCCTTCGCGTGTTTGGTGCCCGCACGGAAGGCAAAGGACGGGCCCCGCCGTCTTCATCAGGTCGATGACTTGAACCGCTACTACGGGAATGCGGGAACGGCTGCTTTGGCCTTGAAAGACCAAATTTTCCGCAGGAAAACTTACTTGCCCAAAGCATATAATTTTCATGTCCAAATGCTTGGAAATCTGAACTGGAGGGTGACGCATGCCAGGAGAACGGCAGGCTCGAATGCCCTATAACAAGAGAGGGCTATGTGCAGGCAAAGGGCAGGCTGCAATGCTGGAACGCTGACGGTGCAGGCAAAGGGCAGGCTGCAACCCTGGAGCAGCAAAGGCTGACGGCCAGAGGGCTTGGTGGCAGCTGCCGCGAGGAAGCCATGCAGCAGTTGGAGGATTGTAAGGGTGGTGGCAGGTGGCGCGGTTCCACACCCTCCGGTGGAGGGTTTTAGGGGTTTTAGGGGTTTTAAGCGTTTGAAGGCTGGCAAACGGCAGGCTCGAATGCCCTAACAAGACAAGGCTATGTGCAGGCAAAGGGCAGGCTGCAATGCTGGAACGCTGACGGCCAGGAACTTGGTGGAAGCTGCCGCGAGGGATGGTTTTAGGGGTTTTAAGGGTGTAAAGCTTGGCAAACGATGTGCAGGCAAAGGGCAGGCTGCAACCCTGGAGCAGCAAAGGCTGACGGCCAGAGGGCTTGGTGGCAGCCGCGAGGAAGCCATGCAGCAGTTGGAGGATTGTAAGGGTGGTGGCAGGTGGCGCGGTTCCACACCTCCGGTGGAGGGTTTTAGGGGTTTTAGGGGTTTTAAGCGTTTGAAGGCTGGCAAACGGCAGGCTCGAATGCCATAACAAGAGAGGGCTATGTGCAGGCAAAGGGCAGGCTGCAATGCTGGAACGCTGACGGTGCAGGCAAAGGGTAGGCTGCAACCCTGGAGCAGCAAAGGCTGACGGCCAGAGGGCTTGGTGGCAGCTGCCGCGAGGAAGCCATGCAGCAGTTGGAGGATTGTAAGGGTGGTGGCAGGTGGCGCGGTTCCACACCTCCGGTGGAGGGTTTTAGGGGTTTTAGGGGTTTTAAGCGTTTGAAGGCTGGCAAACGGCAGGCTCGAATGCCCTAACAAGACAGGGCTATGTGCAGGCAAAGGGCAGGCTGCAATGCTGGAACGCTGACGGCCAGGAACTTGGTGGAAGCTGCCGCGCACATTTAAAGCCCGCGCGGAAGGCGTTGCACAGGTGAAGCCGGCGCAGGCGCCTTCGCGTGTTTGGTGCCCGCACGGAAGGCAAAGGACGGGCCCCGCCGTCTTCATCAGGTCGATGACTTGAACCGCTACTACGGGAATGCGGGAACGGCTGCTTTGGCCTTGAAAGACCAAATTTTTCGCAGGAAAACTTACTTGCCCAAAGCATATAATTTTCATGTCCAAATGCCTGGAAATCTGAACTGGAGGATGACGCATGCCAGGAGAAGGTTTACGCGATGTGGTTTGACCTTGGAAAGCTAAGAAGGAAAAGTTCCACACCTGCGGTGGTCCCAGGCGCCGCCCCGGCCTTGGCGAAGGCCGGGGTCGGCGGATATGGTTGGGATTGCATAGGTATATATATGATGAAGCTCAAAGCTACCTTGCTGGCTCACTGGGCTCACTGCCTCCTTGCTAACTCAAAGCTACCTTGCTGGCTCAGTGCCACGTAGCTGGCTCAGTGCCACGTACCTGGCTCAATGCTTGGTAGCTGGCTCACCGCCTCGTAGCTGGCTCAGCGCCTCGTAGCTGGCTCAATTTTTTTAGCGGAAAAAAACAACTCCGCAAAAATTGAGCCGGCTACATGCTCTTGAGCCGGCTCGATGGCCCGTCATCAACCCGGCCAATACATAGTATTCGTTTTGATGCTCTCACATTCGTCCGCCAGCTCAACGTGACGTAGCTGGCTCAATTTTTTTTTTTGGGCTAAAAAATTGAGCCAGCTCGATGCCATTGAGCTAACTCGATGTCTCTGAGCTAGAGCGATGTGTTTGAGCTAGCTCGATGGTGCTGAGCCAGCTCGTTGCAGTTGAGCGAGCTCGCAGAAACTTCCCAATGTGTTAAATTGCCAGGTTCTGTCCCCACTGATTAGTTTAGTACTAGATATGGTACCTCTGAAAAAGCCCAAGGTGACTGTCAAAGACATACCCCTGATGAAATTGAGTCAGCTACATGTTTTGAGCTAGCTCGAAAAAATAGACCATCATTCTAATATCAATATCATTGTTTAATGATGTTGATAGATTTCTTTTTATAATTTGGTGCATATCACATCATATCACATCTGTCTACCGGAAATTCCCGAAAGGGCAGAGGAGTTGACCTTTCAGCACTCGCCAGATCTCTTTAGCACAAAAGTCTTGGAGGTGGCCGACCTTGATGAGGCCTTCGCTGAATCGAGATGTCACTCTAGATGTTACTCTCAAGGATCCAATCTATCATCCTATCATCCTGATTTGAAAGATCTGAAATGGTTGCAATGTACAGAGGTAAAGCCACAAACATCGATTGGTCATTTCTTGAATCTGCTGGTATTTCCGACAGTTTCTGCGATGTGTCAGGGTAGATTGGCATTCTACTTACTGCTTGGGGCTGATGGAAAATGCTGGAAATATGCACTGCCCAGCAATGGAGGGACCCAACCACGGTTGTTTCCCCTTCGAAGACAACCATCAACTAAACCACTCCAAAAGTCCCCACTTTTGAACATGCCAAAAAAAGTATATGATATGTATTGATATGTATAGATATGTATATGTTTATACTTGTATTATAATATACATTATATTATATATATACTATATCAGCTTGTGATGAGGTACAGCAATGTTTCTTGACCATCTCGGCTCACCGTGTGGAGCTGCAGACGTGTCGATGGGGTTGCCATGGCGCTGCGTTTCGAGCATGTCTTTGCAGTGCACCGTCACCCAGAGTGGCGATACATTGCCTATGATGTGCTGATGCTTGGAAAAACATGGAAAAACATCATATGTCATATTATAATCATGTTGTATAGTAACAAGTCATCACCATGTTGATGGGTCAAACCATGAAAATATGGGTTTATGACATTGCTTTACCAACATTCGGGGTTGAGAAATGTCAAGGCGTCAGAATTCGGGGATTCCCTTCCGAGCAGGGGTTGGCACATACGCAGGCCAGCATCAACCAAGGAAACAGATGCTACGAAGTCCACACTCGGGATCTTTTTTGGACACCCTACTGAATGAGATCGAAGAGGTCGGGTTGAGAAAAAAGTGTGGCCTGAAAGGTGAGACCCAAGGTTCCCTGAGATGCTCTTGGAAACCAGCTTGGCAGAGTATCACCTGGATCATGGAGGGCCCATTTGGGTTATTCCCAACTGGATCAAGAAACTAGAAAACGAAATGATGGGTCTTATCCTGCCAATTCTTGAAATATGTGGAATTCCATGGAATTCCACTCATTTGGGAGCTCCAGATTTTTTCGAACATCCTATGAATATACATAGATGATGTCAATGATGTCAATCATGTCAACCTATTTTGAAGGTTTGATGTTTAACCCTTGATTTGATGGCAATAAAGACTCCAAGTCACAGGGCCCAGGTTTGAGATGGTTTGAGGCTCCTTCCAATGTTCATCCCATTGTTTAAAACTCGCAACACGTGGCAACAATTAAAAAAGCTCAATGAAGCCATTCATAGATGGTATATCAACACATCAAGATACAGCAACATTTAGAGGTATAGAATGATATAGTAACATATGATCAAACAGGTGTTAAGTAGTCACTTATCAATCTATAGATATAAACATGTTGCTATAAACAACTACAATATATATATAACATCTCATATGATATATATATATATATGTGCATATATACACATACAATATATATATAGTTTATTTATAGTTGTTTATTAGCAACGTTTTTGTATCTATGAATTATAATGTGTACATTTGTATATCCATATACAACGGATTCACCTCCAACAGATCCATGGCCCCCAGGTGGATGCCTTCTTCCAGCGCCTCGATGGAGCCGCCAAAGGCGAGCAGCTGGCCACCTTCGCGATGCTGAATCACCTGGCGGTCAAAACGACGCTGGGACCGTGGTCCCCATGGATTTACGCAACACCAAAAAATCGTAACATTTCCAGCTGTCAAAATAGGGATTTGACTCAAAATCGGGAGTCAAAATGGGGGTTTGACATGTCAACATGGAGAAAACTTGGGATTACATAGACCTGCCATATTCAGCCAATTGGGATTCAATGAATCATGGCGATTTATCCCCAAAATGGAGGAGGGATGAAACCAAGCATTGTTTTTTTTGTTTCACCAAGATGTTGTTTTGAGGGGTTGAGGTGGATCCAGAGTGCAAGCCAAAAATATGAGAATTTCCATGTTTTTTTTCCCCATGTTGCAACATATGTTTGATGATTGTTTCCCCATGCTTTTCCGAGTATTCAAACATTTTGTTTAGAGTAAACGTGAGGAGGGAACCATGGATCAAACCCATTCATTACTTGGGATAAGCAGAACATGTAGAAATGAACACACATGGGGCATGGCCACCAAAAAGTGTACTGTAGTGCTAGCATGTTCCAGTACATATGTTTTTTCTCCGAACAATGGAGCCCCCCCTCACAGATCCTCTGTCTCAAAAGTTGTCAAAAACCAGGTCAGCAGCCAGTCCATGGATCAAGCTGGGAAGGGAGCTTCAACATGCTATTGGTTTCAAATTCCCTGGTGTTTGTTGATGGTTAAGGGGAGTCGGCTTACACTAGCCTCTACAGATTGGGGATTATCATGGTTGAACTGGGAGTCCTGAATGACCAAGCATTAAAAGGCAGTTGTTCCATGAAGCATTACCATCCATTAGCCAACCATATTACCCAATATTCACCATAAACAAACTGTGAATTAGTTCCACTGCTCTTCGCCGTGCCCAGGATCCTCCAGAAACATGCAAAAATCTATAGCTCAGCCTTGGACTCGCAGAGAAACGCCGAGTAACTCGCGGCATTTCAGATGGAGTTTGACCCTCCCAAGATTAGCGATTTCTGTGAGTGGAAAAGTGTTGCAGCAGTGTTGCATCTAGCATTCCTGAATCATCTGAATCAAGAAAAAATGATATCGTGATACCATGTGATACCTAACCTGAGGATACCTTATTCGTGGCTCAATTTATTCGTAGAACAACTGTGTGTTCTGCCAGGTTCTGGCGTAGGCTCTGCGAATCGGTGCTCTTCATGTCCAAAGCAATCACCTTAAGCCGCAAGAGCAGTCGCCAGGCTTGGTGAACAGCGCCAGTGTCCGTTGCAAATTTAAGGTTTTGGTGAGACACTAAGTGGTGGAGTCCCATGGATATCATGGATTGGTATGATGAAATATGATGAATTGGTAGGATTTGAAAAAAAAAGCCCTGCATTCCAAACGGACATCTCTGAGTCATTTTCAACATGAGGTCCATGATGGTCCATGGTGTCCAGATTATGATTCGATCTTATTTAATCACAGGGCAAGTATATGGGATGTGGATGGATATGGGTGAGATTTTTCACAGCCTTCAGTCATTTATGGCTACATATGGCTACCATCATGGCAGGTGTGCGAAATCCTGGAGCCTCTCGCCTCGCTGGAATGCTTGGAGAGTAGCTTTGTTGCCCCTGAGATCAGTGAAATGGTGCCCAAGACGAGTCGTTTGAGGATCATGACGTGGAATGCATGTGCCATCTCCTTCCCTTTGCAGATTCATCCACTGAAGTTTCTTCTGGGGCTTTTCTTGGGACGTTGGTGGCATGATGCCTGCTATGATGCGCCCATGGAGATCAACAATGGATCTGCCCAACTGCGCTATGCGCGCCAAGCGGACTACATCCGACATGCGGGAGCTGATTTGGCTTTCCAAAACTTGCTTCATCAGAACTTGTTTGAGGGGGTTACCCCCAGGTGGTGATGATTTGCTACAAAAATGGTACCCTCCCAGCCTCCCAGTTATACAAACCGCCCAGAGGAGCGGGGTTGAGATTACTGTAAAAACCCTGGAAGCGAAAAAAAACACACAAAGACAAAGCATCACAAGACCATAACAGGGCCTCACAATGGTTTCATTTCGGAATACATGATATTGTATATTATACTTATACTATCTTATACTTATCATACCCCAAGTTTGCGCAAGAGTTTCAAGATGTTTCAAGTTAGGTTTTGCTTCAAGAAGTCTTGAGCACTTCTATGCTGGACTCGCTGATGCTCCACCTGTCAGAGGAATTCGATTGCACTTATTTGAGATGCCATCCAAGAATACCATCCATGGTTCTTTGGACATGTTTTCTCCTCAGCATGGGAGCTCTACAAAGTCTGTTCCTTCAGATCCTGGTTCCGTGGGGCCGGATGCGATGGTTTTGTAGCGATCTCTTTTGGACCTGGCTACTGGTAGCTCTCTGTTTGTCGATGAGCCTGGCGATTCGATGGCGACACTCCATCCCCGCGCACTTCCTTTTTGGGAACATTGCAGGGCAACTAGTGGTGCTGCGACGAAAGACCCTGGGCGGAAGGTCATGGAAGGGGCAGTTTTCGAAGTCTCCTGGAATATCACCTCCGAGCCAGGTTTACTTGGACTCCAGGACCCCAAACATCCCAAACATCCCAAACCACTATAAACATCTATAAACTTGGTGACTTTTGACCAGGAATCCCAATGAGTTCCATTTACGGGAGGGTTCCCGAGTTTTCAAACTGAAAATGGTGCGCCTTAGTAAGGAACTGCGAGGCCATCGCAGGTCTTCAGGCGGAGAGCTTTGATCACTTTGGCGACCTGCAAAGGTCTCGAAGCGAGGTCCAGGCGACGAGGGACAGACCGACACTCGGAGGTTTTAGCAAAACACGGGGTCTGAAATGAGACAAAACCTGGGTCAAGAAATGCCAAGAATGTGTTTTTGACTGGAGAAATGCACCAGAAAAATGCACCGCCCCCGAACCCTGAATGATGTCCAATGATGTCCGTGGGGTGAGTTGGTGAAGCTCAACTCTAACTTACTGTAACTTACTAGCAGCGTCACGTATGTGTCCAAGTGATGTTGCTGCCCTACGCCATAACCCCACCCCAGCTCACCCCATGTCTAAGGTAGCACGAGGTATGTGCGCAAGTGATAGCAAATGCTATTACCCCACCCCACCCGACCCTACCCAAAATAACACAAAGTTCTACCTGCAGTGGTCCAACTATGCTGCTGCCAAGTTCGGTTTCCTTGGTGGTTTGAATGAAATGACGGTGCCTGACATTTGTCCTTTTGCCAAGGTCATGGCTAGGTGTGTTTTTCAACCTCAGACCTCGCGGTGTACTGCGCGTCTCTGTTCCACTGGAGCATGGCAAGAGGATGACGGTGCTGAATACGCATTTGCCACATCAAAGCGACAACACCAAGCTCTTGTGCCTTGAATCTGTGGTTCATGCCACATGAACTGAGGGGTGAGGAAGGCCCCAAAGAAGCACTTTTAAGAGCTAGTGAAACACTCGTAAGTTGATGAAATGCCGATGTTTGGGAAGCATGTGATGAAAACTAGAACATCTCAGAGAAAGACTCTGTGAGTTGGGAGATGCTAGAAGCATCTAAAAGCATCTAGAAGCTATATAGAAGCTATATAGAAGCTATATAGAAGCTATATAGATTCTTGTTCCATGGCCTGGTGGAAAACCTATTAAATACAGTTGGATGGCCAAAGCTTCGCTGAGATTTCTGCAATATGAGCCATTTTTGATCTGCAATGTGCAATCCTTCTAGATCTATTTGGATATGTATTTTCCTTTCATTGTTGACTTGATTTTGAAGCTAGTTTCATCCAGTCATCCACTTTTGATCCATTATTTGGATAGATTACATAGTTCATCCAGATTCATCCACTTTTTGCCACTTTTTTTTGACATATCGTGACATATCTTTTTCACGTCGTGCTGGATTTCAGGTGCGATTTGGGATCCTATGCCTCCAAATTTGCGGCCAAGGGACCGGTGTTATTGGCAGGCGGCTCTTCTGCCGATCGGATGGTCGGGATGGGCCCCTAAATTCTTGGGATTTTCATGGGGTATGACAAGAAACCATTGGATTTGGGATGTGAACTGGGTATTACCAAATCCAATGGTTTCTTGAATTACTATAAGAACTTGATAATATCCCAATTACCAAATCCAATTGTAGATAGAGAAGAATTTGTTCTTGATTTCGAATTGCAAAGGGGGCTGCGTGTCTACAATACTTCTGAACGAGCCTGCTCGCACGCACTTCTCGACTAGCATGCCCAGCGACTTTCGCAATGTGGAATACCGGTGACTCTTAACGTGTCATTACTTTTCAGAAAACCAAAACATGATGAAATTCGGAAGGTGATGTCACTCGAACCTCCAACTGGTCTCAACATTATTGTTTATATTCATGTTTATTCTACATTCTAACTGGGATGATGAGGATCTCCACTTTCACATACGATGGCTGGATGCTGGAGGTGATTTCAATCCTCTGCCGGACGTCTGTCTCTCGCAGCAGCTCGAACCATTGCTTCAGTGTGGCCTGGTCTCTGCTGATGGACTCAGCGAGTCGCTTGGACTCATCATTTTTTTAAAGGTTGCCTTGCATTAGGGATATGATATGTCTTTACATAAGGACCCAGGATTTTTCAGAGCAAACGCATATAGTATAATTAGTATACATATATAATTACTGTGTATAGTTTGTCACTTTCAACATTGATGAAATATGATCAAATAACATTGCCCAAACATGGGTTTTCAAGGTTCACCAATAAAGGATAAAACTCAATGGACAGATATTTTGTCGCTTCCAAAACAATTGATTTACCTTTCAAAGTTCCCAATGAAGAATTCAGTTTGAAAACACGTAAACAAGTTCAAAATTTCATAATAAATTACAAGATAGGAAAACGGGAACCTGCTTTTTTTTTTCTCATTGCGGGACGTTTAGGACTAGGAAGAAAAGTTTGTTTAGAACTGCCTGGAGGCAAAATTGCACGTGGGACCTCCAACAGTCCTTGACGCGCAGAAATGCGAGCACTCCTAGAACTATGCAGTTAGATTTCATCTTTCTGCAAGATCAACGGAATGCAGAGCTGGTGGAGGCTCCTGCAATGCCGGAAGATGATGTTGATGTGAGTGCCCGAAAAAGTTTGTTGGAAATCGACCCTTTGGACCCTTTGGACCTTGAAGGCTCATTGTTATGCTCCACCAAAGCGCTGGAGATAACAGTTTTGAGCACAGCCATCGTTGACCGAGAGAAGTTCTTCAGATCTGAAGCTCCATTGTCTGATCATTTCGGACTGCGGACTGAAATCGAGCTTTCCGGCTGACGAAATTGAGCTAATTCTCGATCCATCCTGCGCCGTGGCACAAACACTCATGATTCTCATGATATGTCCACGCGTGCCAGGAAAACATAGGAAAACACATGAAAACACTATTTGAGTCAGTTGTACAGTTTCATAGTTTGGGTCAAAACCACTCAACATCTATTTTTTCATATTTTGGGGGGAATAACTATTAACCAGCTATTTTCGGGTACCTCAGGTACTAAGGTTTTGACCCGTCATAGCCAGTTGTTTTATTTCCCTCGCTTGTGGAAAATGGCACAAGCGACCATGATCCCGCACTTCCGCTGGGTCTTGGGCCTAGATATTGACCGCAACATGAGTTTCTACTCTGGCGTCTATAAGAATGAGTTCCTGTAGCCTGGCCCAATATTCTGGCGGAAATGCAATAAATACTGCCCTTTTCCAAAGAAATTCAGTGCATTCCCCGCAGGCAAGAGTTGCGACATCACAACTTGCTGGGACTCAGAGAAATACCAGCACGGCCCGGGCCAATTCTCTTGACGCTATCTTCATCCACTTTCTGCGATCAAAATTCTGAATAAGATCATGTGGTTTCGTCTGAAAATAGGGCACCCCAGAATCCCGTGCTTCATGATGAGGTCCCATCAGAATCATTCAAAACCTCCATTTTGGGGTATCCTCAAAACAAATGACAAACCCACGTGTACTAGCCAGGGTCTCAACACGCTGAGCCATCCTTTTTGCTTCGGAGTTCCCCCGGTCGCAAGTCAGTCGCAAGAGACCCTAGGGCTGGCCATGGTGGAGATGCTCCTTTTCCATTCCGGAGAAGTGTCAATACCAAGCCACGCAGAAAGCAGTGACCAGCTTTGCAAGGTTTCTATGGGACCCCAAACAGTATTTGCTTGATCTTTCTACCACATGCAACATTTAATACCATTCAACTACATACGGATAGATAGATGGATGAATGGATGGATGGATGAAGAGATATATAGATAGATACATAGATTAGATAGATTAGATAGATGAGATAGATTAGATAGTCTAGATAGATAGAAAGATAGACAGATAGACAGATAGACGGATAGACAGACAGACAGATAGGTAGATAGACAGATAGATAGATAGACAGACAGATAGATAGACAGACAGATAGATAGACAGACAGACAGATAGATAAACAGATAGATAGATAGACAGACAGATAGATATAGACAGATAGATAGTTAGATAGTGAGATAGATAGATAGGTAGACACACAGATAGATTGATAGACAGATAGATAGATAGATAGATAGACAGACAGATAGATAGAAAAAAAGATAGATAGATGGACCGATAGATAGATAGAGACATAGAAAGACAGATAGATAGACAGACAGAGAGACAGATAGATAGACAGATAGATAGACAGACAGACAGATAGGTAGATAGACAGATAGATAGACAGACAGATAGATAGACAGACAGATCGATAGATAGATAGACAGATAGATAGACAGATAGATAGGTAGACAGACAGATAGATAGACAGACAGATAGATAGACAGACAGATGGGTAGACAGACAGACAGACAGATAGATAGATAGATAGATAGATAGACAGATAGATAGATAGTTAAATAGATAGATAGATAGACAGACAGATAGATAGATAGATAGGTAGACAGACAGAGAGATAGATAGATAGATAGATAGATAGATAGATAGATAGATAGATAGATAGATAGATAGATAGATAGATAGATAGATTAGATAGATAGATAGATAGATAGATAGAAAGATCGATAGATAGATAGATAGAGAGATAGATAGATTAGATAGATTAGATAGATAGATAGATAGATAGATAGATAGATAGATAGATAGATAGATAGATAGACAGATAGATAGATAGATAGATAGATAGAGAGATAGACAGATAGATAAATAAATAGATAAACAGATAGAAAGACAAATAGATAGATAGACAAATAGGTAGATACATAGATAGATCGATAAATAAACAAAAAACAATAGATAGATAGATAGATAGATAGATAGATAGTTAGATAGATAGATGGATAGATAGACAGGCAGACAGATATAGATAGACAGATAGATAGATAGACAGATAGGTAGATAGACAGAAAGATAGATGGACAGACAGATAGATAGATAGGTAGACAGACAGATAGATAGATAGATAGATAGATAGACGGACAAAAAGGTAGATAGACAGACAGACAGACAGACAGACAGATAGATAGATAGATGGATAGATAGGTAGACAGATAGATAGACAGACAGATAGGTAGACAGACAGATAGATATAGATAGACAGATATATAGATAGATAGTTAGATAGATAGATAGGTAGACAGACAGACGGATAGATGGATAGACAGACAGACAGACAGACGGACGGAGGGACAGATAGATAGATAGATAGATAGATAGACAGACAGATAGATAGACAGACAGATAGATAGATAGACAGACAGACAGATAGATAAACAGATAGATAGATAGATAGACAGACAGATAGATATAGACAGATAGATAGTTAGATAGTGAGATAGATAGATAGGTAGACACACAGATAGATTGATAGACAGATAGATAGATAGATAGATAGACAGACAGATAGATAGAAAAAAAGATAGATAGATGGACCGATAGATAGATAGAGACATAGAAACACAGATAGATAGACAGACAGAGAGACAGATAGATAGACAGATAGATAGACAGACAGACAGATAGGTAGATAGACAGATAGATAGACAGACAGATAGATAGACAGACAGATCGATAGATAGATAGACAGATAGATAGATAGACAGATAGATAGGTAGACAGACAGATAGATAGACAGACAGATAGATAGACAGACAGATGGGTAGACAGACAGACAGACAGACAGATAGATAGATAGATAGACAGATAGATAGATAGTTAAATAGATAGATAGATAGACAGACAGATAGATAGATAGATAGGTAGACAGACAGATAGATAGATAGATTAGATAGGTAGACAGACAGACAGATAGATAGACAGACAGATAGATATAGATAGACAGACAGATAGGTAGACAGACAGATAGATATAGATAGACAGATTTAGAGATAGATAGTTAGATAGATAGATAGGTAGACAGATAGATAGGTAGACAGATAGATAGATAGACAGACAGACAGATAGATAGATAGATAGATAGATATCAGATAGATAGAAAGATAGATAGACAGACAGACAGATAGATAGACATATAGATATAGATAGGCAGACAGATAGGTAGACAGACAGACAGATAGATAGACAGACAGATAGATATAGATAGACAGACAGATAGGTAGACAGACAGATAGATATAGATAGACAGATTTAGAGATAGATAGTTAGATAGATAGATAGGTAGACAGATAGATAGGTAGACAGATAGATAGATAGACAGACAGACAGATAGGTCGACAGACAGATAGAAATAGATAGACAGACAGACAGATAGGTAGACAGACAGATAAATATAGATAGACAGATTTATAGATAGATAGTTAGATAGATAGATAGATAGGTAGACAGATAGATAAATAGTTAGATAGATAGATAGATAGGTAGACAGATAGATAGATAGACAGACAGACAGATAGGTAGACAGACAGATAGATATAGATAGACAGACAGACAGATAGGTAGACAGACAGATAGATAGATGTATAATATAATGCAGCATAATATTGATGCCATGGATTCCACTGAAGCAAGGCCCGGTCTTGTCTTTCGTCTTGGTTCTGAGCTCCAGCAATTGATTCGCAAGCCCTCAGAGGATGAAACCTCGATGGCATAGGGTCTCGAGGCAACTTGCAGTGTAAAAAAATCACTGGTTAAACTTTGGCATTGGGGCTGGGATCTAGTGACTCTAGTGGGATTTAACTGATTTAACCATCAAACATGATGACAAAGGTTCATTCAAACATCGAACATCAGGATTTTATGGGATTTGATGAGGTTGAATGGGACATAACCATGAATCAAGAATTTAGGGATAGACTGAGATTTGTACAATGGGATTTAGGGATTTAAGCAATGGGGGTAGATATGTATATGCACAAATCAACCAGATGGGGGACAAGGTGGAATATGGGGTTGTCTGAAGATTATGGGAGCCCCTTAACAATCTCATGGTTTGTCATTATTTCCTTCGACACTGGTGGTGAGTACCTCATATTTTTAGACGAAACCATCTGCTGAAACATTATGTGTCATCCAGGTTATCCAGTTTTGCGGAAGGTCTCGTGTTCATTGCATTTAGGATTTTCAATGGAAGGTGTGGTGTTGCTATGCGTTTCCACTTAAGCTTGGGAGAGATGACTATGATATTTGTCGTTTGATGCGGCTGTCTCCACCAGCCGGTTTCTTCTCCCCCTTGCGCTTTACGACTTACCGACATAGAACCAAGGGCAGTTTACGAGTATATGATATGGAGGTTTCCTAAAATTGGGGGTACCCCAAATCATCCAAAATTAGACTAGTTTAGTATTGAAACCTATGTTTGTTTGGGATCCAGCATTTTAAGTTCAACCCCCATCTAGCACCAAATCACACCTGGCACTTCTCTTCTGGAGGCCAGCCATCCTTCTCTGCTGGCGGGTCTTGAGCTCTTGCAGCTCTGGGATGAGGCCTGGATCATCCTGGATCTGGGGGGATGGTTATGGCCAACACCAACCTTCATGGGGATTTCATAAGGGGGTTATGGTTATGGGATGTAGGTTACCCAACCAGAAACAAAATTTTTGGGTAATGAAAATGGAGATAGACCATGATAGACCTACAAAAATGGCCATCAAATAAAACGAAAAATCTTGGAACACGAGTTTTGTCTGGAAAATCCGGATGGAGCATGATGGAACTGGCTACTGGCTGCCAGACCAGATTTTGCTGACAAACTCATGACATCCCATGTCACACCTGACATCCCATAACTCCTGGCGTTTGTGAAAAATCTTGTGCCATTGATGACTTGAAACTGACAGACTCAAATCCTCACAGACTTGCAACATCAGTCCAGGCAAAATCATCATGTCACTTAAACTGAAGTCTCCGAAACGGCTGTTTTTTCCCAAAGATTGAAAAACATGGTGCATCTTGAACCCACACACACAGACACACACACAGACACTCAATTGCTCTAATGCAGGTCACCATCTTGGCTTGTCTGGCTTGTTTGAAGCCCATGGCAGGGGTGGGGATTTGCAACAACAAAAGCCTCTAAGTTATGTGCCACAGCCGGTGAGAAGCATCCCATACCTGCCATAGCATCGGGTTAAGATATGCTGAAATTGGGTATCCCCAAACAACATATATGGTATATGAATAGATGTAAACAGTAAGAAGGACTAGAACTTGTGGTCCATATAGTTGTCTAGACTTCACGTGCTGGATGTTGCCAGGCCAAACGTCAGCCTGACAGTGAAGAATTAAGGACCGGATAGACCTGTAGCAATGTTGGGGTGTTGGGCTGCCACCTGGAGGGCTGAACCGCCGACCATAGTTACTGATGCAAAGACATGGCCCAACATCGTAGCATTTTGATGATTTTCTCCAGTGCTCATGATGGCGGCAATGTAGATGGCAGATTTATGCAGATTTCATGTTTGTATATGGTTGCCCACTGACTGAATCCAATTTTCAGACCATGGCCTGTTCCTTGATGTTCCTTGTTCTCAACATGGATTTGTGTCTCAAAACCACTTTAAGATTCTGCCGACAATCTTTCGCCATAAAATGGATGTAAAGTCCACATTTATGGGACCAAGTCGCATTGTGAAATGCACTGAAACAGCGGACAGGAGAGCTGTACGCGGTTTCAACTCATTTCACAGAGAGTGCTTTCGAGCAGGTTGGTGGCCCAGTTGTCCAGTGACTCATATGGACAGCCGTTGTCAAACTAGCTTCACGAGTACTTTAGACTTCCATTTTTGCTGCTACAAAGCAACAGAAGGACGCTAGAATGGAAGCATGATAGGTATGAAACTTCATATTCATACCAATTTGATTCATCTTGACTATTGAGGCCACAAAGATCCACAAACATTCCACCTCACCAGGTCTAGCCTATGTCATAGACCCTGCCTCTGAGAAATGGCGATCGCAGCAGGCTCAACACAAGGGTCCAAAGCAGGTCTCGGGTCATTCATAACAAGGACGAATAGCCATAAAATCACGAGGGCTTCCATTTGGTGGGCACAAGCAAATCCTTGAGCTCACATGTCCGATGTTCCCAAGTTGCTGCAACTACTCCAAGGGAGTCGCTGATTTTATTGTCCAACCTTTGGGGAAAGTTGTTACACAGCCGCGCGACAAAAAAAATCCCACCTCGGATTCTGGTCATCTGTTCTTGGGCTTGGTGGCTTGAGGTGTAAACCCTTTGGCAGAGATAAAGAGCTGTGCCTTGACAAAACATCTCCGTGGGTCCGTGGGGATGCATGTGGTGGCCATAAAGTATCGCATTTCCATGTCCACTGCTGAAATGTAGATGGTCCCAGAGTTTTGGGAGTTTGGAAGTTAGTATTTCTGTTTGTCCCCTACTGAATTGGAGGGCCATTTATTTAGGGATTTTTTTTTTTAGTTTAGGGATTTTTTTTTGGATTTCTTCCTGCTTACTCTATTGCCTCCTGCAGTGCTTCTCTGCTTCTTTGCTTCTATTCCTTTTTTTGTTTTTTTTGCTTTTCTTTGCTTTTTTGCTTTTTTGCTTCTTGCTTTTCTTTGCTTTTTTGCTTTTTTGCTTTTTTGCTTTTTTGCTTTTCTCGCTTTTCTGCTTTTCTTTGCTTTTTTGCTTTTCTTGCTTTTGCTTTTTTGCTTTTTTGCTTTTTTGCTTTCCTTGCTTTTCTTTGCTTTTTTGCTTTTCTCGCTTTTCTGCTTTTCTTTGCTTTTTTGCTTTTCTTGCTTTTCTTTGCTTTTTTGCTTTTTTGCTTTTCTTTGCTTTTTTGCTTTTCCATGAGGTGTGGAGCAACATCTTCTATCCATCTATCTATCCATCTATATCCATCTATATCTATCTATATCTACGTATCTATATCTATCTATGTCTATCTATATCTGTATCTATATCTACATCTATGGCTGTATCTATATATCTATATACCTATATATATATATCATATATCTATATAATTATCTATATATCTATATATCTATATATATATATATCTATATATATATATCTATATATATATCTATATATCTATATATATCTCTATATATCTCTATATATATCTATATCTAGATATCTATATACATATATATCTATCTATCTAGATATCTATATACATATATATCTATCTATCTATCTATATATCTATCTACCTATCTATCTATCTATCTAATTATCTATCTATCTATCTATCTATCTATCTATACATATCTATCTATATATCTATATATCTATATCTCTCTCTATATATATACTATATATCTATATATCTATATATATATATCTCTATATATCTATATCTCTCTCTCTCTCTATATATATATATATATTTATATACCACCATATATCTATATATCTGTATATATCTATCTCTATTTCTATATGTATATATACATATATCTTTATATCTATATATCTTTAAATATATATATATCTATTTATCTATATATCTATATCTATATATATATCTGTATATATATATATCTACCTAAAAGGTTTGCATTATCATGCGGATGATATTCAAACCCCAAGCCAACCCTGAACCAAACCTTATATAAATAGATCTTAAACCAACTCGATGATAACATCAAATGAAACTATTGTGCATCGTTGTGCCTTAACCTACATTCCACATGTTTCCAAGGTGCATGTCGTGTAGTATATACACCTTGAGTATCACATTCAACCTAGCACCTTGCATGTGAAAATAGGTGTTTCCAATCTGCTTTGGGGGGGAGGCGCTGCGCCCTCCCCCCAATCCCCCCCTCCCGTTTTTTTTAATTTAAATTCAAGCTTGCACACATTTCAATACACTACTTTGGTTAGAATATATATATATATACATTGTATATATATATATATTGTATATATATATATTGTATATATATATATATATTGTATATATATATATATTGTATATATATATATTGTATATATATATATATTTATATATTGTATATATATATATTGTATATATATATATATTGTATATATATATATATTGTATATATATAACAACACTAACAACACTAACAACACTAACACTAGCAACACTAACAACACTAACAACACTAACGGTAACAACAACAACAACACCAACAACAACACCACCAACACCAACACCAACAACAGTAACAGTAACAACAAACAACTGTTGGAATGTCAGCCTTCAGCTCCAAAATCCTGCAAGTACTGTGAGGAATGTAGCTGTAAAGTGTTGCACATACGGTGGAAATGCAGATTCCAGCTCAAAAATGCTGCAAAGAGCATGGAAAATGGACAGAACATGCTGCAAACTGTTGCAAATACCGTGGAAAATACAATGGAAAATGAGAGGTTCGAACTCAAAACCGTTGCACATACCGTGGAAATGGCAGTTTCCAGCTCCAAAATGCTGCAAATAGCATGGAAAATGGTGAGAACCGGAAATCCAAAAAAAATCCCCAAACTAAAAAAAAAAATCCCCAAACAATTTCCTACCCAAATGAATTTGACACCACAAGGTTCAGCTTTGGATTATATAATTTGTTTAGCTGCCATCATTGAAAAGCAAACCACTTGAGAGAGAGAATAGTATGAGCTTAGCATGATGCATCAGTTGTTTCAATGTTTCTACCATGAGCAATGTTGATTTTAAGGTTGCCTATGATTTGAAAAATATCAGGGTATTGTGTTGGAGGTTTCATAAACCTCAACCTTGCAGCAACAAATGCACCACTTAAACGGCACATCTATTGAGGCCAAACTTTCTGAAAGTTGATCCTTGGCATCAGCGCTTCCGCGTGGCTTCACCATGGATTGATTTCCGGACCTGAAGAGGGGATGAAGTCTTTTCGCTAAAAAAAACAGAGTGCAGTTTGTAAACTTAAACCGCAAAGCCGCAAAGATCCGTAGTATTGCATGTAAAAATACCTTGAAGCAGATTCCTGCTTGGTACTCTGCCCAAATAGACTTTCTGAACTTGGTCCGAATTTAAATATACCCTGGAGGGTCAGTACAGTTGTGAGAATTCCTGCCGGCATGGCTCTTTAATTGTTTTCGCTCCACCAGCCTAAGGACTGCCTCTGTGTGAGGGCCTTCAATCCTTTTTACCCGCCCAGGCAGAGCGCAAGCAATCGAAATGGCAAGACAAAGCTCCAACGCAGTGGATCCATTGTAATGCAGCACTGGCACTGGCAGCACAAGTATCATCAATTATCTATGTTCGTCCCTGATATGGTTTATATATGTTTATATAATAGTCATAATAGAAATATTGCCAGCTATAGAAATACAGATTTAAGCTAAACATACTTTTTGGATCTTTGGTATCTTTCTATATGAACATGAATGTTTTAAACGTATAAAACACATGCAACAAAACACACCAGTTGACTATCTTTAGCTTTGCTTCCCCAGTCGACTCTATCTTTAGCTTTGCTCTGCCAGTCGCCAGGGAAGAAGATCGAGCAGCGCTGGCCAAAGAGCGTGCTGCACAATTGAGCGCCTCGACGTCATGTCCTAGGGCTTTGGGGTATCCAGTCTCCAAAAATATCCACATTTTTAGCTCGTAATGGCAAGACTATGCAAAATTAATATGTTTTCCCCAGTTGTTTCTTATTGTTTCACCACGTGAACATCATCACGTGGGTTCTGGATGTTCTATGAATGAAGATAGCTCACTTGAGGCTGAATCCTTGAGGACCCAAACTTTCCCCCATTTCCCTCAGATCGGCTACGTCCAATCCCAGAGCTGCAACGGCGCTTGTGGCAGCTTCCCAGAGGACAGCGCTGAGCCACTGAGATCCACTGAGAGTGTCTAGTTTCTAAACCAAATGTTTGGAAGATTATGGTATTAAAATGTAGTAAAGATTCTGGTCATCTAATAGCATTAGTATAAACCCAGTTTGCATCCATCTATTCAATCTATTCAATAGGCTAGCAGCGGTCCAGGAACTGTTTCGGTGCACATCCGGCGCACGGACCATGCCAAGGCAGGCACCCTGTTCGCTGGTCCCTGTGGGGATAGGAGAAATCAGCCCACCATTGATCCTTTCGGTTTTCGTTGGTGATATTTTAAGTTTGGCAGGTTTAAATGCCAAGAATGGGAAGACAAGCCATGACAAGCCTGTATGGACAGGGATGACAGGGCTAGATTTCCGATGAGGCAAATGTTAAGTCCAAAAGATGATGCTACTTTTGATCCTTTAGAGTTTTGTTTCAGATGGTTCTCAGATGGTTCTCAGATGGTTCTCAGATGGTTTAAGGAATGTTTAAAGGAAACCCTGGTTTTGAAATTGTTTTGAACTTGAATTGGGATCAAAGTTTGATCCATGCTGCTGTGTTCGGATCAGGCGATTGCTCGCTCACCAGAGGAGAAGGGTTTGGAACCTCGTGGGCAAACCCCGTCGCTTTCACCGAAATCTACTTTCAACATCTTTCAACCAGATCATTGGCAGGAACTTTTTTGGCACACCATGGAGAGCTACCCTCAGGACCCGAAACTTGAGATCTGCCGTTTACGGAACTCGTTTGAGTTTGAGATTGGCTTTGCACCCAACATTTGTAGATTCGAACATCGCGGAGCATCGATCTTGGATTTTGGATTGCAGACGCACCGGTGCAGTGTTTGTTGATTTTGTTGGAGAATTGATGTGCATAACTTGTAGGAAGAGTCGATGACATTAAATGACTGGTGAAGCGGTTCCAAATCTATGTCTGAAGTGACTAGTCACACCATCAACCAGTGGCATCAGCGAGGATGTGTCTTTCTTCTTGGCCACAGATGATCCTGATGTTGAAGAACGAATGAAGTCCCGTCGCTTGGGCAAGCCGAGGTTTTCGTGGGTCTGGAAGGTGATTTTCCCATTGATTTTGTTACCATTTTTGCAATCCATGTTCATTTTAGCGGGTGTACAAGAATGGGAATGTTAATTTTCAACCAACCAAAAAACGGTCATGCGTCAACAAGACAGGAGAATTTATGCAATCTGGAATGATGCACATTTAGATTTGGGCATGTCCCAAAAATTACAGCCGCAAATCTGCAGTGGTTGCCCCCTGCCAACTAAGGCTTTGGTAGCCGCTTGTTGACTGCACCGAAGAACCTCAATCGAAACTCTCCTACAGGAAGCTGGGATTGATATGCACAAGAGACAGCTGGCTTCATCGCAAGTGAAGATCCTCAACGGTAAGATCCCGGATAAATGGAGGATTTTCCAGCGCACCATGTGTGAAAAAACCAGAGGGTAGCTGTCTGACCGTCCAGGAATCCAAGATGCCCTCATCGACTTGCTGCTCTTGTCACAAGGAATTGAGGTGAAGTCTGCTGTCGTTGGGAGGGATATACAACTGTCCGGCTATTGGGAAGCCCCATCCCTCAAGGAAGGTCCTGCAACGGACAGGTACCCTACATCGTGACACGGGAGAGTGCACACAGAGAGAAAGAGAGAGAGAGAGAGAGTGCATGCTCAACTTTGGCAAGACTGTAGCCAACCTGTAGGAAATTGAACTAGTCACATGATTGAACTTCTTCGATTTTGATCCTTCCTCTTCATCCAATTTTTTTTGCGTGGCAAGTCTTCCCCTTTTTTGTTCGTTCGACATGTCTCTATTTTTTTGCTGAAATGTCAATCACCGAAGAACCAGTCAATGGAGGTTCTTGGCTCCTTCAAGAGTTCCTTCTCGGCGATGGCGTCACATTTCCACATGGTACCGTGCTACTGGCGAAGTGTTCGCCAACCTCAACCACCTATTTGCATCTATTTGCATCCATTTGCACACTTCTGGGAAGACATTTCGACCAGCCACCTGCATATCCCCAAACAGCGTGTGCACACTAAGGGCTTCTTAGGGTTAGCCAGGTTTTATGGATGAGCCGGGTATAGATTAGAATTGAATAGGTTAGATTAGCTCAGATTAGATGGACAGACAGACAGCCAGAATATATCGATGGATAGAAGTTTTAAATAAATTTAATATAGTTTATAGTTTATTTTATATTATATTTACAAATGTACAGATGTGGGCGCCGGTGAGCCAACATTTTTGGGCGCGGATGACCCGTGCCAGGCTCCGCACGATGGACGTTTCCCCTACACCGGTGGCGACCCGAGATTGCTGAGTCATTGAAGTTGAGCGATGAAAAGTGGGGACTGACCCCGTGGAAAACCACTGGTTTCCCTAGGAAAATGATATAGAAATGGGTGGATGTCCACATCTATGTTAGTTTACAGGAGGATAACCAGCAGACATGGCGACTTCAGCAGAAATGGCATTGAACCACCCAAACTTAGGATGAATTTGGGATGATGATTCCAACAAATATTGTCTTGGGGGTTGAAACTGTAACCACCAATCAAAACTAGATGGGGATGGCTCCCTACCTATGGAACCACTTGTGGGGGGGATAAACATGCCAAGAGCAGCTGGTTCATTTTGAGGAAGACAGAACAATGGTTTAGCTTGCTTCATGATGCTTTATGAACATATTATGAACATGTTGAAGACTGGCCAGTTTTTTGATTATAAACATATCAGTTTAAAATAATAATCATAATATTATCTTTAAATCAGATGTCGGTTTTTAATTAAAACCATGCCCAGATGATAGCTCTTGGTTTCCAGAAGCCATCGCCCAGGTAAAGCCCACAGCCGCTTTCCGCGAAGTGGCAGTGGTGCCTTTGGATCCCGAGGACTCCCATGAAACCTGGCAGAGACAGAGATGAAATGAGATGAATACCCTCTGGTAAACATACAAAAAGCTATTGAAAATGGCCATTCATAGTTGATTTACCATGATTTACCCATTAAAAATTGTGATTTTCAATAGCTATGTTAGTTTACCAGAGGGTATGTCAATATGTCAGTCTTACATCAAGAAGCTGTGGTAAGGGAGGCAAAATCTGTTGCAAACGCAGTGATTTAACGCGCAGGAGGATGAATATACCGACGGCTCGTGCGGCGTGGGAAAAAGAGGATCTTCACTGGCTGAATGGTTTGATTCATGGGGGAAAATATCCTGGCTTGGAATGCTGGGTAACCATCCAGGCATTATAAACAGCACTGAGATGCACTGAGGGTGAACCAATTGATCCGTTGGGAAGGACTTCTCAAACCATGGGTAGCATGCACTTTTGTGGCTTATACCCTAACCGCTATTTTAACCAACTTTTTTGGTCGTCTGGCCATATTGTCCCATCGAAACCAAAGGGTGGCCCCCAGGGGTATCTTATTCGCTTCCGCTTGGAGGATCATCCCGGTCGGTAGCTGCTTAGTAACATTTACCGTTAACAAGTCACTTAATTTGGATCCCATGTGTAGGTTATGATCCCACCACAACTGGGATTCGCTGGCTGACGCTCCAAGCACCAGGCCGAGCATTCTGGCCGTGGCTGGTCCCCTGACCAAGCCACTGCAACGCCCAATGCGCGTGCGCCGCTGCGGGGTGTGCGACGGGCGCTGGCGGAGGTGGAAATCGACTTGGAGGAATCTGACCCTTGGATCCTTATAATTAGCAACACCCCAAAAATGAGGCATGTCCTTTGCCATTTTTTCTATTTCACTGGGAATAATTAGTATAATTACTTATTCCATCTGATTCCCATCTTTTTGGGATCATCTATAGGTACTTCAGAAACCATTTTATGGGAACATGGGATATTTTCCCCCAATCCTCACGGGGAGAATAGAAGAAATTTAACCATGAACAATGGTGAAATTTCATGAGATTAAAGTTATTTTTAACCAGCAGCTGAGGATTTACCCTCTGGTAAACATACAAAAAGCTATTGAACATGGCCATAGAAATAGTGAGTTTTCCCATTAAAAATGGTGGATCTTTCCATAGCTATGTTAGTTTACCAGAGGGTAACTATGAAAGATGTTGAATTCAAATCAACCAAAACCGGAGAGTAGCCAGCAATAATGGGGAGATAGCCGGAGATAGCTAGCATTGATCAAGATAGAAAAATTGCATAATCCACAGATGAAAAATTGACCTAAACACGTTGGTGGAAAACTACGCGTTTGAAGGAGATAGCATAGGGATCTCATGTGATATACACCTTATACAACTACATGATATGGGCAATGGGGTATGCTCCTTCTTTTATGGCCATGTTGATAGGGCAAGTGATGATGTAAACCATTGGATATTGGGGCACCCCACATTTCGACAAACGCAGACAATCCTTGGGTTGTTTTATTTGTTGAACTATCTGCAGGCTGGATGATGATTTCAATCGACTAGTTGGCTGTTTGAGCGCAGCGAAAAGACCAAGCACTTTTTTGTGATTCTCTATGCCATGCTTCAAAGGATGGGAGGATAAGGATTAGGATGAGGAGAATACGGAACTTGTGAGCGAGGATGGTGATGATCCCAAGTGATTCAATCTTTTCGGGTTGATTTCATCAACAAGTCCTTCATGCATTTATGGCTTAGATATTTGCCTAGAAAATCATGGATTATGTTTTGGGCAATTGTATTGGCAAATACAACATACACATCCATACATTCCATGCGGATGGAAGATCCTAGGATCCCTGGCATATGAACTTTGTGCGATGTCACAAAGAAAATTCACAAAGTATCCTTTTGGCGTTCAAAGACAATGAACCTTACAGTAAACAAGCACCAATATATATATATATATATATATAGTTGCCCAATAAGACTGAGCTGCACTGAATATATCTAGTTGATCCCAATTGCTGCCACAGTCAGCAGGCTCGCAGAGCTACCTTCTTGATCTTACTGTGAGACGGAATCTTAATATGGGTAGGTTTTAGAATTTGGAACGCAACGCGCTCTCACGACGATCAACACGCACAGACACAGACGCATATATGCTATGTAAACACATTTTTTTTGGAGTATTCCCGCAAAAGATAGGAACGAAAGTCCTACTGAAATAGCGGTAAATCTCTTTTCTATCTTTTAGATTGCTGACTATAATATATATATGATATATATGCAATTATACTCTATATATAATATATGTATGTTTAGCTATGTCATATTATATATGTACATGTGAACATATTATACAGTATACATGTATATGTACACGTGAATATCACATATATATATATATATATATATTAATTATACATATTGAACAAAAACACAACCTAAGTCAGAAGATGTCAGAAGCAGCAGCGCCTTCCCCATAGTCAAATCCAAGGACAAAGAGGAGGGTTTCTCCGATTACTACGATGAAGATGAAGAGGAAGTCAGTGATGATGAAGGCCGAAGCAACCGTTTTGGTTTGCAATTTGAACGAGTGGTTCCAGAGTCTGCCTACTCTGTGAGCGCTGAAGATGGCCTTATGATGGATCCAAAGCAGTCGAACAAACGAGACTACGAACTTGAGGAAGTCATCGCAGATCGCTGGTGGTCTCGTCTCCGGCGTCGCTTCTTCCGACACAACTACCGCGCCTATGGTTTGGTGGAGGGACAGTGGCAACGAGTGCCAGACCCCCGTGGACCGCGCTATAAACCGCGAAAACGCCACCGTTCACGTCTACAAAAGAAGGAAGAAAAGATGAAGCGAGAAATGCAGTCCAGATCTCGGTAGACTGCAGGAGATGATGGCTTCACAGCGGAGATCTCCGACTTGTGTTGCAGAGGTGCAAAAAGAACGACACAACCACCTGGTGTTCTTTCCAACTTCTGAAAGTGGTGTAGCATCGGTAGCTGTTTTGAAGTGGTAAGCTTTATCCATTGTTCAACAAACAAATTTGAGTCAAAAGGTCTAGTGATGATTGGTGTATTCATATTCTGCAGCACAAAAGGATACATGTTAACCGCTCTGAAACATAGATAAAGAACAAACACATTTTCTCAAACGAGCAATTTTAGTTACCTGAGTTTTTCTTGCATCCCTAGATGTAATGATGTAGTGTTGTCCATTGAATTATCACAGCTGCGTTTGGCTCAAGGATGCTGTTGTGCACTTCCTACAGAGACATATAAGCAACACTTTCGTTCTAAGGGTTGTCCAGAAAACCACATACAGTAGTTTCTATTTATATTGTTTAGAAACTCATGCACAAGTTGCGACACAAGCGAGAGAAGCTAGCACTTATCTAACACCCTGCTTTGAGTAAGCCGGAATTCTATGAACTTTCAAGTAACGGCCTATGGCACATATACAGTACATACATATACACTTTATCACTCAGCTGCCTCAAATTTTCCTTGAAACTGGTAATACTGGTATCGTAATGGGCCAATGGCTTCCAGTTCGACTCCTGAGCGGGCAGAAGAACTGCTGTGGTCGCTGGGAGTAGGAGAGAATTTGCCAAAATGGTTGAAGGAGTCGAGGAAGCGTGCCACGATGCCGATGCTCAATGAGAAGAAAGATCAGATTGCAGGCAGGATTGGATGACAGGATAGTTCTTTTAATCTTGGGAAATCTTGGGAATATGAGTGTTTCTCCAGATGGTCCCACCATGTCCCAGCATTTTAGAAAAGCCCATACCAGAGGTTGGTCTGTGTCATTTGCCGAACAGGTGGACTGCCGACACAGGCCTGGTGATTTTCCTGCGCTGTTTTCCTATCTGAAACTGTTTCAGGCGAAAGTACTTCCAGGTAGCCGAAACCTTGTCTTTGGGTCATCTTTTTGACATTCGGGGAGGTGTTTTTTTCCGTGGATTGCTGGGATGCCACTGGCAAAGGCTCCGGCAGTTGCAGATTCAGGCGAGGAGACTCAGCCAGCAACATGCAGTTGGCTTCAACAAACAGACCTTTCAAGATCTTTTAACCAAGCAGGAGATCGAGCTGTTTTACGACTTGATGAAAGCAGGCTCTTTCTACAGGCATGATATTGGATGTGTTTATTTTGTGATATTATATACCCTTTGGTAAGCAAACGAAATGGAAAGTCCCCTATATATAAATAGAGGTTTTGCAAAATCATCTACAGATGGTGGATTTTCAATTGCCACGGCCACGTTTGAGTGCCGGAGGGTAGATGATTAGATTCGATTTCCTTTTCATTTCAACAGATACTCTTTGACAGCGAAAGGTATTTGTTCCTTAGTCACTTGTCAGGGCAACAGCAACAAGACAACGGACCGGTACAGGTGTATGGACCTCAACAAGCGACAACCATATCGATGTGATCGTGTTTTGATGCTCGTTGGAACAAATCCTGGATCTCACAATACTGTATTCATCTCCATCTATATCCATCTATATCCATGTATCTTGTGATATGTTTCCTACTTGGCTATACTTGGGTGATACTTGGGTGATTTTGGTGATTTTTGTGCAGATGAACATACCGTTCATATGGACCGCGTATCCTGGGCCAAGGTCTTTGCTGCACGGCCCGCTGCGTGGGCCTAGTGGTCCATGTGCTCCAGCCATGAGTTTGAAGGCTTGTCAACATGTCACAATAATATATACTGTATATATACTGTATATATCCTGTATATATACAGTATATATACTGTATATATATACTGTATATATACTGTATATATACTGTATATGACTGTATATATACTGTATATATCTGTATATATTCTGTATATATATATACTGTATATATATACTGTATATATACTGTATATATACTGTATATATACTGTATATATACTGTATATATACTGTATATATAATACTTTATAAACTATATTATATATATACTATATATGTACATATACATATACATATATATATATATGTAATATGTAAGAGGTTATAAACCAAGCATTCTGTTTGGATATAATGGGGATTTCTATGGGATATTCAACCTGATGATTTTTTAGGGTACCCTATCTTCAGACAAACCCCTATATGGCTTGATATTTCTTTGAAGCACCTTTTTTGGCAACTCTTCTAAACCATTCAGAAAGTCTGAAGCATCTATATCATCATATAAATCATCATAAATCCATAATATGCCATAATCATCGTAATGTTTGCAGATCTTCCATGCAGATCTTCCATGCAGATTCTGACTGATATTTTGGGTGAATCGTGCCACTTTAAGTGGACTGGTTCATACCATCGCCTTGGCACAGGACTGGCTCGAAAGCCTGGACGAAGATGGCTTTCTGGCGACATGACGCATTCAGCACAGAGCTTTGGGGCGTTGATTTCTCAACATCGGTGGGCAAAGAATTGGCTCAGACTTGATGTATATGAAATGCATCTGTTGGATATTATATAGTAATGGATATATATATATATACACTGTATAATATATATATATGTATTATATTTGTAATATGATGAATGTTCAAAGAAATTCCAAGGCAAAGTCGGCTCCCAGTGATTTCATGCTTGGTTCATGCCGATGGCCGACTAGCAAAGAGTCCGATAAGTTGGATACATCGTCTGTCTGAAATTCTACAAACATAAGGTACCCTCTGGTAATTTAACGTAGCTATTGAAAATGACCATTAATAGTGGATTTTCCCATTAAAAATGGTGATTTTCAATAGCTATGTTAAATTACCAGAGGGTAATCGATGGGACCTTCCCCAAAAGCGATACCCCCTTAGGTAATGTAGTGCCACAATGGAAGTTGATTTGTTGATGTCTTTTGTGACTTAGATTTGGGCTCACAAGGGCATGTGCTCCTCAGAAAGTGTTCTTCGTGATATGAAATGGTCTGCAGAAAAGAGAACCCTAGGGATTCTGCAATCCATGTGCTACCATGTGATCATTGGCGGTGGATCTCGAAAGGATATTGCAGGATTTGTGGGGCGAGCAGATGTCTTTGGTGAGGCATTTATTATTGTTGGTGGATTCGACCTAGCAGTTGGATTTTGCAGATACCTCATGGCAAATCCGATGGTTCCCATGGTTAAAAGGTAACCACTTTCAGTCACTTTCATGGCAAATCTCTGATTTTCAGACAGTTAAACATGTGAAAAAAATCCATTCGAAGCATCTCAGGTTCAGTACCATGACAAGCTGGCCAGTGGCCTTGACAGTATTGAGCAGATGTTGGTGGCCTACACTAAGCAGGCGATGCTGACCACAACGGTTGTGACAGATGGGGAGATTGCCCAGCAGTGGGCCTTTTTCGCCAGGAATTATGGGAATATCTATAGCAGATGATAGCCGAAAATGATGGGGCATTTACATGGATTGACTCGCAAACATGAGGATGAAACCTGCAATTTCATTCATATATCCATTCATTCTGGGTACATAATGTAGATAGAACACGGATATCATGGGATTTAGCCTCCCCCAACATAGACCCTGCCATGAGCTGGGCTGGAAGATTTCCTCTCAAAAAGGTCTTGAGGGTCTATGTGAGTTGGGGGGATAGTACCCATTTTTGTTGGAGAAATCTTGAAATCCAAATGGTGTTGGATAAAATCACTATTCCTGGCCATATTGACAGTTGGAGAAGTGTTGAAATATGTTGAAATTTAAATCATGATATTTGGCAATTGATGGCTTCCCCAAGAATGTGCTCCTCAACGACACTCCACAGGATGGTGAAATCGATCCCAAGTTCTTCGAAGATGTCGACATCAAGAAACTAGGCACCTTGAAGCTTTGCTCAAAGATGTTTGGATCATTTTGGATCCGGATTTGGATTTTGGTTTGCCCAGGAACGGGGGATGGCCCATCTCTCATTTTGGACATTCTGGCTGGGAAAGATATATTAATATATACACAATATATGAAACCATGATAAATTATAAACGAACACATTGCATGTGGGGGTACCCTTTTTTGGGAGACATCCATCTCACATTAACTTAGTGTCGTCATTTAATGATCAAACAGCATTGAGCAGAATGCGGGTCTGGTGGACGAAGCCATTTCAGTAGCTTGGTTTTGCCAGTTGTTTAAGGGAAAGAACTTGCTTTGCGTCAGGGCATCGACGGCTGTTCCAACAATGGTTCCGCGAGCAAAGCCGAAAACTCGCGGCACAAATGAATAGCGCCCTCATTGACCGCCAGTTTGCAGCATTGACAATAGGTCAAGATGTTCTTACCTCGTAAAAATATGTTAGTACTGAAACACTTTGAAAGTCGGTGAGTCCCTAGTCCCTAGGTTCCAACTTCAAAACCACTAGTTGGAATTGCATTTTTTTCTGTGGCCCATTCCTAGGTACGCAGAGATATCATGACCTGATCATCTTCACTTTGGACTTTAGATTGTTGTTTCGGAGCTTGGAATTCCCGTGAATTCCCATGGTTGTTGGTAAAATCCAGCAAAATCCCCCATGCGGAACGTTCCGCATGGCATGACCATCGCTGCTTTGCCATGTACCAATGTCACACTGGAAATAGATGTGCCTAGCCAGCAGCTATACATCATGATTCCGTGTGCTTGACAGCAATCGTAAGTAGCCAATAGCCTGATGTTGCAGGTAACTGGTGGGAAGATCACTGGTGTTGTTTGCAAGGGAAACCTATGGTACAGTATGAGACAGCTTTGGCGCTGGCGATTTGAGCTGCGATTTGCAACCAATATCCACGTCCCTGACAAACCTTAAGTAAGGTCCAAAAACCATAGTCGGAGATAGAGAACAACATGCATTGCTACAGCTTGAGAGACGGAACCACGAAGAACTTACCGAACAGACCTGTCCGAAGCAAAGTCTGACAATTATGCCATAGCAGAGATGGACGCTGAAAGCAGCCTAGAGCAACTACAGGTGAACCAGACCAGGCAAGCACATCCAAGCTGTTCGATTGTGGTCAAGTTGGGCCACGCTGTAGCACCAATGGTGTGGAGTTGCGATGGTGGAGAGGACTGGGGGATCAATGCTGAGTCCAACATGTTACTGGAGGCATTTTGGACCCAACATGCCTCACACCGCTATCTGGCCACACTAAGAGGAATAGAGTTCTCAAGTCTCACCAAGAAAAGGATCACAAAGCCCAGTTTTTCCAGGCTGCAGCGGGTCCAAGTGTCCATCCCCAGGGAGGATGCTCTTCTCACCATGGGATGTTCGAGAAGTGGTTCTATCCTTGGTTCCTGTGACCCTGAATTGATGGTTTTAGGGATACCCTCTGGTAAACTAACATAGCTATTGAAAATGGCCCAGTCGAAATAGTGGATTTTCCCATGAAAAATGGTGGATCTTTCCAGTTCGCCATGTTAGTCATTACCAGAGGGATACCATCATGGTGGTTTTAGGGATACCAGGAGCCCCTTAGTCCGATGGAGCTGGACGTTGTGTTTCTGCGTCCTTTGCAGCGGCCTGAAGGTGCCATAATTGGTTGGTGGATGTTGGTGGTTTTTAGATGGTTTTTAGTACCAGGACCTGTTTAGTCACACTGTGTAGTTTTATGATGTTTAATAGGTAGTTTTCGCTTTTTTAGCTGGGTTTTTCCCCATTTGCTCAACCACCAACCAGCAATCCCCCAGCAATGGATCCCCAAGAAGTTGGCCAGGTGCAAGTGCCATCTTTCACAGCAGATGCACCGTTTCTCCTGCTCTTGTGGGGACCCTCAAGCTGCATGCTGAAGCACGCTTGGAAGAAACTTGGTCACGGTTGCAGCTTTCAACTCGCCCCGTAACTCGTACGCTGGAAGTCATGTTTTAGTCGGATAGTCAATGTCAACAAATCCTTGCATGCGGGAGAGACTCCCATTGGAAATCTGCAAAGGCAGTATGTCAGTGGCATGTCTCTTTATCCTCCAGTGTTGCACAGCTCTTGAGTTTCCATCTAGGATTGAAGCTCGTATATCCCCAGCTAAAAAGGTACTCGTACCACATGGTACCACTATACATCATGGGGAGGTACTTGTTATCAAATAGTGGTACCATAACGACATTTAAATATGTGCAGGGCGGGCCAGACCACAAGGCCCCGGAGGTAGTATGAAACATCAGTTCCGTCCGTATGTTTGAATGTATGTTTAAAGTGTAAATAAATGGATTCCGTATGTAGTACCACAGATGTTGCATCAGTGTATCAATGGATTGGTTTAAGGGACAATTTACGTGCAACTTTAATCAATTTATATCAATTTCATGTGGAGAAAAATATGGTTTCCAGTAGCCCTTAAACCAATCGATTGAAAGCCTAAGTAGGATTGTTTTCCCACTATAATCCCATTTTATACCCCATATGACCATATCTAATCATATATGGCTATGGATCAATACCTATACATACCATTTTTAGTGGGATGAACATCCATTTACCAGCTATTTTGATGTTCACCAGGGGGATAGGGTTTTGACCCATCCCCATATAATCATATATACTCATCCCCAAGTGTATATTAATTCATCGTCGTTAATACCGCCCGAAAAACCAGATCCAGGGCGGACGTGGGCTTCACCCCGGGGGTTCAGATTTCGGTGAACATCACCAGCAGTGAGCCTGGGGCGGCGCGGAAACCCAGGGACCCACGTGGGATTCACCGGTCATTAACCCCCAAAAAAAGCTGGGTAGAACTGGGTTGTAGCGGGTAGTTAACCCTCATGAATTGTAACTGGGTAGAACTGGGTTGTAAATAACTGCAATCCTATTGTAGCATTGATTATAATATAACTGGATATAATTATGGGTTTAATGGACAATTTCTCTAATTCTCGGCCCAGTAAAGTAGGCGGGATCAGTTTCGCCTGCTGCGGCAATGATTTGGGGATCTATTTCACAAAGCCTCCAAAGGATTTAGAGATTCTGATGATGCTCATTTCTGCTAGTCATGTTGATTGCTGCTCCGGAAGTATCTTGCGTAAAATCTTGGAGCAGATCCCAAGAATCAAAACGAAGAATTGATTCCTGCCCAGCGGAAGCAGCCCAAACGGTGCATTTAGCCTGTGTGTTAAATTGCTGGAGGTCCAGCGGGAAAATGCACCAACAGAGGGTAGCTTCAGACAGCCAATTCAAGCGATGATGCAGAATCAAGTGAACAAACGATGTTGTCGTGGATGTGGATGTTATTATTCCGTTTTCCTCACGTGGATCAGCCATGAGGTTTTCCTACTTCTCTCCTCAACCCAGGCGAAGCAGCAGCTGAAGCATTTCTGTGTTTTCATGATTTTGTCACGCAATGGCGAGGAGTTGCCATGGTGGAGTTGTCTCATCTATTTGTCTCCACATGTCTCCACCACCGAATTGTTGGAACTGAACAGGATAGGACAGCCTTAGGACAGCTATGTCACCATGTGCCTTGCATGATTTCTTTTTGGGTGCTATAGTCATGCAAACACCCATGGCCCACGGCAAGAAGCATCTACGTATTATATGTATTATGGGGTTCAAACCGTGAGACTCTTCAGGGACAGGTGGTTTCAAAGCACCATGTTCTGGTGATTTGCAAGTAGTCTTCCATGCAAGCAAAAACTGATGAGTCATCATCCCACCAAATGTTGAAGAGTTTGTTACATTCGCTACCAATTGGGTCATTTGGGTTCTATGTTGTTTCAGGCCGTTTCCAGCTTTCCAAAACGGTTTCATCCATGCTTGGTCTATTCACCCTTCGCTGCCAGCTTCATGACTGGCTCCATGGTCCGCCTCGAGAAGATACCGATGGCAATCTTTCGAGCTATTTTGCCAGGTGGATGGGGACCCATGGTTGGATTTTCGACTTTCAAGGAAAATTGTGTTGTTTTTTTTCTGGGTCATAATTCTAAATATGATTCGTTTTTCTTGGCCTTTCAGGTTTTTGCACCATTCACCTGGTACAAAACATCTTTGTTGCCTGAATCTGTTACAGTAAAGTTTGATGTCCTTTGCTGGAAAATAAACACGTGTACCACGATGTCTTGTTGAAATTTCATGACCTTGGGCAGGGCCTGGTGTCATCGTTCCTCTTTCGTGGGTTAGGTTGCTGTTCAAATGGGAGCCATGGCAAACACTGTTTGCACTGCTGTGGGGATATCATGATTTGTGATTGTTATTGAAATTGCATCTTATCAAGATTATCATTCGCACATGCTTCGGTGTCGGGTATACATTCGGGTCATGATTGAGGAAGTATTGGTAACTAACTATTCCACACATGGAGCATCTAGGATCATCGGTATATCCATGTATACTGTATATCCCTACATCCGAGTTTGGGTCGTTGACATCTCCATGCCTGAGTCAGTGGCGGCAACCATTGTCACGCCAGCTGAGTGCCAGGATCAGGGATGGGCAGCAGAGGGGCTTTATCAATTGCATCTATGCTTTTCCGCAGGGGGGGGATGAACATCCAGCTATAGTGTCTCTTTTACTATGAAAACTATAGGCTACAGATGGCTACAGTATAGTTTGGTTTTGATCCATGTATATCTATATCGTATGCAACATATTAAGTAAGTGGTAGATATACAACTTCGTCACCCATCGTCAAGAATCGCCAAAACACTGTAGATTACTGAAAGCATCTCGCTGCATATTAGCCCATTACGAGCCCCATTCACTCATGCCTCATTCAAAACGGCTGACAGGATTGATCTCGACCTGCCAAAGGTCGATTTCTTCTATGTCGCTCAGCAATAAGATAGCCAAGTTGCCAAGTTGCCAAGATCTCATTTCTCTAGTCATTTTGAAATGGTTGCAAGAGATTTTGTGACGTTGTAGAGTCATGTCGTTGTCTCGTTGTCCTCAACAAATCTCAACATATAGTAGAGTCTGCAACTTTCTGTAAGGATACTTTTGAGTCGGAAATTGTTGCAGGTTTTTAAGAAACTACCAGCATCACCATCATTACCACCAAAAACATAATCATAATCATAATTGTAGTAAGACTAATAATCATCATCCTCGTCGAAGTCGTCGCCGTCATCATCGTCGTCATCATCATCAGTATCAGCCTCATCATCACCATCATTGTTATCATCATCAGCATCATCAGCATCAACATCAACATCAACAACACCATCACCATCAGCATCATCATCAGCGTCAGCATCAGCATTGAGCATCTCATGAACATGCATGAATACACACCGTCATAGGGCTTGCATCTGCGGGAGGGTCTGCACCTAGGCTGGTATCTTTGATCCAACTTTTAATGCAGAAATGCCAAAGAAGTACAAGGCCAAGAGACTGTGAGCATAACTTCTCAGTGCCTTCCTGCAGTGAAAATCATTGGATCGAGCATTATCGCAATCGTGGTCTGCTATGAATAAAAACAGACGGTTATGGCCCAAAGATGGGGCATGAACTCACAAAGTGGTCATTTTCAATTGAACCATCCAAGTTTTACGTGTTTTGAGTGAGGGCCAATAAGGGCCAATAATCTTGAACCACACCCAAATGTTGGAGTTCGATATCAGATTAGTGCTCTCAACTCCGACCTTCCCAAAGATTCTGCTGCCTGAAGATTGATCTCGACTTCGTCAACGCACATGGGCAGCATTTGCCCGTACAGTGGGCGCTAGCCTTAGTCAATTCATGTCAATTCCAAGATACCAAGGTCTGTGCATTTGTGGGTGGGGCAATGCTATGCAATACTTCACTGTCACAGATCCTTCTTCAGCCATCAAGACCTTTCTATTGGAGGATCCTTTGATCCGACTGAGGCGAAACTGCCGTTGATGTGGGCGATTTCGAGTATTGCCTTTTCCTTCTTCGTCCAGGGTGCTGTGCCCTGGCTTGACGCTGCTGCGATGCTACCGGGGTTTTCAGGAGGTATGATGATTATCACGGAGTGTTTACTATAAACAAATGAAAGACTTGCAACTATACCTGTTATGCATGTCTATAACTGCACTGTAAATCATTCCCTGACCTTCAGCCGAGCTGTGAAATTAACACTTTAGCAGTGAATCCATGTTGTTTCTAAAGCCGCAGAAATGACATCTAACAGTCAGGGATGTGTTTTCATTGTTTTTATCGCAAAAAGATTGGTGAGAGTTACTTAGTTGATCTAATCTTAGTTGTTACGATTCACAACTACGTCAGCTTGGTGGTTTCAAACATGGCTTTTATTTTCCATTTCATATATGGGATGTCATCCTTCCCATTGACTTTCATATTTTTCAGGGTAAAACCACCAACCAGATGCAATACATCATGGCTTACCGTCCCAAAGTGTACGAATTTTCATGGACACGGGATCATGGGATGTTTGAAAGGACAAAAATATACAGTACTTAATATATACAATTAGTTGTTTGATATTGTATTACTAGTACTATATATTAGTCTATAGTTGTACTGTATATAGTACTAATATGCTACAATATCGACTATATCAATACTATACTATATCTATACAATTATCCAAAAAAAAGGGGAAGGATGTCCAAGAATTCAATCATATTGAGAGGGTATCCTGGGCAATCATGCCATAACCCAAAAATTGTCCAAACTTTTCAGCTGCCAGGTGATCTTGACGTCCACAACGTGGTACAGGTCTTCAACGCCTTTGCACGGATTGCTGATGCTATGTGCTGCCTTAAAGGCTGGGATGTTCCGTCACATCAGTCTGTGCTTTGGTTATCTTGCTAGCGTTGATATCAGTTGGTCATCATAGTGAATTGTCATGAATTATCATATTTCTGAAAGGGACATGAACAGTCCAAGATATCAGGTTCTTTCACAATACTTATAGCTGACAGTTGAACTCGTTCTTCGCTTGCTTAAATGATCTGGGTGTGTCTGAAAATGGGTACCACATCCCATCTCATAGTTTACCATCATTTTATTTTTATCATCATTTTATCATCATTCTATCATCAGGCTATCAGCTCTATCATCATTTTATTAAATGATATCATCATAGTTTCCCTTCAAAGAGCCACTAATGGGTATCCTACCGGGTACCCTCTGGTAATTTAACATACTGTAGCTATGAAAGATCACCATCTTTAATGGGTAAATCAACTATTTCTATGGCCATTTTCAATAGCTTTTTGTTTGTTTAATCACCATTTTTAATAGGTAAACCATCTATAAATGGCAATTTTCAATAGCTATGTTAGTCATTACCAGAGGGTATCCATCAGGACGAGTTCACTCCTCTCGCTTTGCATCGCCCTTCCAGGCGATCGAACTTGTGGTCCGTGCAGAGCTCTTCCGAGCCAACTGGGACCGCATTTTTCCAACGGGCGGAACGGGCGGCTAGGGACAGCTCCCATGAAAACAACATTTGATAAGCATATTCCGCATATTCTACCCTTGCCTTGGGTATCCTGGGTAGAAGGGTGGAAAGGCAGGTCTATATAATATGATATAATATGTATATTATATAGTTTAAGCCTGTACAAGGCTGATTGTTTGGTGAGTTCAAAGTGTTTTCAATTTTATGCTGTCTTCAAAACACCGAAGAATCGGATGATAGTCCCCAACCGACCCAAATTTTTGGCATGCGGTCTTCGAGGCTTAAGCAGTTTAGAGTGTGAGGTCGGTGCCATCAATGGAGCCATTCACGGGGGTTTTCCCACTCAAACCCGGAGGCCGTTTGAGTCATCAAATACCAGCATCATCACCACCAGCACCACCAGCACCAGCACCACCATCAAAGCCATCAAAGCCATCAAAACAATCAGAGGAATACTCTTAGTTACCAGCACCAGCATCAGCATCACAGCACCAGAACCGGCACCAGCATCAGCATCAGCATCAGCATCACGGTACCAGCACCAGCACCAGCACCAGCATCAGCATCACGGCACCAGCATCAGCATCAGCATCAGCATCAGCATCACAGCACCAGCATCAGCATCACAGCACCAGCATCAGCATCAGCATCAGCATCACAGCACCGGAACCGGCACCAGCATCAGCATCAGCATCAGCATCACGGCACCAGCACCAGCACCAGCACCAGCAGCACCAACATCAGCATCACGATCATCATCATCATCATCACCACCATCATCATCATCATCATCATCATCACCATCATCATCATCATCATCGTCATCATCATCATCACGATCATCACGATCATCGCGATCATCACCATCATCATCATCATCATCATCATCATCATCATCATCATCATCATCATCATCATCATCATCACGATCATCACGATCATCAGCATCATGATCATCAGCATCATCATCATCATCATCATCATCATCATCATCATAATCATGATGATCAGATTTCCTCTGACAGCTTGTACTCTTGTCAGCAAGTTGTAAACTCCTTCCAGTTTGGGAGAACACCATAAGGTCCTCTCTCTAGATGGCGATGCACCGCCCTGGAAGCTGAAGGCGAGCGAACCAACTGGGGATCAATGCATGGGTTTGTCTTAAACTGCTGGATGGGCCCGTAATTTACAGCCACTTTCATGGTGAAAACAATGACACACCTAGTTTTTTGAGGGTAGCTTATTTTCAGCCAAACCCAACTTCTTCCTGAAAGTTGTCCAAAATGCTGAATGTCCAAAGGTAGAATCTCCAGACTGGGGGATGGACAGGTGCAAGGGGATAGCAATTTTGGGACAACCCTTACTGATCACTTGGGCAAGACATGCAGCCAGTTGGGTTTGACCTGAAATTTCTGCCTCAGTGGCAGCTAGAACCGGCCATCTGACTGCCGTATTACGGTTCCGTGGCTTTCCCAAACTGGAGATCCCGAAAACACACAACTTGTTCATTTTTAATGTTATGGAATCACTTGGTTTGAGGGGTGCACAAATCAGAGAAGCACCCTTACCGCGTTACCAGTATGGGTCTGGGTGTCCAGACATGGATGGATACACCCAATATCACCTAAGGTCTTTAGCTTGGATCTCCACCTTTGCGGTTGCCATTCAGAAGCTTTGATTTATTGATATTTATTGTAGGTTTGTGGTTTTAAGTTATCATTTCAGCGTATTTTAGACAGTTTTGGTATATTTCTGGTTGTTGTATCCCCCTGGTCGCCGCTTTGTTTCGAGGTCTGGAGGCTTCTGCACTACGTGACTGACACCTTTGAGCTGTTGGTGATGGTGTTGATCGCCCTAGGCCATTCCGCCGGCTACGATGGGATGCAACAAGTTTTGCTTCCCACGTCATTGTATTTAAATCATATGTATATATAATATATAAATCATATGCATGGTATTTAGAAAAATAGTATATATTAGTATATGTTAGTATATTTATTTTTATGTATATATACATATACACATATGGGTGCAAGTCAAAATAGGAGGTCCGGAACAAGCTCCGGGACCACACTCGTTCCATACCCCCGTTCCATACCCCTGTTCCATACCTCCTTGAAGGATCCGTTCCATACCTCTGTTCCATACCTCTGATCTATACGTTATGATATATATATATATTATATATATATATTTTTTTATTTAATTATATATATATCTGAAGAATATGTGCAGTCTGATTTTACATTTGTACGCGCGTACTTGAGCGCACATACATAGACATGCAAGAATACGTTTACTATGCCCAAGCCCTGTGATTGTGTTGGCAAGTCTGTGCCTGCAGCGTTTGTTGTGTGATGGTAGGGATGTGCTTGGCTGTTGTCGGCTGGCAGTCTAAGAATGGATTGCTTGTAACCGGGCCTCCCTCTCAACCTGTGGCAGATTTGCGCCTGCACCACTTACAGTTGCTGCCCGCTGTGGCACAGCTGTGATGTTTGATGGTAGAGATGCGCTTGGCTGTTGCCAGCTGGCAGTCTAAGAATTGCTTGCTGCGCTACTCTCGCTCCAAACTGCCAATTTTGATAAAGATGTGCTGCGTGGTGGCAGAGCTGTGCTGGAGTGCCGTTTCGTTCCAGACCCCGTTCCATACCGTTCCATACCTGTTCCATGCCCGTTCCAGACCCGGACCACCCATGTACCATCCCTGACCCACTTCCGGGTGAACAAATCGCAGGTTCTCACATAGACTGCTCCTAAGCCATCCTTTGCGCGTGGGTTTTGGGAGCCTAGAGTCTTGCTACGCGGGGACACAATCTACCCCATAGGGACCGGGACCTCTGAGTTTTAAGAGTAGGAGGTGGGACCTGCGTGACAGGTCTCAAGCTGAGTGGACAGCTTCACACAGTTGTCCTAGCTAGTGCACGAGCACTAGCCATGCAAGGCAAACCTGCGTTGAACAGGTGTACAACAAGGATGCCGCGCAGATGAGAAGTGAAAATGAGCGGCGGCCAGCGGTAGTAGCTTCAACGTGCATATCCTCGAGATGTATATTATATACATATATTATACATATATACAGTATACATATATGCTTATATTTATGTACAGCTTATACTTCATCACATTCCAAAGGTCCGGAACAAGACCAGTTACGAAACCCCTTCGTTCCAGACGCCCGGAACAGCGCGGAACGTTCCATACACAATTTTGACTCATAACCATATATACACATACATATGCATATATATATATACATACATACATACATATTTCAATCGGTTTTGGTTGGATTGAATTGCATGAATCCTAACCTTCTGTGGCATAGGCCTCTTGCTTGAAACCCTAGGCCACCGCACGCGCTACAAACAAGTGTCAAACTTGTTTGTTCTAGTGCTTTGGTTGTGGCTCAAGCACAAAGGGATTTTGGGATATGGCAAACGTAAAACAAAGGTCGGCATGCAAATATTACTTTATAGATTCTTGCACTTTATGCATGTGCTATATGTTTTCCTCAGGACACTCGATGGCTGAAATTGCAAGATTGGATGCTCTTCAACGACCAATCCTGGATATGTGCATATGGATGTGGAATATATTGTGCATAGCATATTAAACCACATAAATTATATATATATTATATACATATATATATATATATAGACACGAATAGATGTAGAACGTGTTTTGAAAAAAGGGTCACGCCAGACGGTCGGCAGAGCCCCGCCATGTGTCAACAGCTGCACCGTCTCAGGCCGGTGACTGTCTTGACGCCTGTGTCAGTTGGGTATGGGTAGAGAGGTTGGAAATAGATGGTGATTGGATGTTCATACCCCGATTTTGTTTGGTTTGACCAACATCCACAAGCATTCTTCATCAGCTTGACATGCGAACAACAGTCAGAAACATCTAGATATGAAGCATCATTTTGGAGATGCTTTGCTCTAAATATTGTCTTGAACTAGTTTTAGTTTTGGGATATTTTGTCACTTCTAGCCCCGTCTTGTTGGAGCATGTTGGAGCTTCACAAAGACCTGAAAGGAACATGGGAGCTGTTGGATGTCATTTACAGCTTCATCCAGCTACCATAAAGACCAGTGTCTCACCAATTTCAAGACTTGATCCTATGCCCGAACCTTTTGTTGGGAACATGATGCTGAACACATATCGTTGGTGGGGCTAGCCATTTGGGAGCCTCCAACTGTTTGCACCAACATTCCCCACACACATCCATCGCAGACGATGAGTTGGAGACAATCCGTGGAGGTGCGAACACAGCAGCCTTGCCAACTGCCAGGTCTGATTGAAAGACAGATTCAAGATGAGTTTCTGTCATTCGGACCTCCCAACCGTCCCTCTTGCGGGCTACCCTCCGGTAATCCAAGCGTGGTGGCAATGGACACATCCACTGTTTATCGTTGATTTTCCCAGCTATAAACCTCCATTTTTCTCGGGGATTTTCGAGCCCACGTTTGACTACCAGAGGGTACTTCAGCTGAAGTGGCTGGGGTTTCGCCAGCTGCCAATCCTGACTTCAGCACAGAGGCAGAGCTCTCGCAATGTCGCTCCTGGAAGAAAGCCTTGGAGGTGCTGACAGGGAGAGAAGTGGCAGGTGATCGCATCAAAATGTGGTATTTAAGCTTAAGCATCCAAATGTAACATTTATATAAATATACATTGAACATCATTTAACATCATTTAACACACATGAGTGACGGTGTTTGTTTGGTGAAGTGAAGAGTAGTCTTGTTACTGAAAACACATGAAACACCATATCAAGATTGCAAAACAAGGTAGGAACACTCTGAGAACGGCGAGAACGGGAATGGAGAATGAGGTAGGATCACCCCGTCGATTACGAGATGCACCAAATATTTTCCGCGGCTCACCTACCTATAGGTTCTGGAACTTGTGAAATTAGTCTCAAATTGTCTTTGTGCAAGTGCTTATAATTGTTATATAATATATAATTCCATGAAATTGCATGCGTTGTTGCAAGTTGCTGCATCTTGCTGCTGTTGCTGCTGTTGTGGTGCTTGCTGTGGTGGTTGATGGTTGAATTCTTGTGCCGACTACGAGGTGATCGAATTCCTGCAGGGTGAATGGTGCAATGCAGATGCAACTCAGATGCAGATAAGGCTTGACTCATAATATGACTGTGTCTGAAAATGGGCTATGACCCCAAAAAGGGCAAAAAAGAGGAACCTGATAATTCATTGATAAACCGATAAACCAATAGATTGTGGGATTTTGGGGTAGCCTATTTCCAGACAACACCATATGCATCCATGTGTAGATCTTGCGGGAGCAGACGCGGCTAAGGAGCCACAAAAATGATATCCCTACTGACTGGGGAGCATTTGGGAGCCCTTTTTGTCCCTTTAAGATCGATGGGTAGAGAAACTTGGTGGCTGATATGCAGAGACCTTGTGGTTGATGCTTGACTGAGGATTCGAACGAGAGCTACTTTGTCATGGGAACCTCTGTGAGCCTTTTGGATGTATAATCGACTCTGCAACATGGGAATCGGTGCCTTCCACTCTCTGTCAACTCTCTGTCAACTCTGTGAAGGTTCCACTTTGTCAAATGGACTGCTGGGTAGGATTTGTGGTTGCCAAGTCAAGGCGCTAATTCATGCATTCCTTCCAGCTTCCGAGGGGAGGTATCTTTTTGTCAAGGCACATAACACTGCTATTTGCTCTGGTTTGGTCTAAGGACGGACAAACTCTCAGGGTACAAAGACGTTCGAAAAATACTTGAGATGGGAGGCACTCGTTTCCTGTGGCGCTGTGTCGCGAGTTCAATGTTGGATGTTCCAAGATTCTTTGGGAAGAACGTGGAAGAACTCAAGCAACACCCATAGGATCCATGGTGCTGGTATATATGTTAACATAAAGGGGGTATATTGATGGTAAATGTTACCATATATAGCATACATGGATCCTATGGGACATGGAAACTTTGGAAAGTTCTGGCGGAATTTTCGACTTTTACTGTGGATCCATGTGGATGACCAAAGATCTATGCAGGACCAATGGGATGCTATCTCCTGGGGACCCAACCAAAGACCCTTGGCAGACGATTCGCGCCGTGCCATGCCCTAATCGATGTTGAATTCTTCTATGGGAATTGTGGAGAATTTTAATGAAGTTGATGGGTTATGGGGTCATATGGGGTCAGTTAACCCCTCCAGCACGTACACATGGCACTAGTTTTGCTCTATTCTTCGTTCACGCCTTCAAGCCTCACTTGTGTTTGTCGGAAAAGGGGTACTCGTAGCCCCAATTCCGATGGATGCTTGTCATTTTGCCCATTACGAATACCGTATACCCACGTGTATAACTATTTACCACAACAAACCTGCTTTTTCCCCAGGGGAAACCACCAAATTTTGGGCCAAACACCATTCTGCCGCCCAGAATTCTATCTAGACACGCCGCAGCCACAGGATGAGGCCAGCTCGCTGTTGGTTGTTTAGCGTGTATGGAATTCCGAGTGAATGACTCACTTGAAGAAGCTTAAAACTTATCCCATCTTATCCCATAAAAAATAAGTCAGTTTATCACACAAATTGTGGGATCATAAAGGTAGATTTATCCCACAATAATCTCATATGTTTTAATATGTTTCAATTGCGTGTGAATTGATGATAAACCCTGTTTTGGGTATAATACACATCCCGCTTCTTGCTGAGTTCAATACGGATCTTTTTTTGGGAGATTTACGGCACCCGCAGACCGTGCACTGGAGCACCTACAAACGGGGCGCAAAGCCTTTCCGCCACCCGGCAGCTTTCAGCAGACCTGGCACTGGGGAACCGGATCACTGGATTTGTCCCCAAATCCATTGGTTAATCGTCATTTTGCCAATTCAAACAGCCCAAATGGGGGTCATAGCCCATTTTCAGACACACTCATATTGCTATATTATATTATATTATATTATGTTATGTTATATTATATTATATTATATTATTGTATAGCAATAACAAAACACGATTACAACATCACCAATGAAAAAATGATTAGCCCCAGTTTTCATCTTCTCCAGCAATTTCCAGCGGACTGGACCAAGAAACCAGGTTGGAACCGACCAAGAGCTCCAGTTGTATCTCGGACTGATAGTGGCCCAAGATGGTCCAAAAAATTATGATGAGTCGTAGCAGGATGATGCTACGTATTATGAAACTTTGGATTTTACCAGGAAAAACATGGAAAAACTGTGGATTTGACATGATTTGTATAAGCATAAAAAAGGGACATGATTTCACCATCATTTGATGATCGGGACATATCTTGAACAAATCTGACATCTGATTTTACCAACCAAAGATATCCAAACAAATGCGGGAAAAACCATTAGCACATCTGCCAAACCACTTAACTTGCTGCTAAGTTGATTGCTAATCACGGCACAGCGCAGGTAGGATTTAATCAGCACATGATGTGGACATTTTCTGCATATGTCGGTTGATGCTTTCATTAAAACACGATGCCTCGTCCATCCAACGGTGATGATCCCAGCATTCAGATGTATCTCATCTAAGCTGATGGGTGCATATGCATTACATTAAATTACATTGAATTGTATAGTAACTTTGTAATACATTTATTTATGCAGAATTTTATTCCAGATTAATTAACAAAGTCCATAGGCATTTGTCAATTTGTGGTCATTTGTATAGATATATCATTAAATTATACACTCATAATAAATATAGATGTTTCAAATATATAGATCTTTGTTAAAATGTCATTTTTTCACGATACACTCATTATTTTTAATGTCATTTATATAAATATATAGATGTTTGAATGATCATAGATATATAGATTTCCCTTTCCAAGTCATCATTCCACCCATGATCGGAATCCTGAGATTCCTGAGGTCCTCATCCCCACAAAGCCGCAGCCGAAAGCGCGGCCAAAGCAGGAGCGGAGATGAGCGGAGCTTGCTGTCCTGTGATGAAAATCATCGTTGGAGTTTCCAATTTCCAATGTTTCCAATATGTCCATAGTCATGGGGGTTTCCATAGCTGGTTTTAATGATGTTTGATGGAAAATCACATGGAGTTAGTTGGGGGTACCCGCATGATTTGTAGGAAAAGAAAAGATCAAGTTACCTGTGCAAGACTATTTGGGATGATGGAATGAACCTATTCACCAGCTATTTTGGGGTGACAACATGTGACAACCAGAGTACCAGATTTTTGACTCAGAACTTATGTGTGAAAGTCCACATCTTCCTGAGAACGTTGCGCTGATGCTGACGGATCTCTCTCGGTAGTTCTCCGAGTCCAAGCGAGTCACACCAATGACCCAAGCCTCTCAGATGGTCGGCCAGAATGGTTGCCATGTGGGTATGTCTGAAAATGGGGTATATTCCCAATTATAGCCATTTAGTAGGGATAATGATCATTAACCATTGGGTGTAGGGGTACACTATTTTCAGAATGGTTGCCATGTCTGACAAGAAAGGCGATGACTCCTTGCATCATCCAGTATTGATGCTCCGCAATTGTGCTAGAGCCTCTGCCCGATGTACAGATTGAAGATGATTCAAGTCTTTTTCTGCGGTCATCTAATGTTGTAGCGGGAATTCAGATGAAATCCTCTTCTCAACAAAAACATGCACAATAATCTCAAACTATCATCGCAGAAACATGAAACAATGATGAGGACATACTCGAGCAAAAAGAGGAATAACACCTCGAACAATCCTCAAAGCATACATCCCAGATTTGGATGAATCATGTTTTGCAGAAACCCCTAACATGAACGGAAAACAAACATATGGTTTCAAGATATTTTTCAAGTTAGGGGTTTGTTAGATATTGTTTCAAGATATGGTTTCAAGTTTCAATGATATTTTTCAAGTTTATCCAGTCTGTGACAGATTCTCATATGTGACATGAATCAATATGTTCATCACAGATTCCCAAAACTTATTTGGTGATTTATAACAATATATGTTTCCCAAATCACAGAAAAATAAAACTTGATATATCTTTATCACAGATTCCCAACATTTCCCAAATCGACATTCTGCTGTTTCATTCCCTGGTCCCAACGGTCCCGGTCAGGAGCCGGCGCCAGCGGTGGTGCCGAAGCTGGCACCTAAGCCTAAGAAGCGTCCGCAGCAGAGTCCGCAACAAGTTGAAGGCAAGGAACTTGGGAAACAGATCCCACCCGTGAAAAATGGGGGATGAATATGTTCATCCACCCTTTTGTTAGTACAGTGTGAATGAAATTTCATCCACTGTTTGTTGGTTAAGGATGGTTTATTATGGTTATATTATTGAATATGTTTGATGGTTAATTGTTATATGTAGATGCTGAAAAAGATCCTAACAGTCAGGGAAACAACTGCTGGGCCGGGATATAACTCTGGAGAAATTGAATCCGATGGAAAGCGCAAGGGGCAGTAAGGCCATCCATGGCCATCCCATACAGGCTAGAAATTTCATGTTATTTCCGTCAAGTGAATGATTACCCTCTGGTAATTTAACAGTTTGCTATTGAAAATGACCATTTATAGTGGATTTTCCCATTGATAGCATGGTGATTTTCTATAGTTATGTTATGTTAGTTTACCAGAGGGTACAATATATTACGAACTATGTCCAGATATTTGACTCATTAAAGGCGACCATTCGACCATCCGTTCAACGTCCTCTTCAAAATGTGGCCAGAAAACAGGTGCCTTGCGCCCGCCAGAGCCGGCGAAGGCCAAGTAAGGGGTCAAAAGACGTGTTTTGTTTCCCCATAGTTTTGGTTTTGAATAGAAAAAACTGGGGGATATGTGGATTTGGGATTTTTCATAGGTTGTGTTGATTGTTTTGAAGCACACTACAAAATCGTGGGCCATTTTGAGAAAGTTTGATGCATCAAACCATGAATTCCACTATGGAAAACCCTCGGGTGATGTCAAAATAGCTACTGTATATGAAAAAGCCATGGCCCATAGAAATAGTTGATTTACCCACTAAAAATGGTGATGTTCCATAGTTATATTATGTAAACGTTTACCAGAGGGTAGATGGACATTCTCCAAGGACAAACTTCAAAATATGTCGAATCAAAGCCTGTTCTGATGATGGCCGTCCGGTAGATTTCCAGCGATTAAGCCTGCCTGCTTGAGGGAAGCTTATACGAAAGCACTCTCCAGATGTTTCGTATATTTGATCATACATCACCGCAGACTAAACTATGATGATATACGGGATACATGATGATGATGATGATGATGATGATGATGATGATGATGATGATGATGATGCTTTGTGAATACTTAGCATATACAACAGCATAATACAACACATGTAACATATGGGTTTGTCTAAAAATGTGGTAGCATTTTGGGGTGTCGACGATTTTCAGACACAGCCGTACGGAGGTGTCCTAAAATGGGGTTACACCCAAAATCATCACATTCATTTTATGTTCAGGTTTTCCACTATAAACCATCCATTTTGGGGTACCTCCAGTTATGGAAACCCCCAGGTGCCAAACGATGCAGCGGCAGAAGCAAAGTGGGCTGCCAAGTGGGATTGGGCATTCGGTGCTGGAAACTAGCACTTTTCACATGTATATATTTGTGATAAGTATTGATAAGTATTGATAAGTATTGATAAGTATTGATAAGTATTGATACGTATTGATAAGTATTGATAAGTATTGATAAGTATTGAGTAAACCTCCAAACCATATACATATTTCAATCTTTATTGGTAAAGCAATACACCTTGTAAATTGTGGATCAGTGCACCAGATTGGAGACCCACAGCTGGCGGCGGCTTTGGCTCTTTCAGGATTTTCGCAGCCGTCCATGTCAAGCCCAGCGATGGTGCTCGCTGATCGCGACAGAAACAACGAGTGGTTTGACTTTGCAAGGTCCTGCCTATCAGACTCCAAATGGGAGATGGCTGCAAACAGACCAGAGGCATCCTTATCTCATCGTACATGTCCCTGGGGTGGCCATTTGATCAGGTTCGACAGCAGGACTGGGGCATGAAATCTAGATGAGGAGATGCCACTCAAACCAGACAGGAAAATGTTTACAGCAACTCTGTGACTTATGTTTTCACCCAATGAAATGATCCAGGCAATGTCTTGTTACAAATGCTTCCAATTCTCCTTGAACATTTGATTACACAAGGACTTTTTTACCTTAAGAATTCAACAGTGACTGTATTTGGTGAACAACATTGAAACAAAACGATCATACAGGCGATTTGAAGACTTCTGAAAACTCTAGATCTTTCTTGGTCACTAGGGTCCAGCACCACTGGGTATCATTGCTCTGCAGGAAACTCTTTATTCAGAATGCTCCTGAAAATCCGCGAGACTTCTTGGTAAGACCTGAAGTGCGCGCCATGTACGAGGTGGGGAGGGATTGGAAATCCCCAAGGAATGGGATGATGATCCACCAGTATCATCCATTATCCACCATGACTCATATTTTCAAGGTGGTTGAACCTACCTTAGGCCGCTCCAAAATTGTTGCGCGTCCAGTCGTCAGAGCCCCTGTGCATAGCGATGGTCCTTGCATGTCGGTCTCAAAACAAATGGCCCGAAGAAACCGACTTGAAAATTGGTTTCAGGACTGTTGCGCCAAGTTGAGGGAAAATGATGTGCCCCTGAAAATCTCCAAGATCAGCCACCCCAGAATGTTGAAAATGCGCAATGTTTCTCGCATTCAACCTACACAGCCTATCTCACGGTCCAGTTTCAATCGAGGGTAGCGAAATCAAAGTTCAATGGCGAGAGACCTTGGCTCCTGGTGAAGCGGTCTTAGAACGAAGCACTTCCATGTGGGTCATGAAGATGGCCTCGGTGTTATTTGGAAACTTCCAAGGGCTGAAGCTCGTGACTTTTCGATTGGCACCTTTTGATGAACATATTGGGGATGGGGCAAAAGTAGGGTGCCCATAGATCCAAGGGTTTATCATGATTTTCACCACAGACATTGCCATTTTGCATTAATTTGATAATTCTGGAGCATACTGCAGCATACTCCATTTTTGGGCAGACCCACTGGTTATTTTGCTGGCAATTTGAATGAAGACGTTGTGCAACCGAGGGTGGGGCTGTCTGGCCCTGAACTACTTGTTTCGCAAGTTAATGATTTTCAAGTGGACCTGGACTTTCTGCAACCCCAAGACCCGGATGAAGATCATAGTTCCCAAAATTCACGCGCACTTCTCCTTGCCTGACATTGTTTACATTGTTTCTGGAATGTTGGAAGTTCTTATCTAGCTAAGATCAGCCTCTTTCCTATTGCCCAGCATTCAGATGTGAGACAAGGAGCAACTTCTTCTACGACAGTTTGCCAACTTTGGCCCGGCATCAGCTTCGTCGGGATTTCCCCGAGTCTGGGGACTGCACCTATGTCGGCCAGGAATGCCTGTTGATTTCTCGCAGGGAACCTGGCGAAAGGTCGCGCTTTCAGGTGGTCTTGGTCTTTCGCACCCCAGAAGATCGCTGGGCACATTGGGCTTGGCCTCTCTACGCGATGATCACAGATATGTATTACAAGGCGATGGTCAGGTTCTTGAACAGACCTGAAGCCCAAGACACTGGCTGCTGAATTAGTGTATGTGCGTGTATATGTGTAAGAACTGATTACATACACTGCAGGTAGAACAGAAGCTGCACTTGATGATCTTCCGACAGTGAACATGTTTGGATTATTCTTCTGTACACGGTTTCCCCTTAGAATCTTAGCATGGAGTTTTGTCTGACCATCCCACGCCCACACAAAATGGACTTGGAAATGTGATCCGCGGTTGACCGAGATGGATGTGCCGTAAAGCTTTCAAAAAGCACAAACAGCATAAACTTTGTTCCTTCAGAAGTATATGTATGCACGCTGATTGTGTTATCGGAGGTCCTCTTTTATCAAGTACAAAATTCAAAAGGCCGTTGACTGCAGTAGCTTTTAGTTTATCGCGTTCCTTTCAACTTTCTGTAAAATGGATAGTTTCAGACAAAACACGACCAGCCATTTGCCATTGGGGCCCCCTAATGGCTTAACTTAACTAAGGACATGCGCGCAACGGACTCCAATTTCTACCTGGTTCTTGCCATGCGAAGCTTCAACCGTGGACCACCGATGATTCCGCATAGGGGCACTGACCCTGCAGAAATCACAATCTCATCTGGTCAGGACATGGGTAACGGTAAGTGCGGTGTAGATGTGAAAATATGTCAGATGATATATAGTTATATAATGTTATATATATAATATGATGAAATATGATGGAAGTATGGTGAAATCCTGGCAAAGATCTTGGTATCGAAGCTCAAAATCGACTCAATTGATTCAAGATCATCCTGGACGATGATCCCCAACGACTCAGACAGATTTTTCACGGCATGTTTGGTGACGTGTCACCAGATTAGATGGGCATATCCACAATATTCCATCATTAGATTAATACGCATTTTATTCCGTTATCATGACATATTCATTGGTTTAAATATAACACAATACAATATGATATAGTAATAATAATTGATAACAATTAATAATCATATTATATATATATATCAGTGATGTATCCATATAAGATATTGAAGAATAGTAATAACAAAATAATGAATAATGATACTATTAATTCATAATTAGCAAGAAGACATTGTAAAAAGTAACAACGATAGTGATACTGACATATATAATATATCATTTAAACATATATTATGTCCAACTATATCACCATAAAATGCTCGGTGGTTCCTTCAAATCCCAATGGATCGCATTTTTGGTTCCAAGATCCGTCCCAGGACATGGGCTTGGCTTCTTGGAGCCGCTTCTGCTCGAGCCGCAAGGCGAATGGCCCTGAAATGGGGAGTTTATATATGGCTAGCTATGTGTGTTTTTTAAAACTCTTAGTTCATAGCATTTCACGTAAAATGTCATATGTATATATATATATATATATATACTATTAATTAAGCATTTCACATAATTTCATATTATTTCTTCTGGTCTCATATCATGTTATAAGTTCATACGATGTCATATCATGTCATATCATTGGATATCGATGATTGCCAATTATTTTTAAAATCATGGGGAACCATGAGGGCTCCTCCCAAAACGATGAAAGATTTCCTGTGACAACTCCAGGGCTTTGTTCTGGCCGAATACCTGAAAGTTTTTGTGGAGAAGTTGGGGTACAACTTGCAGACCTACGAAACCTTGGACAGCTGCAAACTCGTTCCCTACCAGTGTCCTGGATTTCTAGAAGATTTCTTCATTCCAGTGGGTTCCGTGAAAATCATGGTTTATCCACCATGGGGATTCTACTGACATCTACATTGTTAAATCAGTTTTTCGGGACCCCTGAAGCCTTCGTAAAGTCTTCAGGTGTGTGGTGAAACGCAGCGACTGGGAGCAGCTCCGCGAGAGCTTCACCCTAGCCTTCCGGCTACAAAAGGCCGCCTATCGCCGAGCCAACGGGGGCAAAATGGCCCCATCCTTGGTGGAAGATGCAGAAGCACATTGGACAGCCCATGGAAAATATGGAAATGGGTGTCTGGCAGTTTTAAGACAAGTTTCTTGAAAATAATTGTTCATCCCTCCAAAAGTTGTTGATGCATGTTGATGTTCTCCCCTCAAAATCCTCAAAATAGCTTCTCACGTCTTTCAGTTGGTGGAGCAGAGTCGCCAGGTGTTTTCTGAACAGCCAGAGCGAGGCACTGCCTCAGGCTACAATGATCAAGACGGTGGTGCGAAACACCTTCCTGGAGCTTGAAGAAGATTTGGCTGGGAATGATGAGGATGATCGCCCAATGAGGAGGACCAAAAGCGACGCACTGAGTGATGCACTGAGTCTTTGAGGTAGAAAATCATAGGTAATTAATTTAAATCGTTAAACATTCATAGCAAAACTAAGAACATCCTCTTCTGATGGCGCTTTGAGTGCGATGTCCTTGTGTATAGCGTTGCAGGTACAGCACTCCCGGGTTGCTGTTGCTTCGGCATATTTCATGTTCCAGCTGTTCCAGCTGTTCCAGCCGTTCCAGCAATATCATCTCAGCGTCAACAGAAGATGCCAAGAAAAAATCCTGGGCCTTTGCATAGTGTTATAGCCTCCGAATTGCATCCTTTTCAACAGCTTTGCAGTAGGAAGGCTCTACGCGACCCTGTACAGACAAGCGAAGGTCCTTTGCATGAGTTTTTTATCAAGTCCTGAACGCTGATGCTCTGGTAGCTGAGTCGCAGCGACCCAACTCAGAGCGTTGAAACAGCGACCGGAAACGGCTGTGTTGGTTGATATTTTGAATCTTATATAATAAATGACATATAGCATAGTAAACATATAATATGCAATATATACATGCATCTGCGATGAATCCTTTCTTCTGTAGCAAGTGCATCTAATATGCACATTCATTTGACATATGCATGACACAATATACACATGTCATATTCATATACACATACAAATACGTGTGAAACAATGTCAAATGTCCATATTTGATACTATACAGGTGTTAAACGGACGTCAAACATATGTTAAACAGATGTTAAACAGATGTAAAACAGATGTTAAACAGATGTTAAACAGATGTTAAACATAACATTTTTCTTGTTCTCCAGCAGAGCGTTGTCCGTTGTGTTGTCCGTGAAGCGTTGCCAGGACATCCGCTGGGATCACGGTGGGATCGTCCGAGATGGTACAGGAGGCGGTTGGCTTGGATGAATCATGGTGGCGACGTTGGACACCAAGGATTGGGGATAACACATGGAATATCATGGAATATCATGGAATATATATACATATTTACAGGTAACAAACATCTATATACATATTATGACTAATTGACTAATTGACTGACCATTTATGACCAATACTAGTGATATATCGGTTTGCCACCCCTAAAATCCACCAGGCAACACACATGTCCTCAATTCCATTGGCAGATTATTTTCTCGTCAAATTGAATTTTGGAGGTACCTTATTCTGCTTATTGAATCCTTGTGTGATGTCGTACAGCAGTTACACAATGTGGTAAATGTCCCAAGTAGGGGAGTAGACAAGAAGCAGCTGGGTAGACAGGGTCACTGCAGCCAGGTGCAGGTTAGTCAGCCCCTGAGAGGGAAGTTCCGGCAGTCAAGATCGGTGTAATGAATCCCATCCCCTTAACATTAAACACATCCTAAATGGTGCCTAATATGTGTATATCCCCACTGAACAATGGTTTCTGGGGGTGTTTGAGGGGGATGGGATTATAGGGATACTTATGGGGTTCACGAATTACAGTGCCTATGGTGCTTGGGAATTACAGTGCCTATGGTGCTTGGGGACTATTATGATCTACGACCCATGATGGGAACCCTTAAAGGATGGCTGTGTTGATTGTTGCATGTGTAATGGAGCAATACCAGACTGCAGAAGGAAAGCCTAAAGTTAACATGATCCATGAGGTTTTACAAATCGTAGCTTTGTCCATCTATTTCAGGTACCCATCGGGTACCCCAACATTGCCATCAAATCATGGAGGCTCCCCCAAGCCTCAGGATTGGATGAGTCAACGTTGCTGGGAGCAGAGCCAGGCGCAAAAAAAGGAACCTCCGTGGTCGATTTGAGGAGTTGTCTACGACTACGATTACCGAATCTTGGGATTTAAAGATCATTCGGCAAAGTTGTTGAGCATCCAAAAGTTGATTTATACTATTTGGTCGGGATTTAACAATTTTAGCATCATTCCCTTGCCGATGTTAAAGTTCGTTTATTGAACACATGATGTTTGTGTAATTGTGTATATGTGTATAGTATCTATATATATATATATAATATACGGTGGATGCGTGGGTGTCTCTGAAAATGGGGCATTCAATGTCATTTCAATGGGGAAGATGATGACATTCTTCTTTATCAGACAAGCCCATCTATTGTACGCAATATAAAAAAAAAACGTATTGGTACTATCAGCCTACAGTTATCTACTTTCATTGCTGCCAATATTTTTGTTGGCCATGTTTTTTGAGCCTTGGGGCGTCTACAGGCAGGGCTCCAGTGTCGGTTGGGAACCCATCGCCAGGTTGGGAAAGGGAGAGGCTGATTGCAAGGAGCCTTTTGTCGCGAGGTGACGCAGATGGGATCATATGGGATCAAATGGGATCCTCCCTGATGCAGCTGGTCATTTTTTTCAGCTGCTTATTCTGAATGCTATTGATAGGTCTGATAGGTGTGCTATATTTCCAGCTGAGGTTCTGAGTTCTCCGTTTGTAGAAATTGATGGCTGACATCATAAATTTCCTGAAAAAAATGGCCACACGTTGGTTTGTCTGAAGATAGGGCACTTAAAAACAATTTGAATGGACTATCAACATGTCATTAAAACCAAATAACCAAGGGTATAGCCATGATAGGGCATGATATACAAATGGTATAGCCATTTAAAAGTGCCATTGAACCATGGCTATCCCGTGGTTTTTTTTTGTTCGACGGCCAGGTTTCCGTCCGACGGATCCGGAAAGTCACGATGAGGCCGAGGCGCCAGCTACCCTCTGGAAAATCCACCCATGCTATCAGTGGGTAAATCCACTATTTCGACTGGGCCATTTTCAATAGCTATGTTAAATAAACCAGAGGGTAAACACTGAGTTGAATATTGGGTTATATTGGGTTTAAGAAAGAACTGAGTTGAAGATTTCTGATTGAGTTGAATACTCATTGACTCACTGAGCTGTCTTGCGTTGAATTTTAGATGGTTTAAAACTGGCTACAGTTGAAGACTGGGTGGGGTGAAGACCGGGCGGCAGGTAGAAGAACTACTTGAGGACAGCGTGAGGGTACAATGGGTTACACACCACAAGAGCAACGCTTTGATGATCCATATGCCATGAACATCCAACTGTAGAGTCACTTGTGGTAAAGATAATGATGATACTGTAATCCAAGTAATTGATCTAATGATTATTTATTTGTTTGCCTACTTATCTAGTGACATATTTGAAATCTATTGATGTGGTTCATATCATTCATATTTGGGGAAACTCAGGATAGAAGACCAGGTTGCTTTTGTTTGCAATCTGAGTTTACTTCCCTCTGTACATTTGGAAGTGATGATATAAAAATCTGTGGAATGCGTCCAGCGGGCAATGACCATTGGAGGAGTGTAGACCTTGCAGACAAACTGATGCATGGGGCTTCTGACTTCGTCACATTTCGTCACGTTTGGCTTGTAGCTGTGCATAGACTCCATAGACCTTCAGACAATCAACAATGAGTTGTTTGTAGGTCACAGAGGCTTGATATTTTGGCAGAAGCATGTAAGCCTCTTGTCGAACCAAACCTCTTTTCTGATAATGCTCTCACTCTTCCAGGGCTTCTCCTTTACATCAGATTGCCTCAACATGACCTGAACATCCCCCGGAAGCGAGTGCTTGGCGTTGGCGTGGTGCCATGGCAAGCCTCGGTACTCAGATGAAGATGGCGTCCCTTGGAGGAAGTCCCATGGTCCCATGATATACTCATCACTTTTCCTGTCATGGCGGGGTACACTGCAGAAAAACACCACCATAAAATGTGGGATATTTTGGGACCCAAGCGAAGCTGGGATCCAGCACTTCAAGATACACAAGATTTTTTGATGTTTGTTGATATCGTGCCTATATTCGCATCAAGTGCTCACAGACACAAGACTGTCTGACGTGTGCAAAGAGGAAAGACAACTTTATACCTTCTTGTCACACAAAGGACCCTTCAGCCTTGCAGCTGGCAACAAGGACATGGCACTGTACAATTCAAGGACATAGCATGGTACACGTATGAAGCATGGCCTGGCAGCCGAACAGCTCTGTTGATGCAATGTCATTTTCTGATATTTCCCGAGAGCGTTTGAGCGAAGGGTTCTTCGAATAGTGGGGGTCTGTCAAACATTTTCACATCTTCACATCTTCTCATCCTCACATCCTCACATCTTCACATCCTCACATCTTCACATCTTCTCATTTTCACATATTCTCATCTTCACATCTTCTCATCTTCACATCTTCTCATCTTCACATCTTCTCATCTTCACATATTCTCATCTTCACATCCTCACATCTTCACATCTTCTCATCTTCACATCCTCACATCTTCACATCTTCTCATCTTCACATCTTATCACCTTCACATCTTCACATCCTCACATCCTCACATCCTCACATCTTCACATCCTCACATCCTCACATCCTCACATCTTCACATCTTCTCATCTTCACATCACATCTTCACGTCTTCACATCTTCACATTCTCTCTTGCCCTCTTGCCCTCTTGCTCTCTTGCCCTCTTCTTTTTCCTTCTTTTCTATTTCTCTCTTAAGGCGCGGGGCAGTGCCAACGAGACGGCACGAAACGCAACCCTTTCGCACGAAACGAGGTTCGATCGGCAAAAACTGAAGTGAAATTGCGAGTTTACAACCTCGGCGGCAACCCTTTCGCACGAAACGAGCTTCGATCGTCAAAAAATGCCGTGAAATTGCGATTTTGAGTGTGCCGCGATAACCCTTTCGCACGAAACGAGCTTCGATCGCCAAAAACTGAGGTCAGGTGAAATTGCGCTTTTGAAGTGTCGGTCGCAGCAATTCGCAACCCTTTCGCACGAAATGAAGTTCGATCGTCGAAAAGTGAGGTAACATTTTGTAAAATTGCGATTTTGAGGTGTCCGCGACAACATTTTCGAACGAACGAGCTTCGATCGCCAAAAACTGAGGTCAGGTGAAATTGCGCTTTTGCAAATTTGAGTGTGCCGCGACAACCCTTTCGCACGAAACGAGGTTCGATCGTCGAAAAGTGAGGTAAAATTGTGATTTGGAGTGTGCCGCGACAACCCTTTCGCACGAAACGAGGTTCGATCGTCGAAAAGTGAGGTGAAATTGTGATTTGGAGTGTGCCGCGACAACACTGAGGTAAAATTGCGATTTTGAAGTGTCGGTCGCAACCCTTTCGCACGAAACGGTTTGATCCTCGAAAACTGAAGGTACTTCTGTGTGTAAAAAGTGCTTGTGTGTAAAAGCGTCTGTGTGTAAAAGCGTCTGTGTGTAAAAGCTCCTGCGTGTGAAAGCTTCTTTGTGTAAAAGCTCCTGTGGGTAAAAAGCTTCTGTGTGCAAAAGCGTATGCGTGTAGAAAGCTTCTGTGTGTAAAAGCTTCTGTGTGTAAAAGCTTCTGTGTGTAAAAGCGTCTGTGTGTAAAAAGCTTCTGTGTGTAAAAGCTTCTGTGTGTAAAAGCGTCCGTGTGTAAAATAAAAGTTTCTGTGTGTGAAAGCTTCTGTGTGTAAAAGCTTCTGTGTGTAAAAGCTTCTGTGTGTAAAAGCGTCTGTGTGTAAAAATGTCTGTGTGTAAAAGCGTCTGTGTGTAAAAGCTCCTGTGTGTAAAAGCTTCTGTGTGCAAAAGCGTCTGCGTGCAAAAACCTTCTGTGTGTAAAAGGTTCTGTGTGTAAAAGCGTCTGTGTGTAAAAGCTTGTGTGTGTAAAAGTGTCTGAGTGTAAAAGCTTCTGTGTGTAAAAGCTTCTGTGTGTAAAAGCTTCTGTGTGCAAAAGCGTCTGTGTGTAAAAGCTTCTGGGTGTAAAAGTGTCTTTGTGTAAAAGTGCCTGTGTGTAAAAAGCTTCTGTGTGTAAAAGCTTCTGTGTGTAAAAGGTTGCGTGCAAAAGCGTCTGTGTGTAAAAGCTTGTGTGTGTAAAAGTGTCTGAGTGTAAAAGCTTCTGTGTGTAAAAGCTTCTGTGTGTAAAAGGTTGCGTGCAAAAGCGTCTGTGTGTAAAAGCTTCTGTGTGTAAAAGTGTCTGTGTGTAAAAGTGCCTGTGTGTAAAAAGCTTCTGTGTGTAATAACTTGTGTGAGTAAAAGTGTCTGTGTGTAAAAGTGTCTGTGTGTAAAAGCGTCTGTGTGTGTGTAAAAGTGTCTGAGTGTAAAAGCTTCTTTGTGTAAAAGCGTCTGTGTGTAAAAGCTTCTGTGTGTATAAGCGTCTGTGTGTAAAATAACAGTTTCTGTTCGTGAAAGCTTCTGTGTGTAAAAGCTTCTGTGTGTAAAAGCTTCTGTGTGCAAAAGCGTCTGTATGTAAGAATGTCTCTGTGTAAAAGTGTCTGTGTGTAAAGCGTTTGTGTGTAAAAGCTTCTGTGTGTAAAAGCGTCTGTGTGTAAAAGCTTGTGTGTGTAAAAGTGTCTGTGTGTAAAAGCTTCTGTGTGTAAAAGCTTCTGTGTGTAAAAACGTCTGTGTGTAAAAGCTTCTGTGTGTAAAAGTGTCTGTGTGTAAAAGCTTCTGTGTGTAAAAGTGTCTGTGCGTAAAAGCTTCTGTGTGTAAAAGGTTGCGTGCAAAAGCGTCTGTGTGTCAAGCGTCTGTGTGTAAAAGCGTCTGTGTGTAAAAACTTCTGTGTGTAAAAGTTTGCTGTGCGTCAAAGATTCTGTGTGTAAAAGCTCCTGTGTGTAAAAGCTTCTTTGTGTAAAAGCTCCTGTGGGTAAAAAGCTTCTGTGTGCAAAAGCGTATGCGTGTAAAAAGCTTCTGTGTGTAAAAGGTTCTGTGTGTAAAAGCTTCTGTGTGTAAAAGCGTCTGTGTGTAAAAAACTTCTGTGTGTAAAAGCTTCTGTGTGTAAAAACTTTCATGTGTAAAATAAAAGTTTCTGTGTGTGAAAGGTTCTGTGTGTAAAAACTTCTGTGTGTAAAAGCTTCTGTGTGTAAAAACTTCTGTGTGTAAAAGTTTTTGTGTGTAAACGTGTTTGTGTGTAAAAGCTTCTGTGTGTAAAAACTGTTGTGTGTGTGTGGGTTTGTGTGTGTGTGTGTGGGTTTGTGTGTGTGTGGGTTTGTGTGTGTGTGTGGGTTTGTGTGTGTGTGTCTGTGTGTATATGTGTGTAAACATGTTTCTCTGCGCGTGTCTGTGTTTGAGAGCCTTTCAGCATATCTGTATGTTTGTTTTTTCACATTTTCAATAACCTTCTATACAGCATACCTTGTCTGTCTCTTGCAACTAAAACCCTGACATCTTCACATCTTCTTATCTTGACATCTGTACATAATGAACTTTTTCACATGATCTCAAGTAATATCCTCATGAACATATTCATGCAAGTCTTTGGCGTCTGCAAATCATACAACTACAGAACACATCTGAGTACCTATACACCTACTCGCTCTCGGGCCAACCATCGTCTAGTTTCTGAATCATGCCCGTCATAAGGAAAGCGGCCAGTGGTGTGTCTAGTGCAGTGGGTAAGGCAACCAGCAGTGCATCTTGGCTTTACTGAATATGGTTGCAGACAAATGGAAGTTCTTGAAAAAACGTTGGGAAACTCAAGCATCAAGGGTGACAATGGTAAGTTTTTCAGGACTTTGGAGGGTATCTGAAGTTGCATTCTAATGAGAGTGACAGTCTTGCAGGTGCTTGGGTTATTGGAACGATTCTTGGATAATTAGAAAAGACTTTGAAGATGAGGTTCTCTGGCAGTTTCAGTCCATTTCGACCCTGCCCAGGCAAGTGCTGCTGGTGCCACAAGAGACGAGGGTTCAGAGGAAGAGGAGATGTTTTTTTGGGGCACCATTCTTTTTCAGGGGGGCTCAACCGGGATTGTTTGGGTTGGCAATTTCAGTTGGATTTGTTTGACGAAGGTTCTTTTCTGAGGTTGGAAAGATGATCCACAAGCAATCCACAGGTGACAATGTTGACATAAAATGACATAAACCCATCTGACCCATCTTTTTGCTGGGTCGATGAGTTTCCGCATTTTGATATGGCATGATATGGCCATAATATGGGTTGCATGATGTTCCATGTCAATCTTAGGATGTAGATTTGTGATGACAAGAAGTCTCTCAGTTTTCGGTCTGTGGAGGACTCCGGTGAGGAGGAGTTGGTTGATGGCAAGACGGATCACAAGATCAAAGGATTGGACGCCAAAACAGACTGCGTCTGTGTTCCTGTTTCCTACTTCAGATTTACCAGGCTTCAAGCAAGGTCTTCAAGCATGTATTCTTCCCAATGGGAAGTATGGGAAATGCAGTTGATTTTCCAACCAACGAATCAACGAAAAAAACATTAACCAGGCCGAATCTGTTGCCTGAAACAACGAGCGGAGCGCTTTTGTCTTCAGCAAAGATGGATGGAGGTACTCACAAGCGAAGGTAGAGATATCCGGAAAGAACATACTTTTCTTTTTTTGACTTCAGGCGATAAGAAAAAGCTTGAAGCATGGAACTCAGATCAATTGAGAGTTACAGAACTGTAGTTCTCTTGCGTATGATAATTTCCCTTACTGTAGTTCTGTTGCATATATGATTTGTTCCTTGTTTCGCCTTCCCGCATACTATATAAATATATATAATTATATTTATATATACTGTATACACGTATTCTAACGTGGTCCTTTCTAGCATTTGCCCCTACTGTACTTTTTGCACCTCGGTCTTCAAGATCACCCCAAGGATCACACAGGAACTTCCCCCAAGTTTCAAGAAGCATTCGATTGGCTCAGATTGGTGACTTCATGGATGACTTGATGGAAGGCTTTGCTGAACTCTATCGTGTTTCCTGGCAGAAAACATTGCGAAATGATGTGGAATGTGATGTCCATGATCTGAATCCATTGCAATGTCCATTACAAAACCAGGGGTTACAATTGGATGTTCCCTATTTTTACATGGCCATACCAGGGTAGTACAATCCATTTGCATGGCCACACCCACCTTGCAAGTAGTGTATCCGATTGTAAGACGTTGTAGATGATTTCGTAGCTGAATGCAGAATGATTACAGTATTCCATTTACTGCAATGGCTCATGTTCAACAATGTGTCCCATGTTCGTTTGTCAGACGTTTGTTTTGCACCATTATTTAGCAAGATCGCACAGAATCGACCCTGCTCATGTGATAATTCATGTCAGTTGCCAACCAGGGTCTGGTATTCCTAAACTCAATGGATTGGATTAAGGGAAAATTTACAGGAAAGCCCCATATTTAATGGGAAAATCTATGGTTTCCTGTAAATTTTCCCTTAAACCAATCCATTGATAAACGGAAGCTTATGCCTTTTCTTGATTGCGATAGCCGCGTGACTGAGATGGCAGTTAATGGTGGCCAGACATGTGGCGACTGTGTTCGCAAGACGACCTACCCCATTAAGGAGCAAAGATATGCTGACAGGCAATGCATTGTGCACGCTCCAGACGTGTCGTGACACTTTTGCTCAGAGCTACTTGTAAAGGCCTAATGGAGTTTGGATCCATCATCATCATCATCATCATCATCAGCAGCAGCAGCAGCATCGCATCAGCATCGCATCAGCATCATCATATCCCATTGCTCACAAATAAAGTCACTGGTGACACCAGAAAAAATACCCCCTTTTTAACCATCATCATGGGCTCTGCAATATCCTGGTCATGGGATTTTTACAGTACATTTCTGAGATTTTCCCCATTTTCCCAGCCGGGCCTTCCCCGGGCCTTCCCCGGGCCTTCCCCGGGCCTTTCGCCAGGAGTCCATCCTGGGTGCCTACGACGGCGTCTCCTCGCAGGTGAACCCCAGCAGCGGGGCGCGTGCCGCCACGGGCCGCTTCGCAGCGGCGCCCACCTTCCGGCACGAATAGTGGCAGGTCCCGGGCTTGGGAGATGGGGATTTCACCCAAGAATTACCTATAGTTGGTGGTTTCAAACATGGCTTTTATTTTCCATAATATATATATATATATATTATATATATATTATATATATATATATGATAATCCCCATTGACTAATATTTTTCAAGATGGTTAAAACCACCAACCAGTTACCCTCTGGTTAACATACCAAAAAAACATATGGGAAAATCACCATGTTTAATGGGAGAATCAACGATGAAACGTGCATTTTTTTTGTGGATGGTGCGAGCCATAGCTGGGGATGCTTGATGGGGTACCAGATGATTTGAACACATCAAGTATGAAGATGGAGGAGGTATGAATGAAGAGATGTAGGTGGAAAATGTACTTCTCCAGAAAATATAGCTTGATAACAGTTCCGATATTGAAAACAGAATCTGTGGGTTGGGAGTAAAAACTGTTCCATGCCCAGATTTTGTGACTTGGCATCCTTGGGTCTACTGAGTGGTATATAGCTGAGAACGGGATCTGCCCCTCCAAAACCAAGCTCACCGTAGCTCATGTGTGTCAGTGGATCTGTAAGGAAACTTCGTTTTTGCTCGTCTTTGCTCTCAACAGGGTACTGTTCATGAGCCAACCGCCAGCTGGTTGTTTCGATCATTAGTTTGGTTGTAGACCTTGCAGACCTTGTAGACCTCGAAGACCTTGCGGATCCGCATTTACCGATCTGGAATGTGCACCTGAAGCCAATGAGCAGTGCAAAAGATTCAATGGTCATGAGATTTAAATTCTCAATTGATTCTCAAGAGCCGGATGCATGTGTGATTCTGACATTTTTCGATGGACCAGCCGCTTAAAGAGGTGCACATCCCGACATTGGTATCATTGGTCCCGTTCGTGGACTTGACAGCGACTTGAAATTGGCGAGCTGGCCCCAAATGCAGCGGATGTTACGTCTTGAGGTGAATTGAAGGTTCTTGGACCCTGTCTGTGGTAGACGAGCCGGGCTACCGACTCTTTTTTCCTTCTCAAGCCTGGACCTGAGGCTGCTCCCCTCCCCTTCCTCCAAGCCTTCCCTACACCTTCACGTAGACAGAAGGGCGAGGCTAGGAATACAAGGTTACCATAGTTTTTCAGAGCTTTTCCATGTTTTTCCGAGTTTCCTGACACATTTTCTGTGCCTTTTGTGTACCTTTTGCGATTCAGCCAAATCAATCCAAATCACTTTTTCTGACCTTTAGATACCTCTTTATATAGTTATTTCCTCATTTTCCTCAAACTACTAGCTTTTGAAATCCATAGAATTAAACTCAAAATACGCTTTTCGTGAAGGCATGCAGCTACACGAGGACGTTTCTATATATTATACGTAGTCGCACATGATGCGCAAAGAGCAGATTATTCCCCGTCCAAAGTCTCTCTGTCTATCTCTGTCTAATGTATGTGTATCACATGGTTGAAAGGGACAGCAACGGCAGGAATTGGGTCTGGAGGCTCCTAGGACACGTGGAAGTGTTTGCAGGTAATCTCCGAGAACCAAGGGTCAGTCACCACGTGTTGCTTTGGTTCTATCCGCAGACTTGCTCGATGCAAGTTGCCAGACATTTGGGCCAGAAGCCGCGCTTGTCTCCCTGTTGTCAGCTTTTGCAAATCACATTCTGTGATGGTATTCCAACTGATGTCTATCATTGTCAGGGCCAGTCCAGTGACAGCCAAATCCACCTGCTACTTGACCCGGTTGCACTCAAAGACACGGATCTTTGCAAAAGCAGAACGTTTCGATTTTGCAGTACTCAAAGACGCCTGTCCTCCTTGCGGAATCTGCTGAAGCAGCCTTGATTGACAGCACCAAAGGGTCGCCGGGTCGCCAAAAAGTGTTCGGCTGAACTTAGTGGAGGTTGCAGCAGTCTTGCACTGAACAAGTGGAATCAGTGGGCCTGAAAATTGGATGGTTCTACCACCAGAAAGAAGAAACACACTTCACTTCTGTAAGTCCATTGGTACCCCATATTCAAGCCAAAGCCAGTTGTTTTGTGGTACCTGGCTACCAGGAACATCAGGAAAGCTCAATGTATGGACTATCCATCTCTGATCTCTTTAGCTTTGATCAAAAAATTGAAACTTGGGAGGGATATAGATCAACATCAGATCATAATGATCTCTATTGATCATAAAAAATCATTGGGAGGGTCAACATCAGTGGAGCTACACTTCAAGCTGGACCCTGCTGCAGGACGAGCCTGAGGCTGGGAAATCGGCTGGAAAAGTCAAACACACTGAACGCTTATGCAAAAGCTCTGCAGATCCTTGGCTAATGAGTTAATGACCCACATATGTGCATACATGTTTAAGCAATATTATATATATATATATATTGTAATTATAATATATCTTATATTAGATTAAAAAAAACTATTTACATTCAATAAATATTTACATCCGTGTTGTTAACGCCACAAGGTCTGTCACTGCTCAGCGTTTCAGCCAGGCAAAGCGGCTCAAAGGCACTGGGATTGGTGGGAAAACCTGTCCGGAAAAGCGATGTATACATCTGTTAAGTCAATGTTTTTCTAATACACGGGTGTATACCCTCTGATGACTCTGGTACTTTAAGATACAGCTATGGACCATCACCATTTTCACCATTTTAAGAGGTAAAACATCTATACATGCTTCATTTTCCATAGCTATGTTAAATTACCAGAGGGTACCCTTTTTTTCAGTTTTCATTCGGTAATACAGGGAGACCCGGTTTTTGGTTGACCAATGTTGACCCCAGTGACTGTCGGGTGGAAACAGCTAGGTGATGAAGACTGACCAACAAGTGTCGCTGCCGAGCGAACGTAGCGAGCGAAAAAGAACCAACGCCGTGGAACTGGGAGAAGACTTGGATAGAAGTTGATGTAGTGAATAACAAAGGCGATACAAATGGATAGTTACCTATCAGTAACCATCATTAACCATCATTGACCATTAATAACCATTAATAACCCAAATATGATTTACATTGGCGGCCGGGTTATGATATAGTCACGAGATATCTCGAAACCCGAAAACCTGGAGTGGGTACTGATATGAATTGAAACGGTTAGAAGTTGATGTAGTGAATGACAAAGGGGATACGATATGATGTAATTGATCACGATATGTTTATGAACAACTGTACAGTAGGTTTTGCAGCTATGCAATCAACAGCAACGGGGATAGTTATGCAACCATGACAGGGATATGGTATGGCCAACAGCAATGGGGACATAGCCTCCGATATCGGTCAAAGTTGAGTACCGTAGCCATTTGGTATTGACATCCTGTCTTCCCACTACACAAATTACCCAAGAGGCTAGATGTTTGATGTCTTTGTTTCTAGATCCATAAAGATCAGTCCAGACTCCAGGAATCTGGCAAGAATCAATTTTGGTAGCTACCCTCAGGTCATTTCGCACTTTGCTATCCAAAATGGCATCATTACTTGGAGGATATAGTTATTAAACCTATGGTGGTTTCCATTGGTTTCCATAGCCCATACCTATCAACAGCAGCCTTTAAAGCAGCCGTGAACAGCGCGGTGTCTCTCCGAGCTTTTCGTCGTCAAACAACGCAGGTTGGAAGGTGCTGCGATCTAGACTCTCTGATGTCGAAATGCCAGGTCCACAGATCAGATCTCATCAGTGCTTGGGTAATGAATGGCTAATGGATGGTACCCAACTTGAGCAACCAAAAGGATCCATATACGGTATAAATGTCATTACTGTAAATGTCATGAAATGTCATGAAATGTCATTAAATGTCATTAAATGTCATTAAATGTCATTAAATGTCATGGTAAATCAATGTAAATCATGTGTTTTTCATGGAAAAAACGAAAGCGGCTCGTCGATTTTCACCAAAGTAGACATGCTTTATTAGCATCATTTGTCAGGAGAGAAACTTGCACTTGACGTTTCATGGCCATCATTGGTAGTAATTTTATGTAAGTTCAACATATTTTTTCATTTCCTGAGAATTTTGCGACATCTGATTGATTAGTATCTACATTGCTGGCATGCTAACTGACTGTATCCTTGCCTTGCGGGATGCCGTGTAAGTATCGAAAGAGTTTCAGTGAGTACAGTGGTAAATCCAATGATAAACTCCTTTTTTTTTGTATTATTTTCAATACCCTCCAAATGGTAAAATTGGGTAAATGATGGACATTTAACAAATTACTTTACTTCGTGTGATCCCCACCATGACATTTATACATTTTGTTACTGGCAAATCTTCTGGCATTCTATCTGACATATTTTCTGGCATTCGATCTGGCATTCTATCTGGCATATCTTCTGGCATTCTACCTGGCATATCTTTTGGCAGATGTTCTGGCATATCTTCTGGCAGATGTTCTGGCATATCTTCTGGCATATCTTCTGGCATATGTTCTGGCATATCTTCTGGCATTCCATCTGGCATTCTATCTGGCATATCTTCTGGCATATTATCTGGCAAATCTTCTGGCATTCCATCTGGCATTCTATCTAGCATATCTTCTGGCATATTATCTGGCAAATCTGCTGGCATTCTATCTGGCAAACATTCTGGCACTTTATCTGGCATATCTTCTGGCATTCTAGCTGACATTCTATCTGGCATTCTATCTGGCATACCTTCTGGCATTCTATCTGGCATATCTTCTAACATTCTATCTGGCATATCTTCTGGCACTCTATGTGGCATATCTTTTGGCGTGGATACTCGCGGTTGAGGTCCGGCAGGGAACACTGGGCGTGGATGGTCGTGGTTGAGGTCCGGCAGGGAACACTGGGCGGGATGGTCGTGGTTGAGGTCCGGCAGGGAACACTGGGCGTGGATGGTCGTGGTTGAGGTCCGGCAGGGAACACTGGGCGTGGATGGTCGTGGTTGAGGTCCGACAGCGAACACTGTGGATCGCGAGTCGCAGTTGAGCAGGAGGACGAGGAGGACAACGAGAGGAGGAGGACAACGAGAGGAGGAGGAGAGGAGGAGGAGGGCCAGGCAACTTAGATAAAATCTAACAACCCTCACCTGGCAGGTGGGGAAAAAACATGAAAACACTCTTCGGTTTTCCCCAAATGATCCAATCTGGAGCCCAGGCGTTGCGTTCGAGTGCTCTTTGCCACCGGTATGTTGTCTGGCAGCCTGGATAGAAAGAGACCAACTCAGCTATCATTGAACTCACTCGAATTGATGGACGTCAAACCATATTTTCTTGCAAGAAGGAAAGTCAAGATATATACATTCAATCATTGAAATCCAACCAACCTATCCCTCTCCTCACTTTAGTTTCCAACTGTTTTGGATCATTGTGGCCTATCCAACTCATCAAAATTACTGTAGACTTCCATTGCCCAGTATCTCTATAGTACCTGCCGCTGAGGATGGCATTGGCGGAAGTGCTGGCCTTACAGTACGGAGGGGTCACAGTTGGGCCCAAACGATACGCATGGACCTAATTTTTCCATATTTTCGTGGGACACTTCCACAAACAAATTTCCAAGCATTACATATGAGGAGATGGAGCAAAACTATACAAAAACAATGTTTTTTTTTTCTAGGGAGACATCATGAGACATGAATTTGCCAAGAATTTTGATGTACTCATGCCATCTCATGCCAATATCCAGAAGTTGACACTTGGAAATGCTGGCTGGGGCACTTCTGAGGCTCAAGTCACAGGACCGTTTCGACCGGCGTCGGGAAGCTCTGCTGATGCGCTGAGGATCTTGAAACTGCGGACCTTGGGCACCCCACCCCAAGTTGCATGGTGAAGTTAATACATGTTAATACATGGTCCGTCCATCCCGGACGTTGCTCCACACTTACAATCATCATCATCATCATCATAATCACCAGCGTCAACTGATGTGGAATGGGGTAACACCATCAACTTATATGTCTGATATTCAAAAGGGATCATAAATCCGCCACCCCCTATGACAAATATGCTAAATGGTGTAATCACATCAACTTATCTTCATAAGGGATCAAAAAACCAACCGACCCCTCTGACAAATGCGTTGAATGGGGTAATCACATCAACTCATTTTCATAAGGGATCAAACATCCACGACCCCCTATAACAGATATGTTAAATGGGGTAATCACACCCACTTATCTTCATAAGAGATCAACATCCGCCACCCCCTCTGACAAATATGTTGAATAAGGAATAACGTCAACCTATCTTCATAAGGGATCAAAATCCACCACCCCCTCCGACAAATATGCTAAATGAGGTAATCACATCAACTTGTTTTCATAAAGGAGCAAAAAAAACACCACCCCCTTTGACAAATCTGCTGAGTATGAAACTAGCATCAACATATCTTCATAAGGGATCAAAACATCATTCCCCCCCTGTGGCAAATATGCTGAATCTGAAAGTAGCATCAACATATCTTCATAAGGGACCAAAACATCCTTCCCCCCCTGTGGCAAATATGCTGAATCTGAAAGTAGCATCAACATATCTTCATAAGGGACCAAAACATCCTTCCCCCCCTGTGGCAAATATGCTGAATCTGAAAGTAGCATCAACATATCTTCATAAGGGATCAAAACATCCTTCACCCCCTGTGGCAAATATGCTGAATCTGAAAGTAGCATCAACATATCTTCATAAGGGACCAAAACATCCTTCCCCCCCTGTGGCAAATATGCTGAATCTGAAAGTAGCATCAACATATCTTCATAAGGGATCAAAACATCCTTCCCCCCCTGTGGCAAATATGCTGAATCTGAAAGTAGCATCAACATATCTTCATAAGGGATCAAAACATCCTTCCCCCCCTGTGGCAAATATGCTGAATCTGAAAGTAGCATCAACATATCTTCATAAGGGACCAAAACATCCTTCCCCCCCTGTGGCAAATATGCTGAATCTGAAAGTAGCATCAACATATCTTCATAAGGGACCAAAACATCCTTCCCCCCCTGTGGCAAATATGCTGCTGAAAGTAGATATCATAAGGGAACATCCCCCCCCTGTGGCAAATATGCTGAATCTGATAATAGCATCAACATATCTTCATAAGGGACCAAAACATCCTTCCCCCCCTGTGGCAAATATGCTGAATCTGAAAGTAGCATCAACATATCTTCATAAGGGACCAAAACATCCTTCCCCCCCTGTGGCAAATATGCCTTCCCCCCCTGTGGCAAATATGCTGAATCTGAAAGTAGCATCAACATATCTTCATAAGGGACCAAAACATCCTTCCCCCCCTGTGGCAAATATGCTGAATCTGAAAGTAGCATCAACATATCTTCATAAGGGATCAAAACATCCTTCCCCCCTGTGGCAAATATGCTGAATCTGAAAGTAGCATCAACATATCTTCATAAGGGATCAAAACATCCTTCCCCCCCTGTGGCAAATATGCTGAATCTGAAAGTAGCATCAACATATCTTCATAAGGGATCAAAACATCCTTCCCCCCTGTGGCAAATATGCTGAATCTGAAAGTAGCATCAACATATCTTCATAAGGGACCAAAACATCCTTCCCCCCCTGTGGCAAATATGCTGAATCTGAAAGTAGCATCAACATATCTTCATAAGGGACCAAAACATCCTTCCCCCCCTGTGGCAAATATGCTGAATCTGATAATAGCATCAACATATCTTCATAAGGGACCAAAACATCCTTCCCCCCCTGTGGCAAATATGCTGAATCTGATAATAGCATCAACATATCTTCATAAGGGACCAAAACATCCTTCCCCCCCTGTGGCAAATATGCTGAATCTGATAATAGCATCAACATATCTTCATAAGGGATCAAAACATCCTTCCCCCCTGTGGCAAATATGCTGAATCTGATAATAGCATCAACATATCTTCATAAGGGATGATGATGAAGATGATGCAGATGATGATGATGATGATGATGATGATGATGATGATGATGATGATGATGATGATGATGATGATGATGATGATGACGATCACGATCATGGATCACATATACATTCATCAAAAATACGCAACCTTTCCGCAATTCTGGCGCGGAGCAACGTCAGGGTTGCACCGTACATGTTTTTACAGTTAATGCATGGGAAGTTTAGAAGTCGACTATACTTCCGTGTTACGGATCTTTGGAACTCCCTGCAATGATTGTCACTGCAATGATTGTCACTGCAATGACTATTACAGCAATAGCTGTCACAGCATTGACAGTCACAGCAATCATTATCACGAGCAGGTTTTGGCCAGTAGAAGCTTCCGTCTTGAACGTAATTCTTTTGGCATCTCAACTTGCTGTTTGCAAATCGCATTGGAGTGGCAGCGTCTTGTTGCTCTATGTTGCTGGTTGCTGCTGCGCGCGTAGTTCCAAGGTCTTTTGCAACTCGGTGTTTGCAAGTCACATTGGAGTGGCTGCATCAACGTTGCTCTGCGTTGCTGTTCCGCACGTAGTTCCACGGTCTTTTGCAGCTTACTGCTTGCAAATCGCGTTCGATGAGTTCTTGCTGATTCTTGCGCTTTTCATTTTCCCTTTAAATTTGGTTTCAAAAGGCTTCAAAATCTTACTTTTTGTGGCTTTGGCGCTGGGATCCGGTTTTGGAGCAGGTTTTGAACCAGAGACTGAAAGGCTGAAATGATCTGAGAGTGAGCTGAGAAGAGATGAGATGAGCTGAGAAGAGCTGAGACGAACTGAGATCGGCTAAAAAAGTGTGAGAAGAGTTGAAAAGATGTGAGAAGAGGAGAGATGAGAAGACAGGAGCTGCGCAGAGCTGAGAAGAGTTGAGAAGCTCTGAGAAAATCTTAGAAGAGCTGAGATAAGCTGAGATGAGATGAGATGGGATGAGTTGAGACGACCTGACATGAGAAGAGCGGTGAAGAGCCGAGAAGAGTTGAGCTGAGACATGCTCCGTAGAATGGAGAAGCTGAGAAGAGCGGAAAAGAGAAGAGTCCAAATGAGCTGAGAAGAGATGAGAAAAGGAAAGAAGACATGAGATGAGATCAGATGAGATGAGATGAGGTGAAAAACATTGAGAATACACACGACATGAGATGAGATGAGGTGGGATGACACAGACTGCGGTGACAATGTGATGCAAGAGCAATGTCCAAGAGAAGCTGCGACGCGCTGAAATTAGATAAAATGAGATTCGGCTCTATAGGCTATAGGCGTTTCAATTTTGAAACTTCTGCCCCGGCTTGCCCGGGCACTACTTGTACTAATGATTTGCCAAACCTGGCCCTGAAACAGTGGAGGGTTCATAGCCAAGCAGGCAAGTTTGCAGTGGTTTTTGGTTTTGGTGTCAGGGCAGGAGGCTTCCTGGGTAGCCGAGGAGCGGCTTGGGCAGCATTTTTGCAATCACACAGGCTGGAAGCGCTGCTTGAAGTTTTTGGTTTCTCCCGAAAAGGCGGACTCATGGCAATGTTCATGAGGAAAATGACGGGAAACCACTGGATGTTTGGTGTGCCCTACATTATTGCTTGGACAGACCCACTTGTGTTGCCCATTTGGCCGAAGCTTGGCTTGGACTGCGGAAAAAAAAACAAACTGAAAATGGTGCAATTTTAGGACAGCAGAGTCTAGCTATATTTGGTGGACAATATCAGCTATATACACAGTTACATATATAATCATATATATATACACATACTGTGACAAATATCATCCATAATCATATTTATGATACCAACATGACAATGTTGGATTGGCTCATGTTTTCATCGATGCAGAAAACCCACAGCAAGAGGGAAGGCGTTGACTTTGTTTCCCTTAGAAGTGCGCAATTCTTTGCCCAGATGACATGAAGGTCCCTTGCCTAAAGGATTGGTGGTGGTGATCCGGCTTGTAGTCCCCCACAAGAAATACGTTCGACATGTTTTGACCATGAATTTCAGAAACTAAAAAAAAGTTTCCATTTTTCCAGTTCATTTCAGTTGGCACACAGGGACGGGCAGATTGCAGTTGACAATGAACATGTGCATTGTTTGTGTCTGTTCTCATGAAGGGATCGTGAAACCATTTGACTAATCGCTAGAGTTCCCATGATTGTCAGGACAGAAACAAGCCGATCACCCCCTTGCGTGATTTTTGTGTCCCTGCCCCACTCAGATTCCCGAGATCAGCTTGAAAAGTTTCTACGAGGCCGGTGTTTCTTGACAGGTTAGCGACCAGAGTTATGGCAGAGATCGGGTACCATTGTCCGATATATCCTGATGCTACACAGCATGGTGATGTTGCAGCCTTCCCAACTTGGAATGGCCAGCACCAGCAACCTGTGTGGGCAGGCGGTAGCAGAAAGCTCTTCCGAGGAGAAAGATGGTGAAACACCAGCTGTAGCCAATGGGTCGAATATGGTCGAACATTAACATGGCTGAATTGGGATCTTTGCACTGGCACAAACTGGCGCTGGAAAAAAAAACAAATCTAGGGAGTGGCATTTTCAAGTTGGATAGGAAAAGAATAAGGCGGTATTTGCTTGTTTGCTCCAGGATAAATTCTAAATGTTATTCAGAATGCCCAAAACAGCTGGCAGGATCCAGACATATCCAGAATTGAATCCAAAAACATTTGCGCACAAAGTGTTGCAAACTCTGCTGCGGAGCATGTCGGAGCATGTTCTGCGAGGAGTTGTGGCACAGAGACTCTGTTCAAGGGTTGGCTCAAGAGCTTCGGGAAGCATGTGAAGAGGCCAAGTCAATCAATGATACTTATTGTGGCACTGGCCTGAGGGTTAGCATCAGTGATATGATAATATGAGTGTCTGAAAGTGGAACATAACAATACTAACAATACCCATCAAATATAGTAGCCAAAATACAGTGAAGTATGAGTAAGCATCAGAATTTGGTTCTCTTTGATACCATCTACACTTCGAATTTTAGTTTAAGTGACTGGTTGTCCTTTGGTCACTGGGAATCGTGCTGATAGGTTGGCTTCTTTGTCCTGAATGATCATGGAATTGGTGAATCGTTGATAGAAAGCCAAGAACCCAGCTGGTGATTTCTCACTAGGGACTCAGTGCAGAGTTTTGCCGTCTACCCCAGAAACTGTGGCCATTTTATGCAATTTTTGTGGGGGAAGTGATACTAAAACCAGGGTGTTGGGAGGATTATACAGGTATAATTACCCCAAATTCTTGGACAACCTCCCCGTGGTCACAAAAAGCGCAAGATGTTGCCAAGGCTACCGCAAAGAGTGTGCAGCCTTCTTCAAGCGTCCACCACAATCCAACGTGTTTCTTCGGCCTGTGATTGCTGTCAGTGAACCATATTATAAGATATTATAAGCCACATTTGCAGGCTCACGGTCCCGCTTTCACTCTTGCAGCAACCCAAACGCATCCAAAAGCTCTATCCACTTTGCATACTGATTATAATATATATGTATAATATAATATATATATATATATCCATAAACAATTCATTTGTATCATGTTCTTCTCATTGTGAATAGTGCCAGCTGCCTATGATGATACGGTGAGGTCACTGAGCAAGTCCATTTTCCAACCCTGAACTTGGCCAGGCTTGCAATGGTTAGCTGCAGCGACAGTCGCTTCGTCTGGCTCGACTATGCGGGGGTGCCAAATGGACCGTAAAGCCACTGAAAAAGGAAGTGAACGCATTGCTGAAAGATAGTATGCAGTTTCTGTCATTTGGAGAGTTCTGTTTTTCCTTGATTCTTTTGTAAGCTGTATATAATATTATATAATTACAGATTAATATATTACAGTATTGATCAGTATTGATATTATGTTTTGTACGAGTGGTGAAGTGAAGACCACTCTTGGGGCATACCCCGCTTTCCAAAACGCTATATTTTGTTTGCAAAACGAGGTAGGAACGCCCCAGAACGCGGTATATAGGCATTTCAAATCGACCTTTTACGCATTTATAGCAGTAACTACGGCGTTGGTGAACAAGGTCAGGCCCCCGGAAAAAAGAATCATATACTTTCTCCAAGTGATCCCCGCCAACTGAGATTCTATCTGACATATATTCTGACACTTTCTGGCATATATTCCAACATTCATTTTGACAGACAAGGAAGATGAAGACGAGGAAGGAGGAGGAGGAGAAGGAGGTGAAGGTGAAGGAGTTGCACCTCCGTTATACTCATGGAGACCCTCACCTGGCAGGTGGGGAGAAAGGAATGTCGAGGTAGGAACACTCCGTCGATCGCATGATGTGCCAAATACTTTCCGCGGCTCATATGGCATATCATTTTTTTATATCACAATAATTATCGCAGTGATACTGGTACAGTTATTCGTACATATTCTTACTGTATATGGATTATTTGGTGTACTTGGATAAGCGGCACAGCGATCGCTGGGCCGCTGCAGGTGCCCTCTGAGGACAAATCGGTCTGCAGCCCAGCAAAAGGGCCGATTTTAGACCTGCAGAATGAAAAATGGCGCCTGATCTGACGAATTTGAAGTATGTGTTGATAATTTTTGATATATTTTGTCTGAAAAAGGGGAACATCCCAAAATCCAGCAGATAGTAACAGATAGTAGTCATTTTCCCAAAAATAATTTTTGCCAGAATTGGGGGTATACCGGTGTACCCCACTTTCAGGCACAGCCATATGTTTTATAGATGATCAGATGATACCACGGTTGCTCCACATGACTTTACCAACATCAGCCGTCCTGAGGCTTGGTCTCTTGGCCCTGTGCAGGGACGTGGGAGCATGCCCTGGCAGTTGGACGGCAAGGTGCAGATTTTTGTGGTCACCGTTTCAGGTTAGATTTTTGGACTGGCCAATCCAAATCTCGTCAGGTAGGTTTAGTATGGTTTAGTAACTGTGGTAAGTTAGTGACTAGTGACTCTACTAAAGTATTTTTTTTGGGATATTGCATGACATTCGTTGTGTCAAGAGGATGCCTTTCACGGGCTTCGGGCTTGCCTTTGATGGTTGCAGTCCGCATGAGTCTGTATGAATTATAGCAGTCTCATGTTGCGACGTCACCGGAATGATAGTTTATCGGTAAGAACCAGTAACTATCCCAATCCGTGGCTGATCTGAAGTGTATAATAACTTCTCCAGCATTGATTTCCTTCCTAATATCCCCCCATTTGATGGTAAAAATATATAGTAATCACCACTTAATATCCAGTTAATATCTTGATACCACCTAATGTCCAGGAATTCTTAAATTATACATATGATGCATATGGGGATACCACTGAATATACATGGTACAATTGATCCAGATCGTTTCGTCTGGGCCAGATTGCGCCAGGACTTTATCAGAGTTTGGACCGACTACTACGCATCGAGCTCAGGGTCGAAGAGATGTTTCTGCCAGGGAACATGGGAATATCATGGGGATACAAATATGAGGTGTCCAAAGTCATGAGGCTACCCCCAAATCATCCAAGTCAGAGCATTTTAGTATTGAAACATATTGAAACTACGGTTAATTGGGATCCCCCAATTTAAGAAACCTCCGTATCATGGGGATATCATTGGGATGGGGTCCAAGCTGGAGGCCGCCGTGGAGCAGCTGGTGTCCCACTTGATGAGCCTCTTTGCCGTGGCCATGAATTTGCCGGCGCCTCGCCCAAGTACGGGGGGAATGCTACGGCAGGTTTGTTGCAGCTTGGGCACATCTGTCTCAGCAGGGGTTTTTGAGTGTTTTTGTAGATGTTTGTAGACATTTGTAGAGCTGTTTCATATATCTTAATATGTTTAAGTGACAGAATTGCGTTTCAAGTGAGACATTGAACCCTGGAGTATCCTGGGTTGTGTCAGGTCACAGCTTTTGATGCCGCCCTGGACAAGCATGGCTCCTCAATGCGGGCGATTTTGTATCCCAAGCTGACACAGGTGCCAAGGTGAACGCTACCACCGTTTTCCCATGGGGATTTCCCAACCATTTAAGGCACGAAAAAACACCACCACGAGGGGATGGAAAAACATGGCTTTTCGTTGATCAAGTCGCAACTCACAGGATCGGCTGATGATGATTTTTGATTTCTCTGGGTCACTAACCAGGAGTGGTATCCTCTGGTGAACTAACATAGCTATGGAAAATCACCATTTTTCATGGGAAAATCCACTATAAATGGTCATTTTCCATTGCTATGTTAGTTCACCAGGAGTGGTAGTTTTACACACACTGCCTCTTCATCAAAACAGTGACGCCCACTATGTCCAGATTCTTGAGAGTTCAGATAGTTCAGACATCCCGCTCGAGCGCAGTTTCCCTTTTCCAGGCAGACTTTGAGTCCGGCCATGTGGTACGTTCGAGCGGGTGCTCAGCAAACCAATCATTGGTGATAGGGAATGCTTTGGCAACCCAACTCTTGTTTCATTGGCAATGATATGTAATGATTGCAATGATTGGCAATGATAACAATGCAAATCATCATGTTCCTCATATGAATATATATATATATATTTTAATAAATACATATACATAGTCGTGCAACTATATGCATACATATATGTCAATGTATATACTATTATATACTACATATCCACCACAAGAAAAAACAGGCCTCCGCTGCGATGCACTCAGGCCCGAACACACGGACTGGGGCTGTGTGACCGTCAGGGCGTCCAAAATTCGACAGGATGACAGCAGCAATCCCGGAATTGGTGGAAGTGGCAACTTCCTATATTAGTATTATATTAGCCTCTGGTTATTTAACATAGCCATGGTATAGATGGCCCATAGAAATAGATGGTTTACCTATAATGGTGATTTTCCATGGCTATGTTAAATAACCAGATGGTAGATATTAGTACTATATAAGTAGTATGAAGAGTATAAGTACTTTAATACCTTTGAAACCTATTTTCATTTTATAACACTGTGAAAAAAAGGTACACTATTATCATTGTTTATATTTATGTTGGACCCCTCCAGATTTTAAGGTAAAAACATACAGGTTTTCTAGTACATGTTCCTTAAAACGACTCCATTGATACAACAGTTACAGTACAACTGAAAACCACATCAGACGGTCTTATAATGATAACCAGACTGTTGATGAGTGATGACGGTTAATCATTACATACAGTATCTGTAGCTGTTCACTATACATACTAAAGTGCGGGTAGAAGGAAAAAACTGGTTTGCTAGCACGACAAGCATATGTCCTTTGCCTACATCGTACCGTAGCAACAGACGCAAATTGCCCACTGCAAGCCATTCAGGTCTTACTTGCAGATCCAGATGTCAGTGGACTTGAGGTTTGTGACAAGGATCTGTGTGCACAGAAAGACGGTGGGGCTTACAGGATGTCACAGTACCATTTGTGCACAGAATTATGCAAGACCCAGGATTCAAAAAACTGCACAGAGGAATAGAATAAACATCCTTATTGTACAAGTGCCAGTGAGGGCCAAAGGCCTCCACTGAAGGTGTAGAGTCCAGGAGTCCAGTTTATGCAATTGTTGACCTTTGGAATCATACTCAGAGTCATATATTCATCAAGATTATCACACCCAGAATTTCAGAATCATGATCACAACTGCTGCAATCACGAAATATGTTTGAAACTCTGCGAGTTGGGTCCTGCGATATCCCAGTGATTCCCAGTGCAGGATGGCCAATGGACGCCCTTACAACCCGTGAAGCGAAATTCCCTGGTGGTGAACCTTGGTGCCTCGCAAGGATCAACTGCGGTTGTCACCGGTTGTAACATGTTCAATAAGCGAGGTGCTTGAACATGTTTTGCCCACTAAAGAAATGGAGAGAGAGAGAGAGAGAGTGCGGAAGCCTAAATTGATCTAAATTGTGTTTGCAAGAGGGGGCGCACATGTCACTCCGATCCGCTGCAGCGGTGCGATTTTTCATAAGATGAGTGTCATCAACTTTCATCAACGTGGATTTTCAGTACTTGACACAAAGCCAAAAATGGTCCCAAGTCATATCCATTTAGATCAAGTGGCAATATTGTGGGAAATTGATGAAGATTGAACCCAGCCACTAGAAGTTGATGGGGAAATTAAACAATTCTAACAGGTGGACCATCTCATTGTTTCATTAGCTGGTTTTGTGATCCCCGAGCAGATACAGCAGGAATTCCTATGTTTCTATTTTGTGTTGTTTTACCTTTTCCTATGTTTCTTGTACCTCTATGATACTACACCATAGGTTTCAACCCCATGTTTGATGGTTCTTACCTGAATCATATGAAATCATGAAACATGGAAGGTTCAATCTATGAAGAAGGACCGTTTGGATATTTTTTGGGCTAAGAACATAGCATGTGAAAAGCACCAGTTTAAATCATGTTAAGTCGTATGGCATCAGCTGGTTTTCGCAACCCCTGGTCCAAAGGTGAACTCCTGCAGTGGTGGACTGGGGGACAGTGGCTGGCCACGCCCCATCGGGTGCTAGCCAGGTGCCAATGAAATGAAGCTGTGGATGGTTTGGGTATTGGGATCTACATGGGTCTGCAATTGCTCCAACTCTCTGGGTAAACCTGGAATTGCTGAGTCGATGATGTGTCTTATTTTCCCATCATGGGAAATCCACTACAGCTGGGGAATTTTCTTGGGGAATAGGTCTTATATTTTTGTTGAGGCTTCCGAAATCCAAGTAATCCCCAATTTTTTTAACGATCCCCAATAGAGCTTTGTGAAATTGGCTATCCCCCTAGTAATGGGATGATGCTAAACGATGGTAAAATGCCACCCCACTCATGGTGGGTTAATAGGATTGCTTAAGTTACTGTCTGAAAATGATGGAGACATGTCTTTAGACATGTGGAGACAGCTCAATACGGCACATGTAGATTAGCGGAATCATTAAAACTACCCTCTGGTGAACTAACATAACTATGGAAAATCACCATTTTTAATGGGTAATTCCACTATAAATGGCCATTTTCAATAGCTATGTTAGTTTACCAGAGGGTAACCACCAAATTTTTTGGATACCCTATTCTCAGAGAAATTCATGAATTACTTGTACTGTCAAAGCTATTAGGCGGCACTAAAAAAACACACGGCATTCACCATTGTCCTGTACATTTACCATTAAAAAAAAAACATATTTCAAAACAATGATTTACTGCAGATTTTACATAATTCCCGTGAAATCAATCCATTGATATACAGATTTACCATCAAAGTTTTGGATCAAACCAACCAAATCATATACATATAATTACATATATAATATAATAGTGGGATATAATGGGACATATTGCCAACAACAATGTGTTGTGTTCCTTGAACATGGCTGGCTGTATTGGCTATTCCATATATGGTACATATATCATGTCATATCATAATATATACTGTATATATATATAAGTAGAGGTGATCATGATCATCAACCCCTGGATTTTGGAGTACCATATGTTTGGAGAAACCCAGAAGACTATTGCGACTCTCATCATGGGATAGCAAGGGACCCACGAAAAAATGGTCATGTTTGGATAGTTTGAGTGCTTGACCATTCATTCTTCGGCGTGCAGTGTGGGATTTTAAGGCATGCGATGCGGAAAATGGTACCTGACTGGCTGAGCTTAGACCAGAGATCTTTGTTCTACATGAAAACCACCTCCAGAAGATGGGCCAATGGGGGTAAGTCTCAAAAGTGCCAAGTCCATTTGGAATTTGCCAAGTCCAAGCTGATGATTTGTTGTTCTGTGTTTTTCATGGGGATAGTTATTGCCCCTTGTAGGGCCTGTATCGATGGCATTTTTTCGGGAACAATCTCAACAGACTGATGTGGCTGACCTGAAGTGCTGCAAGGCCGGAAAATGCTGGGGAGCGACTATCTTGCCCGTGCGCCAGTCGTTCGCTTTTCTGTGCCACCAGTGGTGTGGAGTTTTTCTTGGACCCAACTGACAACAGCAATTAGATTTCATTCCGAGATATTCTGAAATACTATTCAAACATATTCAAACTATTCACCAAATTTCACCAACCCAGTTTTGACATTAAAAAAGGGTGTGTTTGTGCCTACGTTCTGTTGACGATGCCACGATGCCCTGAGCATTTCTCCCTTCAAAAGGTGCGCTTGCGCAAGTGGGACTTTAGAGGGGCGGATTTCTTCCGAGTGAAAAACACTTGTTGTGTCATGCTTTGAGCATGTCTTGGAGGTACTTTGGCTTGGTCAACCGCGAGGTGATTCTTCGGCCTCTCCTCAGCGACAATGGAGCAGAAGGCCAGTTTTTCCCTCCAGAAACACGATCTCCAGAAGGATTTGTTGCAGTGGTGCTTCAGAGTCAGAAGGCATACAGGCAGGTGAAACGGGTGTCAGCATGTACGTGACGCACATTGTTTTGTGGTTTTGAAAGATGTTTCGATCTAGTCTCCTAGATCCTCATAGTTATTCATACTTAGTGTTGACAAACGAAAGTCATTGGATTCTGATTGTCTAACCTGTGTTTGTGAGCTCCCAGATCAGATGTGCACAAACTGCAGGATGTTCGTTTCATTTCCTGAGTTTTCATCAATGTGAGTCACTCATTTAGGTCCTTTTTGGCTGCCCCTGTTCCATGATGTTCCCAGGTGAGAGTTCCATCACTGCTGGGGAGTTCTTTCAGAACCATGAGAAATACACCAGCAGGGCATGTCCTTTTCTTAGTTGGGCGCTGGTTGGGCGAGTCACGACTCACCAAAAAAACATCTCAAACCCGTTGCGTATCCCATGTCTTTCAAACCGATGCTTCAAACGCCTGGGATGTTTCAAACCATCTCAAAGAATGATCGCAGGTCGCCATGCCGCCGATTCGCGGACTGAAGTGCTGGAAAAAAGATGAACAAAGGGCTCAGTTGGAAGTTGATGGAAGTTGATGGGGGTTCAGGTTTCAGTGCCAACTCTGAAGTCTTTTGGTACTTTGCATATCTTTGCATCATTTTACATCTTCAACCTTGACATCTCTGACGCAAGTGGCCAGATGGTCATCTACCTCAGCGTGATCCTGACTGTGAATCAAAACTTACAGATCTTAGCCGGAGCCCGAAGGGATGGCATTTCTGGGGGCCTTTCCCGGCGGGGGTTGGGCATCACTGGGCATTGCTATGGCTGCCATGGACGATGGCAAGAGTACCGATGACCAAAGCATAATGGATCTGTTTGCGTCAAATTGCGTGGGAAGTTTGTTCCTGCAAATTGTCTAAGTCTAAACTTGGGACAGAAAGCAGTAGCTCGTTCTCTGGTGCCACGTATTTCAATCTGCTGCACAGATCAGTGAGGTAACAACATATCTTGAAGTCTAGAAGCACCTTGTTCAAGTGGTTCCCCCTATGATTCAGCAGCTGCTGCTGGTCGTAAACCAGATTTTACAATAATGTTAAAACACAATATATAAACGCAATCATTTTCTGTATAATTATACTATAATTACACTATACTTGCAGTATCTTACATGTGTAGATATTGTAATTCTAAACATATATCTTTTTCGCTGACCGTGATCGGAATATGCTGAGGCCATGGGCTTAGAGGTTGGGAGCTCAGATCCAGGTTTTTGTTGGCCCTGAAAAGCCAACGATTTAGCCAAGCGAAGTTGAGCTTAGATAGATGGATAGATATAGTGTATATTTCTGGTATATGCACATTGTACAGCAATGTATGGTATATATATATATGTATATATATATATATCATCTCACGTGTTTATATGATATGTTTTGATTATCATTCATACGTAATGATTATCATTGTCATTGTCGTTATTATTGTTGTTGTCGTTGTGGTTGTTGTTATTATTATTGTTGTTGTTGTTTCCTTTTCAGGGTTGAATTTGAATTGAAGCATGCAATTTTGAGGCATCCAAGAAAAGCACAGTTGACTTGTCACATCTTCTGGCACTTGCTTTTGATGAAACTTAACGTGTTTGCCGCAGGAAAGCCATTTTTCGCCTACTACCATCCTGATGTACCGGAAGCAGCAGGCAAGGCAACCGGTTCTGTCAAAAGGCTCTGAGCAAAAGCTGGACTGACAAGAGACTGTGGACCCCGCACTGAATCCCCGTAGCCTGCTACTTAATAGCATTCAGTGGGAAGATGTGGGCAGCGTTCAGGATGGGTCATTTGCATTCATTTGCTACGTTTTGTGTTTCTGCATCTTTGAAGTCGCCATGGCTCCATCTTGGGAGCTTGGACTTGGCATGAAGTTCCAGGCAGAATTTCAGATTGAGAGCATTTCTTTGCTGCTACAAGCTGTCAATGATCGGACCTACCGGCGCCGACGCCTTAACCTGGCAGCGATGGGACAGTACAACGCTGGATGACAACATACACTGAACCATACTGAACCTCAGAATGGTGTGCCTGTGGGGTCATCGTGCTCACACGTTTCAGGCTCGTGGTGTAGATGGATGGTTTCCCCAAATCGCAGATGGGAAAACTCTTCTGCCATGCGCTTCTCTTGCTCAGTCCTCGTCGAAGTTCACCTCTTGATTGCAGTAGATCAGTCTAGCATGATGGCTTGTCATGCATTGTCATGCATTGTCATGCATTGTCATGCAAAATGTGTTTTCTCTTTTGACAGATATTAATTAAAAGTCCCATCTTCAGACTGCTCCAGTACTACTACCGCAATGTATAGTTGGACGACAACAGATCTGGAGTTTTTTGTTTTGCCCGGATCAATCACTTGGGAGGCGAAACCATCATGGAGTTCACAGTCACAAGACAGCTACAGGCAGAAACTTCGGAGCAGATTGCCATTCATTTGGGGAGGCAACAGATGGTCATTTTTGCTCATGGTATCAAGGACTTGGATCAACAAAGCACTTCTATGTCCTGTTTTCAAATGTCCCATGTTGGGGATTTTAAATATCACCTGAATATATGAACATATATGGATGGTGGTATATATTTGTAGATGTTTTTAGCGAAGCGCAACCCTGAGAAGCTCGATGGTGCAAGCCTGGGCTTTCACGAGAGTGCTGGTGGAGCCCTGATTTGCAGAGCCTGGACCAAAAGGCGGTGCCATCCCCATCCCTTGGAACCGTTCTGATTTGTCATGTCTTGTCCTGTGCCCGGGAGTCCTTCTGCCCTGTGGCCATTGAAGCGGGCCAGCCTCACCGACGATCAGAGATTGCGATGTGTGCCACTTGCATGGGCTGCATGAGTCTCACATGAGGCCGTCCGCAAAGAGCTCTTTCCCGCAACTTGCGAAATGAGTCCAAATACACTGTAAACTGAGTTTTCGGCTGGGGAAGCTGAGATCGGGGGTGACAAAGACTTGCCTTGGCAAAGTCTTTCTGGAGCAGACAACATCTGGATGGCATTTTGGAATGCTTGTAATGTCCTCTTTCCGGGCACAGCGTGTAGGTTTGTCCGCAAAGCACAGGAGTGCACAACTTTCATGTGACTTTGGCAATGCTAGCTGGTAGCTGCACAAGAATCTTGGTGAGCAATAAGGTGCGAACTACGAACTGAGGGATATTTTTGAACATCTTTGATGTTCCTACTAGTAGCTCTGACCAGCGGCCCTATTTGCAAACTCTTGCTCGCTGCTTGAATTTCGCAAAAGCGGCTCGTGGGCGGTGATGCAAGTAGTTCAGCTCTCTGCAACTTCGCAGTAGCAGCGATGTGCATCTATTATCATCTTTTGTATCCTGCAGTGAAAGTTCAGCTGTTTTTCTGCGAATGCTTAGCATGCAAAAAGAAGCGTTGCAACTTGGGGTGTTGGTGTGATGTCAGTAAAGCATTGTTGGTATGTTCATCCCTTCAACTTGCCTGCGATTTCTGATGTCTTGATGCTTTGCACATGTTTGCAGGCCTACTTTCGCTTCCGCATCGCCTTCTACTTGATGCTGTTGCGCCCAAGTGTATGGAGCTTAATCAAGCCACGGATTTCGCATGGCAAGATTGATTATGTATGAAGAGTGTGGGAACATCATAGCATATCAATATCATAGCTTTTGGCCCCATCCCCATTCACAAATCATCATTCTTGTGGATTAGCCCATCTGAATTACCCTTTGCTGGTGAAACCATGGCAACCCTTATAAGAGTGTTGACGTATAGACAATTTTAGTGGATTGTTATATAATGTTATATATAGTTGTATAATGATGTATAATGTTGTATAGCAATAAGAGATGTAAATACGGGTGCCCCATGTTAAGAAACACAGAACCACTCATAGAACCATCATATTTTGTTGGTTGTCCCACATTCCAAACTCCTGGTTTTTGGCTAACCAATGTTCGCAACCCCCGTGGTCATTCCCCAAGATATTTATAACTATTTATACATGTGTTAGTGTTGCCGTCATCCTGCCAATATAGAAATACACTACCGTTTCTTGGTTCAAAACTGATTCTTTTTCATCCGGAGATGGCTCAATGCCTATATTGAAATATTAATGAATAATTGTATATAAATAAAAAAATAAATCTATTATATCTGTATATATATATATATACATATTATATCATATTATATAATTATTAATAATTATGTATATATATATATATTTGTTGGGTGGATGAATACCCAGAAATTCCAACCGTTCAACAAATGCCATGAGTTCACCCCATCGGTCCCATCGGTCGAGATCTTGGCCTGGCTTCGGCTGACGGTCATCGAAGAGAGCACCGAGTGGCTGCTCCTGGGGATCGGAGAGGCGTGTGCGGCGTGCGCGGCGTGCGCGGCGTGCGCGGTGCGTCTAGCCCATGAAAGATTGGAGTAAAACGAGGTAAAACTGCACCCACGAATAGCAATTAGTATAGCGATATATAGTGATGTATAGTGATTTGTATAGTGAGTTGTATAGTGATTTGTATAGTGAGTTGTATAGTGAGTTGTATAGTGATTTGTATAGTGATTTGTATAGTGAGTTGTATAGTGATTTGTATAGTGATTTGTATAGTGCTTTGTATAGTGATTTGTATAGTGATTTATCATATCATTATACTTAATTAATCTTAATGATGTATATATGAATGCTAATAATAATCAAGCCAACAAATGCTAAGAAATATAACCATGTCCATTGGTGACCCAATGTTCACCAATTCCCAGCTGCTGCGAGTCAAAGGGCGTATGTGGGCTTGTCTGGAAATTTACCGGGAAACCGCAACATTGACATTGATGGTGGAGAACAACATGTTTCGGATTAAACGTGCGATTTTGGGGTATACCATGGTATACCGTATACCCGATGTCCAGACAAAGCTTATTCGATGAAATTCGGAATCGCCTTTGGAAGAGCTGTTCAATGTTCCATGTAAGGCGTAAGGTTTGTATTAGGATGAGTCACTCAATTGAGTTGATGTGATACTCTCGTTCAAGACGGCCGGTGTGGATACTATGTTTCATAATAGCGCAGAGAGTATGTGTCTCATTGATTGCGGAGAGATTGACAGAAATTCTGTGACATCCCAGTCTTGTGAGGCGCTGCTGTTGATCGTTTACATCCTGCTTTTCAGTGGTTTGAAGCCAACATCAGGCCCCAATGCTGGAAGCAGGATGTTTCTTTCCACTATATACCTGGGATAGGGTTTTTCATTTGCACTGAAAGTGCCTGTCAATGGAATGATCTGGCAGAAGTAAGACGATGCGATTGTACCGGGACCTGATGTAGCAAGCTGCAACTCACAATATTTAGTTTGACGTCAAGGTGTTTCTATGATTTGTATGACCTATCAGTCTTCAACTTGATCAACTTGTTAACCCCTAAGAGCAACCACTCAAAAACACGTTTGGGCCAACCGGCAACATTGCTCAGACAAGTCTGGTTTGATGAAGCTTTGGCGCTGGGCACCTAGGGGGGTGACTCAAACTCATTTACCACCGAAAGTATATGTTGGAAGTCTGCATTTGCTGGGCCTGTAGGGCCTGTAGTTGTGATTCTACACACGGACAGAGTACGCCCTGGAATGGTTTGTGATCGTCTTGGCACCATGAATCGTCACCAGCCCCCATCCTGCTTTCACCATTGTTTCTGGGATGTCATAGTGCACTTTCTTCAAGTCTTGTTGAAAGTGATGCCCGGGTCACGGTCCTCTTGGCCGTGAGACCCAGGTTCCGAAATGCGTGGCAGCAGCCGTCGCGGCGTTCAAGGCTCTGGGACAGGCGAGCTCTACGGCCTTGGTGGGCTTCCATGTCGAAATTTTATGAAATTTTGGGCTTTGCATAACCAACATGGACCCTCCATGAACATGGATATGGAATGATATGGAAAACTATAAACTACACATCTACACTATACAATTCTTTCCTGGGAAAGCAATCTACAAGATGAGATGAAATGATGGCAAATGAGGGGTTTCCATGGACAGTACGAAAGGCTCCGAAATTGGGCACCAATACCCACAAAATTGGTCATTGAGTTGTGCGAAGCCATCCATTGTTTTTTTGGTCAATTGCTTTGAGCCGTACCCAAACATCACATCATACCATAATATATATCATCTCATACCCTGCAAACACTCCAAAATATGGTGTTCATGGGCTTTAGAATGTGTTTATCACTATTTTTCGTGGATTTTAACTGCTTCAACCTCGGAAACTTGGTTTCTCATGGGTTCTAAGCACCATTTTTGCATGGAAACCATGGTGATTTCTAGGCGACTTTTGCGAAAAACACCAGGTGGCCAGCTAGGTGCGACGCTGAGTCTTTTGGAGGCGGGGATATACCCAGGATTTTGCTAAAGCACCAGTTATCACCAGTTCATGAATAGGGGGTTCACAAGTTTTTTACGATGAATTGGGGTCAACCCACCAAACAAAATAATGTTGGTTCCTGATTAGTGTGTGGCCCCCCCCCCCTCCCTTAACTATATCTGGACTCTCTTTAAAGTAGAAAATCAAAAATGTTCTTCCCAAAAGAAAAACATATCCTCAATTAAGTAAGGATTTCAATTGGCTACAATTGAAATCTAATTACTATTGTTTTTTTTGCCGATGAAGTTGTGGTATTTGTAGTTGTAGTACTTGTAGTACTTGTAGTACTTGTAGTACTTGTAGTACTTGTAGTACTTGTAGTACTTGTAGTACTTGTAGTACTTTGTACTTGTACTTGTAGTACTTGTAGTACTTGTAGTACTTGTAGTACTTGTAGTAATTGTAGTACTTGTAGTACTTGTAGTACTTGTAGTATTTGTAGTACTTGTAGTACTTGTAGTACTTGTAGTACTTGTAGTACTTGTAGTACTTGTAGTACTTGTAGTACTTGTAGTGCTTGTAGTGCTTGTAGTACTTGTAGTACTTGTAGTACTTGTAGTACTTGTAGTACTTATCATTTTGTAGTACTTGTAGTACTTGTAGTACTTGTAGCTCTGGCACAGCTTGCTGCAATAGTGAACCCAGCAAACAAACCTACTAAAGTGAAATGGAGCCTCTCCTGGTCCAGGGCCTTGGGAAATTGTGGAAAAGCTGTTCTTTAATAAGGGTTTAATAAGGGATTGGCTCCTTTGGGAAAGGCTTGGAGTTTGAATTTGGCAATTGCCTTTGGAAAAGGCTTGCTTCTCTTCTGGGCTTCCAGGGGCTGCTCTGGCACAGCTTGCTGCAATAGTGAACCCAGCAAACAAACCTACTAAAGTGAAATGGGCCTCTCCTGGTCCAGGGCCTTGGAAAATTGTGGAAAAGCTGTTCTTTAATAAGGGTTTAATAAGGGATTGGCTCCTTTGGGAAAGGCTTGGAGTTTGAATTTGGCAATTGCCTTTGGAAAAGGCTTGCTTCTCTTCTGGGCTTCCAGGGGCTGCTCTGGCACAGCTTGCTGCAATAGTGAACCCAGCAAACAAACCTACTAAAGTGAAATGGAGCCTCTCCTGGTCCAGGGCCTTGGAAAATTGTGGAAAAGCTGTTCTTTAATAAGGGTTTAATAAGGGATTGGCTCCTTTGGGAAAGGCTTGGAGTTTGAATTTGGCAATTGCCTTTGGAAAAGGCTTGCTTCTCTTCTGGGCTTCCAGGGGCTGCTCTGGCACAGCTTGCTGCAATAGTGAACCCAGCAAACAAACCTACTAAAGTGAAATGAAGCCTCTCCTGGTCCATGGCCTTGGAAAATTGTGGAAAAACTGTTCTTTAATAAGCGTTTAATAAGGGATTGGCTTCTTTGGGAAAGGCTTGGGGTTGGAATGTGGATATTGCCTTTGGAAAAGGCTTGCTTCCTTTCTGGGCTTCCAGGAGCTGCTCTGGCACAGCTTGCTGCAATAGTGAACCCAGCAAACAAACCTACTAAAGTGAAATGGAGCCTCTCCTGGTCCAGGGCCTTGGAAAATTGTGGAAAAATTGTTCTTTAATAAGGGTTTAATAAGGGATTGGCTCCTTTGGGAAAGGCTTGAAGTTTGAATTTGGCAATTGCCTTTGGAAATGGTTTGCTTCCCTTCTGGGCTTCCAGGGGCTGCTCTGGCACAGCTTGCTGCAATAGTGAACCCAGCAAACAAACCTATTCAGATAGAGATGCATTTACAGGCTCAGATAGGGAGATGAACAAAAACTTGACTGAGCTACAGCGTTTTTGAGAAAAAAAATGCCTCTCAGCAATTATAATTACAGTTTTTTTTTTAAAGGGCTCTCCCAATTTTGTTTTGCCACAAAAGCGAACCCTCCAAACAATACATGAGTTTCAGAATAATTTGGAAAAAAGTTTGCCACAATAGCGACCCTAGCTACTAATCAGGAGCCAACATTAGTCAGGGTTTACCAATCTGGGCTTGACATTAGATGTGCCATCAAGATGGTACACAATAGGAAGATGATCCTCACCACTCACTGGATTGATCAAAAAACGAGCGCGCAATCCAGCGAGGTTACGGTTACTGTGCCGTTAAGAAGGTCCACCTTCATAAGCATAATGAGCCGGGATGATCCAGATGTATCCGAATATGTCACAAACAAATATCACAACATTTCTTGGGATGACTGGGGATGGGGTGAAACTGCCAACCGGATGACCATTTGATTTGCTCAATGAAGACAGGTTGAAGGATCGTAGCCAAATTGGCAAGGTTTGCAAAAGCATTTCGGGGAACAGAATAGGTTGCTTTGTGAAACCACAGCTGGCTACCAGCAGCTCGTTCTCATCGTTGGTGGTGGCTGTGGTGGCCGTAATGTCAAGACAGACATCAACCTCAGACAGACATTAACGTCACCGACATCACCCCTGCAGTGTTCCTTGTCTTGGCCATTGGTCATTGTCAATCTTGTTGGATCATAGTTCTAGTTCAGTCAAGTTCCCTATGCCCTATGCTTTGCTTCTTGGACTTGTGTTGGGAGAGAAAATCATGACAGAGAACCTTTGCAAACATGGTTGTTGCTTGCACCCTGCAAGTGTTGCAGCGTCGAAATATTTCAGGATATTTCAGACATGACATCTTCCAAACAAGCATGTGAGCTCATGGTTTACCCTCTGGTAATTTAACATAGCTATTGAAAATGGTCATTTTTAATGGGAAAATCCACTATTAACGGCCAGTTTCAATAGCTATTTTGACATAACCAGAGGGTACCCAGCGGCCAGGAGCGGGCTGTAGCTACAGGACAGGCAGCCAACCATTCCAGCAGTGCTAACCGTTCAGGCATACAAGGCCATGTTCTTTAATTGAATAGAATGAAATATTGAATATCTTGCCTACGAGTATAGGTGTTGTGGTGAACTGCTGAATTCCAGATGTTGTTAATGCCTGGGCTGGTTGTGGAGGATGGAGAAACCCACAGGCGGATGCAGAGGCAAAGTGTTTGACAGCAGCAACGCACAATTTCTGAAGCTTTAGGGGGGAGGAAACTGGTTTTCGGATGCCGAAACCAAATCATATTGAACAACACAAAATCATCTCGAGACACACCTAGCCGCTCCACATCACTGACAGATTGAAAATGGTACATGATTTCTTGATAAATCGATTTGTGTGAAACCCGGGCTTTGTTACTACCCATAAACAAAGACCATAACAAGAATTTCGTGCACCGTCAGGCGATAGCAATTCCCGATATCCCTTATATTGCTCTCGACTAAACATGAAAGGGTCCAATGTTG
>CAMXCT020006506.1:133110-168110 GCA_947184155.2 Cladocopium goreaui
ATTTTCAATAAATATAAATATTTTATAATGAATAGGAATATTAAATCCGTATCGAAAATTTAGAATGAAATTAGAAATTTAATGGCGGAGGACAAATTAAATTTTATCATAATTCCTTTCCTTCTCCGTCTCCTCCTCCTCATCCTCCATCTCTTTCTCCTCCTCCTTCCTCTCCTCCAATTTCTCCTCCACCACCTTTGCATCCACTTCCATAATATCCTTTCCGCCTTGCCAAGTCTTCGCCAACTTCCGCATGCAGTGGGTACTGCTGGACCTCAACTACCGTCCGCCTTGCAAACTCTTCACCAACTTCCGCATGCAGTGGGCATTGCTGGACCTCAATTACCGGCGTGCGATAGGAGTGGGCACCACTGGACCTCAAACTGAGACCTTCCGAGCTCAGTAAGCACCGCTGGACCTCAGCCTGGGACCTTCCGAGCTCAGTGAGCACCACTGGACCTCAACGGCCAGATAGAATACTAAAAGATATGCCAGATAGAAAATCAGATAAATGTCAGATAGAATGCCAGAAGATATGCCAGATAGAACACCAGATAGAATATCAGATAGAATACCAGAAGATATGTCAGATAGAATGCCAGAAGATATGTCAGATAAAATGCCAGAAGATATATCAGATAAAATAGATTTTGATATGCCAAATAGAATGCCACAAGGTATGTCAGATAAAGTGCCAAAAGATATGTCAGATAAAATAAGTTCTGATATGCCAAATAGAATGCCACAAAATAATACAAAATATGTCAGATAAAAATGCATCTAGACCTGTATTTTATTATATTATATATATATATATTACCCTATCTTATTTTATGTTATATTGCATTTTAATACAATATTGTATATATGCCTTACCAATTGTATTGTATGACTCTTTACATGGACGGACATACACTTAGAACACATGTTGGAAATATAAGATGTGTTCTAACACGTTTCTGATGATGTTCTAAGTGGCTCACTTAGAACACGTTCTAAGCCTTCACTTAGAACAGTTAGGGTAAATTTCACCGGCAGCAAAACGGTGTTCTAAGCGTATGGAAAAAATTGAAAACACTTTGTGTTCTAAGTGTAGGTCCCTAACTATATATATATATATAATATACTTATATAACTTATATACGTATAATCAGGAGGTAGTTCCAATGTCGTTCTGGATGTCGTTCAGAGGGTCGTTCCCCAACTAAATGGCACATTCCAAAATTACCAAAAACATCAGAAATAGCTGCGGCGGTGCCTGGAATTCTGAACGAAGGATCGCACAATACTACTGTAAATCAACCACCTTTTTTTTGTTGGCTCATATGATGATATATGATCAATATTGATCAACACCTTCCCAAATCGCGCTCCATCCTTTTTGTTCGATCCATGTCAGCTTCTCAGCGTCAGCTTCGCCAATAACTGGACCTGGACCCACAAATTTGGTCATGTTTGCAATAAGTAGTGACCATACAACAGCACCACATCAAACATCATTAAAAATTAAACATCAATTATTGATCATTAATCGTCATTATCTCATCAAACCCTTTCAAACCATCCAACTTTGGAAGCTCGAGTGCGAATGAGTGCCCCCCCACCGACTTTGCAGTTCACACTGTTCCCAACAGGTTCGCTCGGTATCTTTTAAGATCCGCAGTTGTTACTTTACTCCACTGGACAACTGTGAATAAGCACGAAGACGATAGTTCATGTCAGGGCATTAATTAGGATTGCTTTCTTGCATTCTGAATACCTCTCTCGGCCCAAGTTTTGAGATCGATTCTTGCGAGCCAAGATGCATCATCCCCACCCATCCTAAACAGAAACTGCGACAATCAAGTTCTTCAATGAATCCGCGGACTTTCGCAAGCTGATAGCCAGTTTCATGTTCATACAAGCAGCAAAGCGTGCAAGATTCCTAGCATTCTTTCCGTTAAGCTTTTTCACAGCATCATCAGCCATCAGCTTCCTTGATCGCATGCTTCGCGCGCCCCTAAGAGTCAAGCTTCTTGCTCGTGCCCCTTTGGTGCGAAAGGTGTGCGTTCAATTTCTAATTTCCTTTGGAAATCACGTGACACCTGGTTTGGAACTTATCCCTATAGTGGGACTCATCCCCACCAAGATTTGGCCTGATTCATAAATTTGCCAACTTGGTTTACCATTTCCTGAGCCTCTTCACTACCCATGATATCTTTGACCTTGTTTGTGACACTCTGAACCTGGTCGTAATTCACAAAGTCCTTGACTCGATCTGCAGCTCCCTCAGCTACATTGCGAATTCCATCAGAATCAATCATCTCTGAAACCGTAGATGCAACTGCCATGACTTGTCCGGCCACGTCTGGATAATCATTCATGAGCTGATAGCCCAAATGGATGTACTCATCCAGGGTGTTGTGGGTGTAGATGTTCTCACGCATGGTGTCCACAGTGTTTCTTTACCTCCTTCATCCACCTCTCACGGTCGCAGTCCAGCCCGTCCCAATGCAATGTATCATAATTTATCATGAGGAGCAAAGGCGTCAAGGGCGCAAAGCGCTTTGCGGTGGCTTTGCAGGAGACATAGACTTTGAAGGGTCCCTTTGAAGGATTCAGGTATTGCCAGCCGGCTCGATCCTGACCCAGGCTGCACGAGGGCCTTCATCAAATCCCTGCTGAAAAACCAAGCTCCTCCCCTCGTTGTCCACCTCTCCAAGTTTACCAACATGGCCAGCTGGGACGTCCTCATCTTGCTTTCTCCAAAACACAAACATGCCAGGCTGGAAGTCGCACTTCAAAAGGTACTTGGCTTTTTCCTCTCTCGTTTTCACATCCACTTCGATGATCAACCTCGAACCTTCCAAACCAAATAGGTTTGGAAAATTGGAAGTTGATCATCGAACCTTTCACCTCTCCGGTCTCTTCCGAGCGGCCGTCCTTGGTGCGGTGAACCAAGGTGCACCTCAATCACTTTCCCAAGGCTGCCGTGGACGCGCTCATCCTCTGGTGTAACGTGGTGTCACAATGTGTCACACATGATAGACATCCAATTTTGGGGATTCAAAAGCGAGGAAGTGGATGGAAAATATGATGGATATAGCACAATATAACTTAATTCATGTAACTGATTACATATATATATATATATTGCACATCTTATTGAAACCAATTGAAACCCAAACACCGGTCCTGGTTCATCCAATAGACATAGGTACCTTCAACGCCACGTGAGCGATGCCTATGCTACCGTAAGGGGCTAACCTTCGAGCCGCGGAAGAACACAACGGGTCCGTCCGGCGTGGGCTTCCAAACAGCCGTTGAAATATGGCAGTGTGGTGAACATCAAAATAGCTGGGATTTATGGATGTTACATCCCCCTAAAAATGGTATGTATAGGTATTGATCCATAGCCATATGGGGAAAATGATGACAGAATCCGTTGTGAGTTGGGCGTTTTGGGATGTCTTGGGGCCGTGCAACTGGCAAATCTGGCCATATCTGGCCGGGCCTGCAGTGCAATGCCACTGCGCTTCCCCTCCCCAAATCATTCCTTAGAGCGGACATGACGTGAATTGAAATTAAAAGCACGCTTTTAATAGCGAAGCGCTCCAAAAAAGATCGCATCTCTAACAGCTTCTGACACTGTGAACCTTGTCTGGAGGATGCCGATAGGTATTCAGTTGATTTTTTCGGAGATTCGTGCACGATTATTCTGCGATTGCAGATACAAACTCTGTTATTCTGCAACTGCAAATTCCAGCACTATTCTGCAACTCTGAACCTGCAGCAAAAAGGTCAAGCCCGGATCGAACCTGCGACAATCCCTCAATTTGACATGTCTGTTGGGGATCATCTGCGCCATATCCGGAATACAATAGAATAAAATAAATATCCATAGGATTCCTTAGGTTCATAAACCATCAAGCAAGTGTGCTTGGCCCCAAACAAAACTCCAACTTCGAAGTTCATCTTCGGCAGCACACAGCTCTTCCCCTGATGGAATCTGAACAAAGCCGCCGCATCACGTTGTTCTTTCCAAAAAACCCGGCAACTCCAATTTATGACAATTTCAATGGGACTATCAATCTATAATTAACTTCAAATCTTCAGCTTTTCCCGGTTTTCCACAAAGAATTCGCCAAACATCATGATCAACCACAAGATTTGGATAGATTTGGAGGGTTCAAACGTGGATCATTTTCAACCACAGTTGATGGTTTTTCATCAAACATCAATCATCATCTGTGGTTGAAAATGATCATTATCATCCTCATCCATCACAAGATGGGGCCCCCAAGATAGCTAAGTTGGTTTATAAGTGGTTTAACTATGGTTTTTGGTAGATATACTGTAACTATAGTTAATGGGGATTATCATGGTTTATAAACCAACTTATAACTGGGGGCCCCATCCTGCATCATCAACATCAACATCATCATCATCACTAGAACCAACTATTACTACTATTATTACTATTGTTATTAATATTACTATTACCCTCTGGTGAACTAACATAGCAATGGAACATGGCCATAGAAAGAGTGGATTTTCCCATTAATAGCATGGTGGATCTTTCCATTGCTATGTTAGTTCACCAGAGGGTAATAGTAATATTATTACAACATCATCAACATCACAACATCATCATCAACAACCGCAGGATCATTTCCCCAGGTGAAGCTCTGCCTTGCTCCAACAGTTGTGCCAAGAGCACCTGATGGCAGGGTCGCCATAACCGAAGAAAAATCGGTGAAGGGATACCCTCTGGTAAACGTTTACATAACTATAGAAAATCACCATGCTATCAATGGGAAAATCCACTATTTCTATGGTCATTTTCAATAGCTACGTTAAATTACCAGAAGGTACCCATCCCAACAAAACTGTTCAGTTTGAACATCTTTGGATACTGTAAAAATCCCAACTATGGTTCCAACAAGATTGAACATCACAAGTATTATGACTCATCATGAAGACCTCATTTCCTGAATGTGTTTTGGTCTAATTTATGCACCCCAATAGTCTATGTAAAATTATGTTCATACAACTCATTCAGAATTATCCCGTATGGCGCTCAACCACGTCAATTTTGACCCCTTATATTGTGAATATTTGACCCCAAATTTGGGAAACTTAAAGGGACAATAATTACCCAAACTTGGGGACAATAATTACCAAACTTAGGGACACTAATTACCCAAACTTGGACAACATAGCTCTAAAATGCTCTAAAGAAAACGTGGTAGAGCGCCATGCTAAATCATGAGTATTTGAAACCAGCAAACTTCCTCTCCCCGAAATTAGCATCGACCCTGCAAAGGAACATCAATTTGAATGCAATTTTACCCATCTTCCAACCCCCAAGGCCATTTCATCACCTCGTCTGCAGACTCTTCATCCAGCAGCCTTCGGGCCCCGCAGCTGCTTGGGGTCAGGCAAACTGGGCTTTAGGCTGTCATGGGTTATCTCAAAATGGGACATACGATGAACAAAATGCGCAATTCCTCCTTTCAAAAAACATCTGGAAAGTTTTTCCCGCCTCTTTTTCCCAAAAATTCTACTGGCCATATTCTTTTCTATGGAGAGGGACATTCCTTATAGGGACACTCCTAGAACATTCCGTTTCATTCATTTTAATTCCAAATAATTCAATTTCGTTCCAATAATTCCATTTCAGCCCAACTAATTATATTTCATTCCAAATAACTATGTTTCATTAATACTTCTTAGATCTTTTTATGTAACTTCAAAGAATTACTCAATTTTTGTTGATAAGTTTAAACTACGTAGTTTTATGTTATTTTTCTTTTTAAATGATTGTTTTGTGTTTTTTTGTTTTTTGTTTTCTTTTTTAAACGTTTTGGATTGTTGTATTTTTTAATATGTTTTTTTTTGTTGTTTTGTTTTGTTTTTCAGATATGTTTAAAACGTTTTGGATGTGTTTGATTTTTTCTCAACTTTTTGATTTTTTTTAATGTTTTATTATTTATGTATTCTTTTATTTTTTGTGTTTCTTTTGTGTTTTTTTGTTTTTTCTGTTTTTGAGCTTTTGAGTCTATTTTCGAATTGTTGGATTGATTTTTTGTAAGTTTAAAAAAGAAAAAATGATATTTTTGTTGGAATTAGCGAGATTTTTTTGGAATGTGTGAGATTTTTTGGGAAGGGATAGCAACTTTTAAAATTTTTAGGAGTAGCCCTGTTAGTAGCCCAGGGCTCTTTAATTTTGGGTGAATCCAGCAATTTCAAACAACACCTTTGGCAGGCAACCTAGCAGCTTAAACGGGGGGGCGAACCTTCCAAAGCCAACAAATGCTTGCAGAAATACCGAGGATGAACGATTTCTCCACCATCCATCAATATTCAATCATTTGAATCAAAAAAAAGAGAATTGGGATGAATTGGCTATGGGTCAAAATTTAGTACCCCAATATACCCCAATCATCAGATATAATTAGATGGTTACTCCTCACACATATACTAAACATCGTTAAAAATAACGGTGCTTTTGGGGTTTTAAAATTCGACCACAAAAAGTCACCCTGAATGAGAGGTTCAGACACAAGCCTGGCGACCCAAAGACAAACCTGTAAACTTCGTCCTGGGCCGGGTTTAGCACAAAAAACCTGTAGCCTCTCCTAAATTCACACTTTGCGACATGGCACATCACCATACATCACCCCTTTTTAATAGGTTTAGTAAGTAAATAACCGCTTAACGGGTCATTTGCATAGCCATGTTAAATTACCAGAGGGCAACATAATCTGATTTAACATCGCACTTCTACAGTTCCAACATCAACAAATCCGGTTCCAAGAAGGGATTCGGGTGTTTCAAACCAGATTGAAGGCATCATTATCCTTGCTGAAGTCCTTGCTGAAGAGTTGAAGGAACAACGACACTGAGGCTGGGTCGTACACCCTCTTTCACATCGCCGAAGCGAATGGCTCTGCCAACTGTCTGTTTGTACCTGCATTTCAGCAACCAAAAAGACCTTCTGCATAAGGCAACGGGACGTTGGAGGGATATTATCCACCTTTATCAAACGTACGTACGGACATGATTCTGTTTTTTTTCTGTTTCTATTTCATGAAGTGATCCAGTGAATCTCGATCCATTGCGGATTGATTTTGACATTGTATGGGTTTGTCTGAAAATAGGGTATATTCCCAATGATAGCCATTTAATAGGGATAATGATCATTAACCATTGGGTTTAGGGGTACACAACATTTTCAAAGCTCTGAAGGATTGCTTCACTCAGGTCTATTGCCCAGCCAGGATGCCTGAGGATGTTTTGTATCCTACATCACAGGTAACCTACTCCTTTCGATTCCTTTCACTGGAATCATTCCAGGTCAGGATGGAACACAAACATTATATAATTATATATATACATACTTACGATACATACATATCTTTTCAATTCTATATACAATGCTCTGTGTATATATATATTATCTGATATACACACATATGCACATGATATATATAATATATGAGACATATTATATAATATATGATACATATTATATATATATATATGATATATATATGATATATATATATATGGTATGATATATATAGGTATGATGTATATATATATATATATGTATGATATGTATGATATGTATGATATGTATGATATGTATGATATGTATGATATGTATGATATGTATGATATGTATGGTATGTATGGTATGTATGGTATGTATGTATGTAAGTATGTAAGTATGTAAGTATGTAAGTATGTAAGTATGTAAGTATGTAAGTATGTAAGTATGTAAGTATGTAAGTATGTAAGTATGTAAGTATGTAAGTATGTATGTATGTATGTATGTGATATATGATATATGATATATGATATATGACATATGATATATGATATATGATATATAAAATATGATATATAAAATATGATATATAACATATGATAATCTATGATAAACAATATATGATATATGATACATGACATGTGATATACGATATATGACATTTGATATACGATATATGACATATGATATACAATATATGACATATGATATACAATATATATATATATTATAAATTGTGTATATATTATCATATATAATCATATATATATATTCACACCAAAACCCAGCAGTAAGCAAATCTTGTGTTGACCCTAGCCCCTGCATTTTTTTCCCAGCGCGCACTCTGCCCAGCTTGCAGGCACATCCACTAAATGTAGTTGACCAACACCTACCAGGGATGCTTGCTACGAGACCAACAAATGCCATGGGCTGCGGCTATTCACTGAGCACTGGATGTGTCTTAAAATAGGATATGAATGGATATGATATACCCAAATATGGTAATCTTAATGACATTTCCAAGAAATTTGATGATTAAGCAATGGATGGGACAGAGTACCCAATTTTCAAAAGCATGTACTATAGAAGGGCTGGTTGGATATACCAACATCCCAAGGTGTTGATTAAAATGACCAATGGCCCCTCGCCTAAAGCTGAAACTCCCTCTCGGCCGAAGGCAGTGTCGAGAAGTAAGACGCGGACCTGTCGCAAATGATTGTACAAAGAGTCTAAGAGGGGTATACCACGTGGAAAAATGGAGGCAAATGAGGCGCAACAACACAAGTTTCAGGATTGGTGTCGCTTGCTTTGCATCCGATCCCTCAAACGTATTTCGAACAGGAGTGTGATACTTGGTCAGACCGTATCAGCAACATGAGAAATCTATACCCCATTTCTTCCTTTTTTATATCAATCTTAATGTCCATGCTGATGATAAACGGATAAACCAGCATGGAACAAATTATAGTGTTCCGATGTTTTCTGCTGGCTGCCTTTACACACGTATTTCGTTACCTGAACTGGCAGGCCCCGTTCGCTCGCTTCCAGCCTCAATGTGCTTGGTGTCATTGAAGCGCCGAAGCGCCTCATTTTAAAAACAGCACGGTTGGCCAGTTCTCAGCTGTCCAAGGGGTAAATCCATGGGTTTTCGTCCAGTTAGTATACCATGAAGTTCATTGTACATGTAATGATAACTTAACCATACTTAACCTATGTTATAACACTATACTATAATTTCAGTTACTGGGTTATAGCTTCCTTTAATCCCACTAACTGAAATTAAGCAACATGAAATAACATAAAATGAAATCATGTGAAATCATGTGAAATAATCAATTGGTATAGCATTTCTCTCCACTCGTGACGCTCATGCGACTATTTCTATCCCACTTGCCAGTGCTTGTGATTGGTGTGTAGTTGATCTTCTCGTATATTTTTGTCCACGACTCTTGGCGCCATTTTTAGATAGCACCAACTCAAAATGCACACTCTCTCGGACAAGGATGTTACAGTGAAGAATTGAAACCACCAACAAGTGCTCCTCGAGAATTCACGCGGGCACCCTCAACACATCCCAACACTTGTTTCCAAATGTGATCTTTTGTCTTTTATTGCTTTATGATTCAGACTTCTTAAATCCTTTAGGATGCCATTTTTGGCAAATATTTTTTTTTATGATTTATTTATGATTTGAATACGATTTCCATTTATGATTTTTTTATGGGTTCAAATTGTGGTTATGATTTTTTATGGTTTGGATATGATTTTTTTATGGTTTTGGATATGATTTTTTTATGATTTTTTTAGTCCTCAGAATCTGGTTTTCAGCTATAAAAACTCGAGAAATTTTCGATTTTTTTATGATTTTGCTAGAGTTTCCTTTTCCCCAAAGCCTTTTCAGCAGAAAATTTGATTTTGGAAGCAAAAGCGTAAAAAAATCGTAAATAAATGCATCCAAGGTCCCCAGAATCTGGTTTTCAGCTAAAAACTGGAGAAATTTTCGAATTTTTTATGATTTTGCTAGAGTTTCTCTAGGAAAATCGTTAAAAAATCGTAAAAAAATCGTAAATGCTTCCAAGGTCCCCAGAATCTAGTTTTCAGCTAAAAACTCGAGAAATTTTCGATTTTTTTGTGATTTTGCTAGAGTTTCTCTGTAAAAATCAAATTTTCTGGTGGAAAAGACTTCAGGGAAGAGGAAATTCTACGAAAATCGTAAAATAATCGTAAAAAAATCGAAAATTTCTCGAGTTTTTAGCTGAAAACCAGATTCTGGGGACCTTGGATGCATTTACGATTTTTTTACGATTTTTTTACGATTTTCGATAGAGAAACTCTAGCAAAATCATAAAAAAATCGAAAATTTCTCGAGTTTTTAGCTGAAAACCAGATTCTGGGGACCTTGGATGCATTTACGATTTTTTTACGATTTTTTTACGATTTTTTTACGATTTTGCTTCCAAAATCAAATTTTCTGCTGAAAAGGCTTTGGGGAAAAGGAAACTCTAGCAAAATCATAAAAAAATCGAAAACTTCTCGAGTTTTTAGCTGAAAACCAGATTCTGAGGACTAAAAAAACCATAAAAAAATCATAAAAAAATCATATCCAAACCATAAAAAAATCATAACCACAATTTGAACCCATAAAAAAATCATAAATGGAAATCGTATTCAAATCATAAATAAATCATTAAAAAAATTATTTTGAAACCCCTCCATCCTAGAGACTTAGGAACTCTGAACTTTATGATGTTTGATATACACCATGATACACTTTGACTTGGGAATAAAGACATATCAAGACTATTGAATGTTGACCCTCCTTTTTAAAAAGACCAAACTTCCACCGAGTCTTAAAACTGCCATGGTAGCCATGATAGCACAACTGTTTGAACCCCATCCCCAGTGATCGCTGCCTCAGTGGGCGGCACAGCTTCTTCGGCTGTTCGCGAGAGAATGGTGCTACTATGTCCAGAGAACACCTGGTTGTGGGGTGCGGTTTGTTCACAGCGACGACATGCTACGACCGGGGGTTTTGAAGGTGGAAAAAAACATATTATATTATATATATAATGGGAATACAATCGGAAATGATGAGAAACCACAAATTTCCGGGGTACACTGCAGTTTCAGACAAACATGTGACATACAAACTCATATACAGTAAATGGAACAACATGCAACAACACATCATTTTACCGTTGCAACAGGTGCCAAGCTGGGCACGGCAATTTGCACATGATCATCTGGAGCATAAAGCTTCATGAGCTCCTTCAGGACCTGGTCAAAGATGACAAAGATGTTGATTTGCCAACATTCCATTGGGAGATGATTGGAATATTGTTATCATATTGTTATCACATATGTTGTCATCATATGACCGACAACGCAAAAACAATATGGACATATATGCACATATATGAACATGAGGTATTAAACCATTGGGTTCGTGGGGCTCCCCATAATTTGCATTTATTGGACCTGTGAGCTCATCATGGCTGCACCTGCAAGCCACCTCGCCGCGAAACTGCCGCCATTGCCTGCCACGAGCGGCTGGGGGATTTGGAATAAGTTTGCATTTTTGTAAACATGATAAGCATTATCCAAATGACATGGTGTCTGCGGAAACGATCTCTTTTTTTACGAAGTAAGCCATTGGTTTCCACAATTTCCATCAATTCAGAAGCTTTCGACGGTTTTGGGCCGCCAAGTGGAGCCTTTTCGCCAGACTTCCAGACAGCTCTTGCAACCTCGTGTAGCTTCAGGGCGTGCTGCTCAGCCGCCTGGTACAGCAAATACAGTAAATGGGCAGTGAATGTGTCAAATGCTGCGAATGGAGTGTGACTCTTCCAAGTCAAGTGTTAAAGAATGTCATGTGTCCGAAAAGCAAATCAACAATCCCGATGATTGTCAGGTCATATCCCACTCATATATCTAATCTCATACAACCAATGTCTGATTTCACCAAATATATGCATTTATAGATATTTATAGAACTATAGAATCATTCCATTATATGCAAATCCTTTTTCTAGGAAGATCATCCTTTTTCTAGGTCCAGATCCCCACGACATCCCGTTCAAATCCGGCATCGCCTCCAACATCAACTGTCGCTTTTGAGGTCGCAGAGCCCAGGTGTGGTGCACCTGGTGGGCTCCAGCCAAGTGAAGCCTTCAGTACACCACATATAGAAGCAGAAGCACGACCAGACCATGCGATGCGCCATTTTCAGACACATTTTTTTTTTCAAAACATGCATATCAATGTGTATGTAATATATATATATATATGTGTGTATATATATATATTATATATATAATCATGTCTATAGAAGGTGTACATGATTCAAAATCCCAATGGCCCAAGCATCCACTGCTTCTGCAGCCAAGTCACTGACAGATTGCAGCAGTCCCTGAGGCGAACCTCATGCGAAGCTGGTCTCAACTGGGGATTCCATGTGGGATTTACTCTCAGTCATTTGAATTACAAGCATGATGATAAAACATGATAAACCATTGCTTAAGTTAGATCGATCAAATTCATGAACATGATCATATAATATAATATAATATATCTGATAAACCATTGTTATCTAGAATGCTTTAGATAGGCGAAATGATGATCAACCATGAGATTTTCAGGTTTTTACATGGTTTTCCCCCCATATCTGCAGCACCTCCATGGTTCCCATGAGACGCCAGCAAGGTCAGCCCCTTGACGATCCACTTCGCGATACTTGGCATCCATCTCCTTGACCCGCCATGGGATCCGCTGGTGATCCTCTGGTAACGTGGTGTTTTGCCACACCAAAATACTTCAAACATCAGCAAATAGTTGGTGGTTGTTTAAAAATATATAGTGTTATCCATAAATTATCATAAATTATCTATATATTATCCATATGTTTTTTAAAACCACTAATTAATTTGCTGTGGAAATTTCACCGCAGAGTTTAACTGGGAACACTGTGGGATGGAATCTGGATTTCTCTCATCCAAACCCTTTCAAACGCAGACTCTGTGCCTGTGATCACCACTGATACTACAGGTCCAGAGTGTGCAGTAACTTCCAAGTATGACATGCTGGGCGACAACGTGTGTTGTAGCCCCAGAAAAAGATCGCAAAATGACTTATCACTCTTATATAAAGGTAGGATTTTATATTCCTGTCGTTTTTTGGGGGTTGCCAATCACTGCCCAACTGCCAATCTGATGCACCGATTTGGGCTGCCCAACTTCTGGCAAGTCGATGGCCGCTACCAACTCCTCTCTGGTGCGACAGCCTAAAACGTGCGACCGTGCCGGCGAAGGACTGGGCTTGTAACCCCCAAAAGTTGGGATATCTTCGCACACAACCCTATAGCTTTGGTTACTTTGGTTACTTTGTATCCCCTGCCTGGAACTATCTGGAACTGCACCAAAGGTCCGGGTTGCTTGGGGACATGGAAACCATGCGAAGAAGACACGTCCGAGCAGATACCTGTTACCTTTCAGCAGCTTGTTGAGTCCAGTTCAGCCGTTCCTTTCTGTTGTGAGTTGTTCAAGAATCAACAGGGAGGCTAAAGATTTGAGCTTGGGGCACAAAGGTCTATCTGGAACGCCCTCTGGATACACCTGACCAGATTGAAGCATCCACAGGTATTTTCCGTCTCATAGCCTGCAACATCAACATACTTGGCAGCTTTACTTGGTATGTCTTGATTGTGACAAGGAGGTTCTAACATTTACTCCAAAAAAGGTACGCTGTTCAACCAATGTGTCTGTATGATTCTATAGTATATATGTATATACGAGTACTGTATATGCTTTTATTTGCCGTCATGTATCATACGTATGATATTAATATCATATGTATGTACGCCAGCTACACCTTCTGTGCAGTCAGCCTGTCCTTCTGGACAGGGAGCGCCTTTGGGAAGTACTCTGGCGGGCGTTCCATGTGCATGTCCAACCTGATGGTGCTCAAACACAAAACACTCCAGGTACATGTAACATAGATCCCTCCAAGTGGGGGGTGGAAGAACATGGACGAGTTCGTTGGGGGGATAGCAATTTGATGCAATTTGTGTATCATGAATCATGACCCTTCAATGACTCAGATCCATCTTCTCTGGAACTTACGATGATATCATATGATATCTATAGACAAAGAGGAGAACATCTTGAAGATCTTAGAGGCACATACTCCTTCCCAGGGCCATGTTCATGTTTTTTATTCCTCATCTACACAACAGTCACAAGAGGTATCTCACATTCTGACTCTCTTGTGCTGACTTGGAAATGAAGGTTTGTTCTTGTCTCATCTGTCTGAAAATGTATGAAAACAGAATGGCCCAAAACCATCCAAAACCCTGTTTGGTTTATCCTCATTTTCCCATTAAACTTGCTTTTTTTTGGACCTTGGGGTATTCCCCATTTTTGACCCATCCATATCCAGACATCTCCAGGTTACCACCCTTCAGGACCGGCATGCGCATGTTCACTGCCTTTCAAAACGCGCCTGGCCATCTCAATTAGGTTATAGCTCCACCAGTGGATTTCCACCATGTTCAAAACATGGGGATTTCAACATGATTTTAACTGCAAAACATGAGGATTCAACATGATGTGTTTTTCAAACAGGATATTGATGGGATACCCTCTGGTTATGAATAACCGGGTTGCTAAGATGTATAGATGGGCCTTAGAAATAGATTATAAACATGATGATTTACCGTGATTTACCTATAAACAATATGGTGATTTTCCAGTTCGCCAGGTTGAATAACCAAAGGCCCAGTTGTAGCATGGAAAAATGCGACGGCAGGACAGCAGCCGTTGGCCATCTTCGATGTCCGTTTGCACTGGACTGCCCGTCAGAAAGACCTTAATGACACCAGTCAACTCACATCATAATATTGGGAATCTGAAAAAATGGGTTCCAAATATCCCTTAAATGGCAATTTTGATGGGGAACAGAATTAAAATGAATTAAACATCACCAAACCACATCAAAGAAGTGTATATCTTTTTCAGGCCAGTGCATATTCCTGTTCCAAAAACACATTGCTGGGGTGCCTTTTTTGTCGGCGACTCTTCGAGAACGCATTGGGTATCAGGCCAACGCGGATCCTCGACAGTCTGCCACTGCCTGTTCTTCGCTGAGCTCAACAAAGGCTTTGCAAGTAGACCCCATACCCATAGGATCCATGTATGCTATATATGGTGACATTTACCATCAATATACCCCCAATGTTAGCATATATACCATACATGGATCCTATGGGATATATATATATACATTCAAGAACGCATCTACGGGAGGAAATAGACCTGTAATGTGGGTAAAACATGGTAAAACAATAAATAAACCTTCCCCCCCATCACCATACATAGCTGGTATATGGTGGTATAAACCATTCCCAAATGGGTGGTTTATTATTGTTGTACCCACATTAATTGAGCAACTAGACCAAACCAATCACACTCTTAGGCAAGTTGCAAGTGAAGCCAGGCTTTTAAAACTGCTTGACAACGACAGACATGCCATGAAATCGCCTGCTACTCTGTACTGACCTCAAATCCTTCCCGCCTTCCGAAGCCTTCGTAAAGGCTCCTGGGGTGACGCCATTGATCCACCCCCCTTCAGGTGGGCACCTGTTGGGGGGAGATCATAGTCGGACATCATCAACATTCGTCAAACATCAACAAACTCAGCTTATGAATATGTTGATTATGTTGGATCTCAATGGATATCATTGATATCATGATATCATCGAATATCACATATGAATACATATGAGCCCCCCCATCCCACAAAAAAAAATGTGTTTCCCATTGGCGGCGCCCTTCAAAACAGACTCCACAGTTCCATCGGCAATGTCAGACGTTGGCCTTCTTGAATCAATCAGCAAAAATTGACGATTTTTGACTCCAAAGTGCCAACCAATTTGTTGATTTCTTCCAAGTTAGTTCAACATAGTTCAACCAAAATATCCAAAACGCAGAAACTTCCGTCTGGCGCCTTCCAGTAGGTCCCTTTCCACCTGAAGTCATATGGATATGGATCAAAGCCCTGGGAGTTGCTGAATTTTCACAAAATAACTGGTTCTTCTGGTAGTTCATGCCCTAAAATGGATGTAACCCTTGAATTCAAGGGGCTCGACACTTGGAACATCTTACATTGTCTTACATCATCTTGGTCGCATGTTTTCCAGAAAACACACAATTGTATGACAATCGTCTCGTCAAAAGTGAATGAGTGTTTCTTCCTGGAGATGTGTCATGCCTCAGCTGCTGATACATGCCATCCCATTCTGTTCTCAGTCTTTCTCCATGAGACACGGCAGCCTCTCTGTTCAACATGTGAAGCCATAGAATACAGGCCTTGGCAGCGCCAGCATGTTGTGAACCTCATCGAAGACCAGATTCTTGTTGCTCATTGGATTCTTTCCATCAAAGCCGAAACGAAACCTCGGCCATCGCTGTGGTAATAAACCAATGACCGACTGCCTTAGGAGACACAAATTGAATGGTTTCAGTTGGTTTCTTGAGGATAATCTCACGGCATCTCACGTCTGTCAGAATGTTTTCAAGATCACCTTCCTCACTCCGGATGGAAAAATGCCACTATCCAGCAAGGTTCTTGCCTCACCCCAACATTCAGACATTGGATGTACGGCAGAGACATAGACCGACTGATACATCTGATACTTGGCAGACATAGAATTGCAGCATGATCAGGAATTGATAGTAATTGCAATGAAGACTACCCAATGGACCAATGGCTAGGATCAAAGTATACATCATCTCGTCGGTGATCCGAAAAAACACTTTCGGAAACAACACCGATCTGAGTCCAGCACACGCTGTCCATTCTGGACGCATCGAAGCTTCCATTTCTCTTCCATCCTAGATACGCTAGATAGCTAAATGATGCACTGAACATCTACAACATGAGTCCATAGACAATTTCGCGTCTGTCTCAGAGTCTCTCCGCGTGTCTGCAGGTTTGCAAAGATCTCCTTTTTTTGGGTACAAACAAGCTTAAACCAATTTAAACCAGCTGAATCCTTGCCGACTGGAGGTGAGTCATGTATTGCAACACAAATTGGTCGCCGTTGACGAGCCTCCTCGTGAGCCTCCGGCTGAAGTGTACTTGAATGCACGCAACGGTGCGAGTGGGGGAGGCACATCTGGATGTGCTTGTGACCAGTCCTGCACCAGACTGAAAGATCGGATTTAACATGATTTGACCAAAACAACAATAACAAAAAACAACTTTCTGCAGCCTTTCTTGGGAGGTCACTTTCACACAGCTGAGTCCCTCGCGAAGCCTTTGACACTTGACAAAGGGTGGTATGGATACTTTCAGATACGTTTATTTATGTGGAACAAACATGAGATTCTTGTCCATGCGCAAGATGATTTGTAGATGCACTAGTATACCAAAATGTTTGGCAGCTATGGCACTGCTCTACACCATTGTAACATTGTACGCTTCCTGTGCTTGTGATTTCCTACTGGATCCATTGAACACAAAAATTGCTTCGGAATATCAAGTATACAAAGTACCCCCCCAAAAATAGATAGAATAGAACAGTAAAATCGTACTAACATAGTAACAGTAACATAGTTGAAATTACTTTCCTAGTTTGGGGCCTGCTATATTCTCAAGACTTGTGCTTGAACCTCTTGAATGGTCCTGTCATCCCGAATATTTCGTCATTGCACTGATTCTCATAAGGTCTTGTTGGATATTTTTGGTAGTCACATAGGGTCCAAAGACTCTATCAGCTGGAATTTCCTACACTCCCGCCTCCAGGAATGTGCTCGAAATCTCTCCCAGACGGATTTTTCGCTCCATTCCCAGGCAGGCCTCTACCTGACCAGGCAGGACGCTCCCTTACGATGATGCAGTGGATGGAAGAAATCCTGCACCAGTTGATAGGTGGTTTATCTCATTTTTTATAGGGTCTCAACCATCCCAGGTGGTGCAGGATTTCTTCCATCCACAGTGGCGCAGCTAGAGCGTCCTTGACATTCACTGACTCTTGAAATTCCAGAGCAGTTGTCCAAGGTATTCATGGTTGTAATGGTGGCAATTGGCATAGCACATGATCCATTGATCCATTCACCAACTTATGACAGCAGGACCCAACTTTCTGAATCTCGCTTGCGCAAATGTCTCCAAATCTTCGCAGTGTACCTTGATTGGTTACCTGGTAGGAGTACGCCAGTGGGTAGGATAGTCCCCATGTTTGATACAACCATTTTCTGACTGGCGACCCATTCTGCAAGACCTCAGAGGTGTTGAACTCTGCGATTTCCTCGGGACTCCAGCAGCGGAAGCGCCTGGCCAGGTGTACTTGATGGTGACGGTGATCAGCAAATGGTTCAATAATTACCCTCTGGTATTGAAAAATGGCTGGTTGGGAAACCCTATACAGTAAAATGGGGTCTTAACAGGAAACAAACACATCTAGAAATGGTGGATTTACCATTGCCATGTTTAATTAAATACCGGAAGGATCCGGAAGGGACATATTGGTTTCATGGTGAAATATCATGAAACAAACATTAAAATAAATAATATTGTAGCATATTATAGCAAACCACTCGCTTCTGCAATTGGGTTTTGAAGTTGGTGAGCAGAAATGTCATGCGGCCGAGAAAATGGAAGTATTTCCGGTGAAAGGTAGTGCTCCCCAGTTAAAAATCCTCATATAACCTAACTATATATCTATATATCATTATACCATATATCTACCATATATCTACCATATATCTACCATATATCTACCATATATCTACCATATATCTACCATATATCTACCATATATCTACCATATATCTACCATCAGTCCAAGTCAACCTACTTGTAAACCAACTTAGCCAACTTGTTGGGCCATTTCTGCTGGTTTCTCCATGGTGCAGGTCCATTGCTTCACCTCTGCCGCCAATTTGACACTTCCATGCAGGCGCAGAAGAAGTCACGCCATGCACCCGGAAATTTCAGAATCTCCTGGGGACAAATGGGCGAAACATGGGCCCTTGGCATATCGGTAAAACCTCGTGAAACCTAAGGGGATCTTCAGGGATACCTAATGGGATGCCATGGAATAGATCAGAATATAATGGGATTCCGGGATACCTATCGGAAAATCATGGAACATCACTCAAAATTAGCTGGTTGACAGGGATTCTCGTTTCATGGATTGTAGGAATTCCTCTTTCAGGTAATATAACCCCTACAAGAATCATCAAGAATCTAGGCATTGGTATTTAGGGCACTGTTAAAAGTCATGGATATGAATACTTCATAAAACTTTAAGCGTATGATGGAGACCGACATTTTTCCAGTGTGCCATGGCTGCCATGGTCAAGTTACATGGGACGAATGGGGTGACTGGTCATCCCACCATCATAAAAAGTATTCCTTTTAATAAATATCAATATAATTATAACATATATTATATATATATTATACAGTACATATGTTTAAGTTATCCCTACTAATGGCGGATTGACCATTCTCTCTTATGATCTCTTATCGGGATAAACACACCATGTTTTTTGAAAAAATGGCACACCACCCAAAGTTTGTGAGCCATCGCCCCAGCCATCGCCCCTGCCTGGTAGAAGTTTTCCTTCACTGCTTCCTCTGGAAAGAAAAGTACCGTTGCCTTTCCGGATCGGTAGAACCTGCCATTTGGCTCTGGCAGTTGTTCCAACTTGGTCAGAGTCGACTTGGCTACGCCCAAAAAATATCCAAAGGTCGCCAGTCGACCTATGATTTACCATGGATTTGGAGCAACAAAATATGCGGAAACCCAAAATTGGGATGGTCCAATCGCCGGCTACCAGGTCCCCTGGCGATTCGGCGGTTGCCAGCACCGTACGAGTCTTGCCAGAGCCAGTGGCATGAGCCTTGGGTGCCCCGAGGGCCCTATGATAAACATAGGGGATTTATCATAACCCAGATGCTCCATGTATGGAATAATTATGTACCTACGTTTTGGTCATTTTGAGGGTAAATGTAGGTAAATATTCCATAGATGGATATATATATATATGGAGCATCTGGTAATTTGCATACAATATTATATATATATAAGTTAAGCATGGATTGACAGTAGTATATAATAATAAGATAATCACATGATAATAATTTTAATGATAACAAATATTAATGATAATAATGATCTATAAGAATGATAGGAATACTTGGGAAACATAAATATAATCATCTGCAATCTCAGGGATTGGGTTGATCATATTAAGATTTAATCATCGGATTGGTATGGATTGGAGGGAAGGTTTATGATTCAAACCATGGCTTTACCCACAAGCGCAAGCATCGTGTTTCCATTTGATTTTCCCTTCAACCGATTACGTAACAAACATTTTGAGCGGAACCCCTACGAATGTTAATGTTTCATTTTTTTCCATCAAAACTCAGAATATCCAAGAATCATTAAACATGTATTAAACATGTTTGTTTGGGTCCTCTTCGCCATACTTCAAGGCAACCGCCAGCAAGGCGTTTTTCTAGGATCTGCGACCACCAGCAAGCGAGAGAGCGGAGATTTGGGATGAAGCAAAAAAGCGACCCTCAGTTGGTACCTGGCACCAAGGGATCCATGGGGTTAGCCATGGCTACCCCAATAGCTGGAGGGTTTATAATGGAAATTCCGTGAAATTCCCATGTTCACATGGATTATGTGTTGAGGATTTGGGAAGATGCATTCGAGATGCATCAACATGTTGTGAGACAGCTTGATACAGTAGGACTTGAGAAGTCATGAGCCTCTGCAGTGGAAACTCATCTGAACTCTTCAAAGCTTCTTCCTCCTTTCCGCTTTGCCTGTGACAGGAAAGCCGCTGGTTGAAAGCTTTGGTCCATAGGTCGCTGGACCCGTTTGCGTCCTAGCCCAACTAGCACCATTCCAACACTGTGTCATTGCTTCAATGTGCCATTCCCATGGTTTATATATAATTACATACAATATGTTACAATATAATACAATATATATATAATTATATATATGTAATATACACGTTTATTTCTTAGTGTTTTGTTATGCATGTCTAGAGTGACGCTCATCCACAGAGCTTGTTTCTGCGCCTGAACCGCTCCAATGCCTGCCGGGCATACCAGCGAAAGCCCCGCTCACCCTGCCTGAGGCAAATATGTTGGCAGCTCAGGGATCAGAGAAGCGTTTCTTTTCAAACAAAATCGTAAAAACATAGCAATGTGATGCAATGTGACTCTTCTCATAGGAATGTTTAATGGGATAATTTCCTATTGAAGCTGGGCAGGGAACAGTCAAATCTTCGCACTTACTTTCAAGAATACTGTGTACAAGCTCATCTTAAACAAAAAGCCTCTTTCTTTAAGCCTATCTTGGATGAACCCAAAAAGTTCTGCTGGTTGCCATCCCTTTCAGGCAGCAATTTTCAAAGTCTCCAGTATCTTTGATTTGCTGAAAGAACGAGTGCCTTTCTCCGTTGCAAAGGTGCCAAACTTCTTCCAACATGATGGTCCAAATATGTCCAAATGGTCCAAGTTCTAGATTCAAAATCAAACTCCCAACTACTCCCATGAAATCATCGAACTTTCCATGACGACACGGTGCCTTGGTACTGGCCCCGGACCCTCCTCCGCAACTGATGAGAGAGATTTGGGTTCCAGGCCCACTAGGAGCAAACTGCAGAGATATGACGGGGATACAAACGACAATCATGGTGAGGATAACACATGAAAACCAGGATCTAAATGATCTAAGCAACAAACAAACGCACTTCGATCCAGTTGACAAGCATGTGACAGCGAGAAATCTCCATTGAAACATATCTTCAAATGGTACGCGATTGTAAATCATGGTAAATCAAAGTAAATCATGGTAAATCCATTGAAATCTATATGGGATTTAAAAAAAACAATCCATTCAAGGTAGCAACCAACAAAAAAAACAGGCCATCCCTGGCAGTCCCACTTCCAGGCGTGCGAAGGATAGGGCCGTGCAGGGTACAACCAATCTGTTGGATCGGGCACCTGCAGGTGATTCAGCAGTGGATGGTACCCTTCATGGGATCCCAATGGCTAGCCTGTTTGGAGACAAAGAAAAATGAACAGTTCACGTAGTAACAACATGTAACAACCAGGTGGAATGGCAGCAACATGCAGCAGAAACATCAACTGATCAACTGATCTTTGGAGGTTCCGAATGGTTCCAACCAGCACTTTTTACGACACAGATCCCTCTCAACCGCAGTGAAAGCATTTCTTCCACTGTCGGGCTGCGAGCAGCCGGAGCAGGACTTGAAGATTACAGACCTCATCAGGACCTTGGCAAAGCCTTCACCAAATGATCAATCAGAATATCGTCTTCAACTGCCAAAACAATGTGAAATCCTCTATAAGTCTCTCCGAAAATCATATGCAAATCAACTTCAACTAAAAGGATCAGTTTGAATCATGTATGTATATATCAACATTCAATTTGAGAAATATATCAACCTCAAAATGTTGTCATCAACATATCAATGTCCATCTTTCTATGAGGTCTCCAAATCAGCTCCAGCTTTGGCCAACCATCCATTTGCGCTGCACAGCGGTTCCGCGTGACGTGAAGACCGCTGCCAGGAGGCACCTCCAGGGTTCTCTGATCTGGATGAATCATGAATCTGATGATCTGGATTACCCTCTGGTTATGACTAACAGTTTGCCATGGTATAGATGGCCCATAGAAATAGATGGTTTACCTATTAATAGCATGGTGGATCTTTCCATGGCTATGTTAAATAACCAGATGGTAATTATCATTCACGGCCACGGACCTGAAATGTTGGGCTATTTGGAGATAATATGGGATAATCATATTAATCCTGAATCCAGACTGATGTTTTCATGAATGACAAGCCAAACCCATGAAGGAAAACAGCAACACCGCCGTCTCTCCCGATCTTTCCTGTTGCAGGAGACCTTAGAGCCTTAGCTAAATCTAAGTCTCTGGATGTCTCTGGACTCCGTACACTGAATCTTTCATTTTCAACATTTTTCAACCATCTTCCCGTACCAAAGGTGCTGACTCTCGGACCTTCGCCAGGGGCCTTTAGTCATACGCTCTGCGCCGGTTCTTTGGACTCGGACTTTCACTGATCGATTCGCTGCCACTGCGCCTACCTCGGATTTGCTTGAGGGCAAAATGAAAATACACATGTTTCCCAGTAGATTCCCCTAGATTCCCCACATGGATTTACTGGGGAACTCCGAAATCCAGACAGGACATAGATGGACATAGCATAGCTGGCATAGCTGAAGAGCGACTTCCACGACTCCTTGCTCTTGATGAGGGAACGGCATCATAGCCTGGCCCAGGAGGAGGATAGCCATAGCCCGCAGGCGGATATCCATAGGGCGGTGGATAGCCATATCCTGGTGGATAGTATCCATAGGCTGGCGGTGGGTAACCATAGGCCGGTGGTGGATACCTTGGATCTGCCGGAGGATAGTAGTATGGATTGGGATGTGGCGGAGGTGTGCCATATGCCCGTTCATAATAGGCGCGGTAACTCTCGCCGTTCGGCTCATATGGAGCGTCGGGGCGTCGCCGATCTGGCGTCCGGGAGCGGCGAGGAGACCGGCGGGGAGAAGTCCGTCTCCGCTCGGGTGCGGGCTTTTTGTTGCTCGCCGCTTTTCTCTTTTTCCTGGAGAGTTTGCCCATCTGCCGGGGAAGTCTGGGAGGTTTTTAAGTCTGGGATGATCCATGAGAATACATCATTCATCTATTTGCACATGTGTACTTTTGTGTACATCCACAGTGTACATACTGCACTGGACAAGACAGTCTTGTGCAAGGCCATGTATATAGTATGATATATGCGATATGTGCTTGGTCCCTTTCCCCCGGGTCATATATAATGTACTGTAATAAGGCTAGATTCTGCAGACTGCACCAACCTGAACCAGGTCATACGAAAGCAGCAACATGACATCCAGTACATGTGGGTACTATTCCACAGGTATCATCCAACTACTTGCTATATACACGAATCACAATATGTGGCAATATGTGGCATGACATCACTAGCAAAAGTAATATCACCAACCGGCATTGTGTTTGCATGAAGGTCATGAAGCATGCAATTCAACCACATTTGTCACATTGCCTCAACTTGCTGATGCACTCGCAAAATTTGCACATGCAGCTGTAGAAAAATCCAAGCATCCGATTCTTGAGCTCATCCTTTTCGCACATATGGCAGTGAGCACAATCCTGCACATACCAATGACTAGTGTATCTATGCAAGAAATCGACTCGAGCAGCCTGGCATTTCTTTCCTTGGCTGTCTGTCCATCCACTCAGGCTACCAAATCAATCTTGGCTACACTCCTTTTGGAAGCAACTGCACAGTGTCAATTCCGTAAACATAGGGACATTGGAAATGATAGCAACAAGCTCACATGTCACATCATGATTAGGTTGCCTGGTCACAGTCCCATGTATTTAGGATAGCAACTGTTTTCCGTGTTAAATCATGTGGTGCTTCTATCAACATCATCAACCCGCTCCCTATCCGTTGCGTCCGCGTTGGCGAAACCGGGTCCTTGCCGTTGCGGCAGCCCTGGGGCTTCCAGTACCAGGCACAAGGTTTGCATTCGCCAGTGCCGTGGTCTTTGGATCCCAAAGACTCCTACGGCTTGCACGAAAATCCACCATTGAATTAGTTCGACGATTGTCCCGGCTATAAACCTCCATTTAGTTCGGGGATTTTCAATTATCATGGTTGACTACCGGAGGATATGTCAAACTAGCTCTGAAGCCAAACTCCAAGAAGTTCTGCTTTCGGCTCTCATTTTTTGGGGTAAGTGCGAAGAAACTCATGCGACACATTTCCATGCAAAGCCAAGTTGCCGCAGGCTTCAGATTGGGATCAACTTTGGCCCTCAAATGCAAAAGAGTAGGACGAGCACGAAACATCTACCCCGTTAAGGTGGATTTCGCAAAGCATTTCAGCACAGTTCATTATATGTTTGTTCCTATAGTACAGTATATCTAAGATTATCATTATAAGTTATAAGTTATAAGTATCTAATAATCGGAATAAACACACCTTGACACCGCAAACACATAGGGTTCGCTTCAGCCCTTCAAAGCTAGCCCTAAAATGTCTCAAAGATTGCAGGTCAAGTGCCATGAAAATCAGTTTAAGTGCAGTGATTCCAACATGGACCCATCACTCCCAACATTTTGTGGTGCCAAGATGTGCCAAGATGTGCCAAGATGTGCCAAGATGTGCCAAGATGTGCCAAGGGTCTCAGGCTTCTCTTTCTCTTCGGCCTGTAGAAGTCATATACGATTTGGGAAGTCCATGGGTCTTGCTACTTCTGAAGTCTGCATGTTGCATCTCCAGTTCCGACTGTGTGGGACAAGAAAATAAATCTCAAAATTGTATAGTCACATGCGGCAATCACACGTCTTACAAACTACAGACCCACAACTGTGTCATGTTGTACTATCAACATCTATCAACCATCCAAGTCATTCGGCTATACCTAGATGCAGAATTTACCTATCTACTGCAAAATGAGATACAATAAACTAAACTGATATAAGCTGTGAGGCCAGCCTTGTCATCTGGCATCGCTGAAAAATGCGGTCGCAACTATGACCTCTGTGGTGAAACGGGCATGGAAAAACCCAACGGATGTTGCCCTAATTTGTGTGAATACCTGGGGATTCAAAGCCAACATCGGGCTGCAAAAGCAACCACTTTGGGAATAGAATGGGGATATATTACATTATACAATATATATATATATAATTAGATATAATACTCAGCAATATTATCAATATATCTCAATATATAATATGATATGATCTGGGCTTGTCCAAGGGGATTTACTCCAGTATATTGCCATTGAAGAATGGAGAACCACATAAAAAAAAAGACTGGACTTGTGGCTGAGCTACCTATCACCTATTCCCAAAAAATGAGTCAAATTGGATCATCGTGCCATTTTCAGGGTGGCACATTGATGAAATATCATGAAATGTCTGCCATAAAACATCATAAATTTAAAATGAATCAACATCCACTAGCCCAACCTGGCTCTCGCCCTTCGCGACGGAACCATCACCCAACACCTCTGGACGTCATGGACTCACGCTTGAGCCGTTAAATGCTGCGGACACGCAGTGAAGTGACCAACCGCGTAGTTCACAATGGAATGGGAGAAACATGGGATGTGGTATACTAGGGAACATGGTGACCGACCATTGGCTGTTGCGGGTGTCCTGTCAAACAAACTCACATAAAATTTCTGCAAAACTCTCGGTCTGAAGCCAGACCGATGGCATCTGGGCTTCATCCATAACTGCCATGATGGTGAGCCTGAGGTGCTGCAAGCTTCGCGGCTTGTGCTGCCCGATAGGAAGCGCGCCCAACCTGCATCCCAGCCGAAGGATATTCACTGACTTTCGTGTGACAAAATGGATCATCAGGTTTCCCTCTTTCATTCAAGCACTGAAGTCATTCTCTCGAATCTTGTCAGATCTCAATTCGTCCATAATTTAGACCGCTTCATTGTCGATCAAATCAAACAATTTCGGCATATTTCGGCCATTTCTCAATGGTTTCAATGGATTGGTTTCAGGGAGGATTGATGAAATTTATAACTCCAAGTTCTAGGTTCAATATACATCTTTGGTGGATACATTCTTGTCATTCTTGATTAAATTTACAGGAAATCATGGGTTTTTACCATGGTTTTTTTTCCACTTTTCCCATGATGGTTTTTCCCAGCAAGAAAAACCAAGGGACCTCCATCAGCTCGCTGAGCTTTGGCAGTTTCGTCAATGGAGTTGGTCTCGGATCACTGGATGATTTGTCAGCTGATTTTCAACCATTTTAGCGATGCAAGAAAATGATAAAAATGGTCCATTTCTAGATGATTTTCCATGATCTTCCATGATTTTCCATGATTCTCGACTGTCTCAACAATCCTATACTAGAGCCATAGAAATAGATGATAAACATGATGATTGTCAATGATTTACCGAACTTAAACATGGTAATTCTCCATATTAGCTATGTCAAATTACCTGAGGGTATCATCATTTACCATCCAAACTTAAACAGTTTCAACTCATGCCAGGGTCTATGTTAGTTGGGGCTGATGGTATCGGGTGGGAAAACCAAGGTATATCATGTGTATCATTAAACCAACCAAAAATGAAGAACCGCTTACTAGCTGGAATGCACCCTTACCTCCCATGGTTTGGAGAAACAATTTTCCCAATGAAAGCAACATAAGCCAACTACAGTTGCAGTTTGAGGCATTTTTTGGACAAACCCAATTATATAGAATATCACCTAAATGCCAAGGAGTAGTGCCTTTCTCAAGAAGGCTAAGGTGAGGTGTATGTAAAATGATATGAATGTCTGCCATACAGTAGTCCAATGAACGGAAAAATCTTCTGGTCTCAATTGTCTCAACCCTCTGATCCTCCTCCTACCACGCACAATATGAGCACCCCAACGGAGGCAAAGCTAACAGCGGAGTGCTATTTTCGACCGCCTTGGTGGGTGCTGGTAAAGTTACCCATAGTTTAGCCTCTACTATTTGGATGTTCCATTGTAAACCATCCATTTTGGGGTACCCCCATGGATTGGAAAACCCCATTTATGGCTAATCAAAGCCTCATAGGCTCATAGGGGCTTGCTAACCATCAATCATCAATCTACGTCTTGGCCACATGGCTCTGATGTCTATCATTTGTGTATCATTATTTGTATTTATTTATCATTTGTGTACAGTATATTAGTGTATGAATATCCTATCATATCTATCATAACAATTCCAATGTTTATCATTATTTTTGTATCACATTGTATACATAAAACTCTCTCATCTCTCCTGACCTAGGCTGCCTGACGCTGCCTATTGCATCCTATTGCTACCTACTGCTTCACCTTGGTGCAATTTGCCATGCCACATCATGCCACACGCAACCTCCACATATGTGCAAAAACATGGCACACCATGCTTTCTTGTGCTGTGTATCCAACATGCCCGGGTAACGATTATTTGACCATGTTGGAGACCTCCACTGGCCCTGGGACGGCATTCGGAACCTGCCTGAAAACTGGTTTTGCCATTGGAGCTACCCCTCCTTCGAAAGCGCTGAACCCCATCCAGGAACAGGTAAACCCTTCGGGTTTCGGCTTGAAACCCTTCATGTTCACAGAGTTCAGGTTGACAGGTGGCGGACAAGTTCCTGTCTACTGCAATTATTGAAACATGTCAAAAACATGTCAAAAACTATTTCGAAACCCATGTCTGTTGTGCAGGTTGGCTAATATCAACTGAAATTCAGCATCCTGCAACCATTGCGGAGGTCAGCCTTTCTCGACACTGGCCAAATGATGGCTTTGTTGAGGCCTTCAAAAATATCTCAAAAGTTGAGCGCCAGTGGTCCACTGAGACACTTAGGATCACTTAGGACTCAGGCACGGGAATCGATCTATCATATCTATGGTCTATGGTCAGAATCCTAGACCTGACAACCCCTTATAGATGTTTTTTTGGCAAACAATGCAATAGTCCACCCATTCATCAGTGGATCAAGAAAGTGGAACCGGTCGACCCAATGAACCAAAATCATCAAACCAATGCATCTTGGGTACAGTTGGGCTCATTTCAAGAATGGACAAATTACTATGGGATTCTATCCCGCATCAGTCGGGCATAGTCAGCCCCAGTACAACTATGATCACTATGATAATACATACCTAGCGCATCAAGAACCCACACATTTGTAGTTTTTTTTCCCAAACACCCGTTTTTTTCTTCAGTTATGAAAAAAACCGGTTTTCTGAGAAAAAACAGGTTTTTTCCTTTACTAGTGAAAAAACCTACTTTTTCTCACACTTGGTGTCATGACTTCTCATGATTCGTTCCCTCAGACGATTCAAACCCCTTTATATTGATACCAGCCTTGGATCTATCCCTCTCAGTACCCTTCATGTTGATTATACTTCCACCCCGCTGGCTTTGGCTGGCAGTTCTCACAAGAAAGGGCCCGATGCTCTTGGAACATGTCGGACAACATTAAGTGTGATCACAGTCAATCTGGAGTCGTTGGATATTTTTTTTCCCAAGAACCACCCCTAGAAGCATAAATTAAAACATGGCTGTATTTTTTCATTGGGAAAAACATGATTCTGGATTGCCAAAGCCCAACAAACAGTCGAACAAAAGTATCGAACAAAATGAACAAAATCATGAAAAATCAATCAACATTTTCAGTCTTTAATCATGTCGGATGACAATTTTAGGGTATGTACCCAAAAAAATGCCAAAAACCCATATTTAAGTCGTACTAAACCCATATTTAACCCGTACTAAACCCATATTCTGATATAGTTTAAAAAAAAAGTTTTTCTGGAACCCATATTTAAACCATATTTAACCCATACTAACCCGTACTCAAAATATGGGTTTTTTGCCTCTGCGAATTGACGGCGCGACGTCGAGTTTTAAGGCTCTGCTTGTGGTTTTGCAAGATCGAACCGGTAATTGCCCGATCCAGACAAAAAGAAAGCAACGCAGATTACCGGAGCTATTGTCAATTTACTGGGTTCATATCTGAAAAGCTGACTTTTGAAATGCCATGCATATCCATTGTGACTTTTTGACTACCTCCAGTCCTGCTGAAGGGAAAGTTCGCAGCATATGAGGTAACTGCAGCCGGTGGAGAAAGCGCGCATCGTGTCTGATAACGCTTGCTTCGGTTTCGATCGCGCGCTCTGTCTGACAGATTTCACAAGTTGTCAGTATTAAATTGCTACATGCCATGTAATGAGGAGAAATTTGATACAGGTCCACCCGATTCGGACAATTTTGTGCAAATCCAACAAAAACCAAAATATGGGTTCTTTACCAAAAACCCGGCTTTTCTCGAAAAAACTAGTGTTTTTTCACTGGACCTACAATTTTTTTGGTCTTTGAAGCTCCTGGTGTATATATATATTATAGTATAGTATATATATATATTATAGTCTATAGATATATATATATATACAGTATAGTATATATCATTATATATCCACTCTTACAAGTGGAGCTGCACACCCAAGTAGGTCTTCATATGTTTGACATGGTTTTTTCTGGGCCCAAAAACCCAGCACCACCGGGGAAGAAACCGGTCGTCTCCTCCGGCCATAGGCGAGACCTGAATCTCCCAGGCCAAGATCGGCCTCAAAATCCATGGAGTTTTGGTCAAGTTGGTTAATGATGGTTAATAACCCATACGATCCATGTATGCTATATATGGTAACATTTACCATCAATATACCCCAAATGTTAGCATATATTATACCATACATGGATCCTATGGGTAATGGGTGGTTATAATTAACCATTGGTAAACATTATTAACCATGGGTTAAAAAAAAGTGGTTAATACAAATTCATAATGGTTAGTGGGTGTATAACCACAAGAATAGATGGATGTTTAGTATACTGTGGATGGTTGACGACATCCTGCACCAGTTGGCAACTATTGGTAACGATAAAATCATCTAAATAATGGAACTATAACGGGATAAACCATCTACCATGTTTGTGCAGGATTTCTCATCCACAGATCTGGAAAAACAACCTGAAATAATCATACAACTAAGGATAACTAAGGTGAAATGTTTGGTGAATCATGGTGAATCTGGGTTAGCACTCTATTGGTTCTATTGGCCTGGCAGTAGTCATTCTGACATATCTACCGTTGAGGCTTCACCAGAGCTGCACCTCTAGAACTTTCGGGGCACCAAGGAGGCTTCGGGGCACCAAGTTCCTGCGATGTGTGGCCAATGTCAGGATTTCAACATATCTTTTCTGCGGGAAAAACTGTGGTTCCAAGGGTTTCTAACTGGTTTTGGGAATATCATGAATTCATATCAATTTTTAGATGAACCATGATGAACCCATTTCATACATGGGCGATCTTGATGACTGGAAACAATATAACAATGTTGTTTCTTTGCAATCCGAACAATCCACATAATGCAACAAAAATCGGAAGTACAAGGGAATCACCTTGTTTGAAAAAGTGACTCATTATACTATATACAGTAACATATCAAAATATATTGATGTAATCTAATAATGTAATATATTGAATATATATAGTAAAATACATAATAAAGCATATGTAAGTACAACATAATACAAGACACTATAATATCATATAGTGTGTTTTTACACATATTATGGTATACTGTCTAGCAATCTAGGGCCCATTACAGTATATATTAATGTATATTATAATATATTATATATATATAATTAGTATATAAAGATTACAGGCGTGGCATTTCCAACCCAGTCGTAGGCACCAACTCCTGAGTGCTGAGAGTGCTGGAAGTTCCAGGTCAGCTGGTCGGGCCACAGGCACCAACTGCCTGGCGTGGCCAGTCAGTTGCTTCTCAGAAGCTTCAAGTCATGAGGAACCCAGAAATAAGATGATTTACATTGATCTATATCCCATAGGATCCATGGTGCTGCCATATATGGTAACATGGATCCCATCAATATATCCCCAATGTTAGCATATATACCAGCACCATGGATCCTATGGGTATATGGGGTGTTTGCAAAATGTTGGTTCCCGAAAGCGGTCGAAATTCGCGTTCTGCCTGGGGCCCGCCTTTTGGCGAAATCATTTTTCACATGTCCTTTTTTTTAAAAAAAATCCCTAAAATTGTTCCTAGTTTGACTGCCAGTGCTTATTTTTTTGAAGTTGAAGAAGACTCCGGGAAAGGTCAGAAACAGGTCAGAAACACCAAAAAGGCAGCACTTGCCTAGCATCCATCCATCCATCCACCTCATCTCTTATCATTGCTACTTCTACTTCTACTTCTACTATTACTATTGCTACTTCTACTACTTCTACTACTACTACTTCTACTACTTCTACTACTTCTACTACTTCTACTACTACTACTACTACTATTACTACTACTACTGCTGCTGCTGCTACTACTACTACTATTACTACTACTACTACTGCTACTACTACTACTTCTACTACTACTACTTCTACTACTTCTACTACTACTACTACTACCACTACTACTACTACTACTATTACTACTACTACTACTGCTGCTGCTGCTACTACTACTACTACTATTACTACTACTACTACTACTAGTACTAGTACTAGTACTAGTACTAGTACTAGTACTACTAGTACTAGTACTAGTAGCACTAGTACTAGTATTTCGAGTACTAGTAATCATTTTACTTTGACTATTACTAACAGTGTTTCTCGTTTGGCTGCCCGTGCTTATTTTTTTGAAGTTGAAGAAGACTCCGGGAAAGGTCAGAAACAGGTCAGAAACACCAAAAAGGCAGCACTTGCCTAGCATCCAACCATTTACATTCGTTTTTTTGCAAGCATCCTCTTGAAGATAAGATACGGACTTGATCAGATTTACAATATATATAAATATATTATATCCGTTTACGATTGAGACCAGAACCATGCCAATAATTGAAATGGCCGCGCGGATTCCGCGCGCGCGGAATCCGCGCAGATGTTTTCAGGTCAGAAGGACATTCTGGTTAGTAGTAATAGTAGTAGTAGAAGTAGCAATGATAAGAGATGAGGTGGATGGATGGATGGATGCTAGGCAAGTGCTGCCTTTTTCGTGTTTCTGACCTGTTTCTGACCTTTCCCGGAGTCTTCTTCAACTTCAAAAAAATAAGCACGGGCAGCCGAACGAGAAACACTGTTAGTAATAGTCAAAGTAAAATGATTACTAGTACTCGAAATACTAGCACTAGTGCTACTAGTACTAGTACTAGTAGTACTAGTACTAGTACTAGTAGTAGTAGTAGTAGTAGTAGTAGTAGTAGTAGTAGTAGGTAGTAGTAGGTAGTAGTAGGTAGTAGTAGTAGTAGTAGTAGTAGTAGTAGTAGTAGGTAGTAGTAGTAGTAGTAGTAGTAGTAGTAGGTAGTAGTAGTAGTAGTAGTAGAAGTAGTAGTAGTAGTAGCAGCAGCAGCAGCAGTAGTAGTAGTAGTTGTAGTAGTAGTTGTTGTTGTTGTTCTTGTTATTGTAGTTGTAGTTGTTGTTGTAGTAGTAGTAGTAGTAGAAGTAGTAGTAGCAGGAGTAGTAGTAGTAGTAGTAGTTTAGTAGCAGTAGTTGTTGTTGTTGTTGTAGTTGTAGTAGTAGTAGTAGTAGAAGTAGTAGCAGAAGTAGTAACAGTAATAGTAGAAGTAGAAGTAGCAATGATAAGAGATGAGGTGGATGGATGGATAGATGCTAGGCAAGTGCTGCCTTTTTGGTGTTTCTGACTGTTTCTGACCTGTTTCTGACCTTTCCCGGAGCCTTCTTCAACTTCAAAAAAATCAGCACGGGCAGTCAAACTAGGAACAATTTTAGTGATCGTCAAAGTAATATCATTACTAGTACCCGAAATACTAGTACTAGTGCTAGTAGTAGTAGTAGTAGTAGTAGGTGGTAGTAGTAGTAGTAGTAGCAGCAGCAGCAGTAGTAGTAGTAGTAGTTGTTGTTGTTGTTCTTGTTATTGTAGTTGTAGTTGTTGTTGTAGTAGTAGTAGTAATAGTAGTAGTAGTAATAGTAGAAGTAGCAATGATAAGAGCTGAGGTGGATGGATGGATGGATGCTAGGCAAGTGCTGCCTTTTTGGTGTTTCTGACCTGTTTCTGACCTTTCCCGGAGTCTTCTTCAACTTCAAAAAAATCAGCACGGGCAATCAAACTAGGAACAATTTTAGCGATCGCCCAAGTAATATCATTACTGGTACCCGAAATACTAGTACTAGTGCTACTAGTACTAGTGCTACTAGTAGTAGTAGTAGTAGTAGGAGGAGGAGGAGTAGTAGTAGTAGTAGTAGCACTAGTAGTAGTAGTAGTAGTAGTAGTAGTAGTAGTAGTAGTAGTAGTAGTAGTAGTAGTCACCTGCGCTCCTCCAAGCTAACTAGAATGTCCTTCTGACCTTATAACATCTGCGCGGATTCCGCGCGCGCGGAATCCGCGCGGCCATGTCAATTATTGGCATGGTTCTAGTAGTACTAGTAGTACTAGTAGAAGTAAAAGTAGTAGTACTAGTAGTTTTAGTAGAAGTAATCGAACTAGTAGAAGTAATAGTACTAGTAGTAGTAGTGCTAGTAGTGCTAGTAGTACTAGTCGTACTAGTAGTACTAGTAGTACTAGTAGTACTAGTAGTACTAGTAGTACTAGCAGTACTAGTAGTACTAGTAGTACTAGTAGTACTAGTAGTACTAGTAAAAGTAGTAGTACTAGTAGTACTAGCAGTACTAGTAGTAAAAGTAGTACGAGTAGTACGAGTAGTACTAGTAGTAAAAGTAGTACGAGTAGTACGAGTAGTACGTGTAGTACTAGTAGTACTAGTAGAAGTAGTAGTACTAGTAGTACTAGTAGTACTATTTGTACTAGTTGTACTAGTAGTACTAGTAGTACTAAACTTGTACTAAACTGGTGAATAACGTCATTCAGGCTGGGGCCCGCCTTGTATGATAGACTAAAAAAACAAAAAAAAACAATTTCGACCTCCTGAAGACTAAAACCCTAACCGCCCTTTTTGCGCGCAACCCATATACATAGACATCTTCTTTTTTTGCAACTTCTCCATATTTGAACGGGAAAAATGAGGTTTCTGAACCAGTTTCTGAACCAGTTTATTGTTTTGGGGGTTGGTCCAAATATGTCCAAATCGAGCGTGTCTTCCCTGATTCCCACTTGGTTGGTGATTAGGGATCGCCACCAGACACTGGGACCCACAGCCAGTCATCTGGCACTTTGCAGCCCCACAACGCGTCGGGGCCGCAGATTGTTGGTAAATCCGTCACCTCGGATTCAGATCAACTGGCTGTTCCTGGTTTTTTTCGTCTTGCGCGGCTCAAAGTGACGACCATGATTGCTGCAACTGCCGCAACTTGAATCTTGTGGCATTATCGCCTTTCTCTCTTCTGCCTCTCTTTTCTGCCTGAACCCAAGGGATATCCAGGGAAAAGTCTCAGTGTATCTCTGGGTATTACTATACGAATTTTGGCTGTCAGCTTGTGAAGGCTTCCAAGAGCAAACGTCCAAGCACCTTTCATCGTTCACTCCCAATGCGGGCAAGTCACAACTTTCGGTCTGGATGTTACAGGTTCTGC
>CAMXCT020006506.1:170610-208110 GCA_947184155.2 Cladocopium goreaui
GTGAGAAAATGTAGCCTTTGCAACAAAAAAAGGTCAATCTAAGCACACAATGCTCATTAATAAAAAGCAGTTACTTGCCAAGCTCTTCCAATTCCAGGACCACAGAATCTTATAATACTTGTCAAGGATGATCCCAAGCCAGCTGAAGTCTCAGCGCCTCGCGCGCCTCGCGCGTCTTCCAAGAACTTCTGTACCTGATCTTTTCGCGAAAAACATCAGCACATTGTCGATGACCCTGTCTGGGTTTGTCATCTTTGTCTTTAAACATTGGGGAATTCTATGCCCACCTTCCATCACCTTCCATGGTGCCAAAGGCGGAACATATATCAAGCCACCCACATTGACCGCTGTTAAGTGCTGTTGAATCCTCCCTACATTTGCAGCTACGCCGGGAATCGCGTGGAATCGCGTGGAAGTGAATCTGCAGCCGAATGTGATCTATGGGTCTGAACATGGCTATGGCCATCTCAACATCACTGCCTTAGTGCCTGACTCTGCCGTCCAGCAAGGTCGCTTGATGGGCTTTTCCGCTGGGGTGAAGTCCTCGCGACGCAGTGTTCCCACGTAGAAATCCTGTAGAATGTTTCTGATAATGCCATAGGATCCATGTATGGTATATATGCTAACATTGGGGGTATATTGATGGTAAATGTCACCATATATAGCATACATGGATCCTATGGGTAATGCCATCATTAAGAATTCATTATTTTTTCATTGGTATATGAATCCGCTGCTTATTGGATGACCATCCTTGGGGGAAACGATCCAAGAAAGAATGGTCACAAAAAAATCCCACATCTTACGAAAGGCTCCTGACACACAATGTTTTGACAAAAGGCGAATCAGCTGAATCAATAAATCTTGCCAAACATCTATTGAAAATGGCCATTTATAGTTGATTTACCCATTAAAAATCGTGATTTTCCATAGTTATGTAAACGTTTACCAGAGGGTACCACACAAATTTCCTATTGACATGATATGTCACATTTCTCCTCTGGCAATCTCACAATAAAAATCGCTCATATCCATGGAATGCTATGGATCATGGGAAGTGACTTCCCATGAAACTCATGAAACTAGAGGAATTGACCAATTTTATCTTGATGGTCATTTTTTGACCATGGCAGACTAACCAGAGCATATATCAACCCAAGAAACCTCACATTGGTCCCAGAAAGGTCCCAGAGAACCACAAGTTTCAACGCCTCGGAGTCAAGTCGTTTCGTGCTTTGCCTCGGTACAAGGAGGAGATTGGAAGCAAATGCTCTCTTAAACTCACAGAAATCTGGGAATCCACCATAACAATCCATAGCAATACAATTTGGAATCAATGAGGGATAAACATGGATAAACCATCCATTCTGATCTTGCTTTGATTCTGGATTCAGACACAGGGAGTCCGCACGGAGTGATTTCTATGTCCCGCTTCGGCATGAGGTTGCAGTTCTGAGCTGTGAGTGCCAGCAATGCAACTTGTTGTCTGTGCTTCTATGGCAGCTTGTCTCAAAGGTGCAATTTGGCAAATCCAGCGGCAATGCAAGATGTATGCTAATACTGTATCTTCCCACTCTGACCCTGCCACTAGCAATGTTGGTCGCGGCCAGATAGCCACATTGAGGCCATTCATTCAGGCTGCAATGTAGTCCTTTCTCATATCCTTGTTGTGGACATAACCTCCAACCTTTTTTCCAAGTATGAGCTTTGGTTTCATGGAAATATCATTATTCTTTTGAGACTTTCCATGGATGGCCATACATGTCAGCCATGGCTCATGCTGCAAGGCAAAACAGCGATTCCATCAAGTTCGAATATCTTCAACTTGCAGATTGTTGGGCAAAACCCATATCTCGCGAGGGGAATTCCATGTGTTGCACTTATCTGCCTGCAAGAAGAAATTCCACCAGAATCTGAATAGTAGCATATCCTACCAGTACAATCAAACCAACACATCTTAACACTACCTAGAAATCATCCGGTAGGACAGCAAGTCATTCAACTCCTGCAACCCAAGATCTTGTAATTGCGCTAGATCAAATTGTGTGAAACACTCTATCTAATCCTACCTGAACCCACCTGATCACTCCGTTCTGGGAATGAAGCATTGAATAGCGCACTACAAATAGTTTGTTGATACCCAACATGAAGATGCAGTCCAGTCTCAAAGGAAAAACAAACATGAGAGAAAGTTGTGCAAGCTTTTCAAGTCTTGCACTTTGGGATACTTTAGGCCACTTCCTATGAGGAACAAGGGCCACAAACACTCTCTCACTCCCCTTTGCCTCCCTGAAAAAAAACGCACAGCATATTATCATATTATGTAGTATCTCTATGTATCTCTGTGCTGTGTTCATGCGCTGCGTATTTGCAGGTATAGATTGAACAATCGTCTTTTGGAGCAAATCAGTGGGACCGATTCACGGTGAAAAATAGAAAAAAACACTACTGATCCTTCATCAGGATCCCAAAAAACAACTTATAACCTTTGTCAATGTGTTTTTTCTGTACCAAGGACACAAATGGCAGAAGTAATATCTGGGGAGTTTGTTGGTGGAGCAGCATCGTTCGTTGATGCAGCAGGATGCAATATATGCTCTATGTCACTCTATGTGCCATTTTGGAGATTCTGACAGTGTTGACCTAGCCTAAGACTCCTTGCCACTTTGTGCTTGCCAAAACAGCACACCTTTTCTTGCCATTTAAGCACTAATCTGCACTCTCAACTTCAAACACATTTCCATCAGGTCACCAAGCAGAATACACGTGCAAACCAAGGTTTCCATAGGATTTTAAATGGATTTTAGATGTACCCTGCTGTGGAAATTGGATGAACATTGCATCATTGCATCTATCTGATGTTGGTGTTGCAGGAGTCCTGCTGGCGCCAAGGGCATGGGAAACTTGTGCCATGCCCATTGCCAGTGCAAAGAGTGAAAACATCGCAATATCAGACATGTTGACATGAACCAACTATGACTTTATAACCCAAACATTGTCTCACATTGTCGCTCCAAACTTTCAGCGACCATGTGTGCAAATGGTGTGCACTTAGCATGTATTCATTAAACGGCCGAATCCACGACAATAGCAGTCTCCACTTTGTGGTGTGCTGTGTGGAAAGTCATTTGCGCTAAACAGCCAATCATTGACCCTAATTACCAACGCCACCTGGCTCTGTCGGAACATGTGCCTTGGGACCTAAGAAAATGCATGCAAAACATGTCGTTGACATTGACCTGCATGAACTACGTTGGAGTTTTGGCCGAGGTGCACGCATGATCCACCGTCCAATCAATCAAGTTCCAATCGCTTGTCAAAACTTGGGATCATCGGATCTAGAATCCTGTTCTGTAACCCATAGGATCCATGGTGCTGCTATATATGGTAACATTTACCATCAATATACCCCAAATGTTAGCATATATAGCAGCACCATGGATCCTATGGGTCTGGTTAGTTTTTCAACCCCAACAAAAATATATACAAAATGATATGTCTTTGAGGATCATCTCAGGCAGGATGGAAACAAAACATTTTTCAAAAACACATGACATCATGAAAACCCTTTTGGTTGGTACCCTCTGGTAAATGTTTACATAACTATGGAAAATCACGATTTTTAATGGGTAAATCAACAATAAATGACAATTTTCAATAGCTATGTTTGTTTACCAAAGGGTAAATGGCTCATTTTTTGGTGGCAAAACTGTAGCGGACATGGCCTGGCCACGGCGATGGCAGCTAGTTCGCAAGCCTGCTGCGACGGCGCTGGTAGCTGCGTTCTACCGCGGAGTAACCTGGATCTATTGCTGTATCCCCGATGAACATAATAAGAATATTTTTTTGTATAGGGGGCTTCTGTTGTTGCAAAGGTTCCAAAATAATGGGGATTTCAATTTGACTTAGTGGTATGCTATGGTTTTGGTCTAATTGCTTCTTTATCTTTGGTTTAGTTGTTTTCAGTTTTCTTTTACATTTCTCAGATTCAAATAAATCTATCTGTCACTGTATTTCCTCTTTATTTCTTCGTTTCAAGAATCTGTTGTATTTTTCATTGCTTCTCTTACCTCATTCTGTTTCATTTTGTCTTGCTAATTCTTGTACTACCTCTGATTTTTTCTAGGGTTCAGAGTGTATATATATATATATTTATATTATATTATTATATACATATATGTTGTTTATATTCTGGATTGTTTTCTCTCATCCTTAGGCTTACTTCTATGATAACATTGATTCTTTTCTTTATTTTTTGTTGCTTCCTGATATGTGCTTATGTAATGCTTTTCTTTGTGCATCTTTCCCTTATTTTGTTCATGTCTTCATTTTCCCTGCTTTCCTTTTTGGATTTACATGACTACTAGTTTTTGGGTGTCTTCATTCCTTCTGTGGTTGTAGTTGTTTTTTCTTTTGCACGTTCTAGGTTTGTGTGGCTTGGTCTGTTGTTTTGTTGGTTGATTTCTGGTGGTGCCTCTGTAATTTTGTAATGTCACATTTCAATGTAATGTTGTTAAAATCTCAAGAATGTATGTATGTCTATGTATCTATCGTTGTACCTATCTATCTATATATGTATGTATGCATGTATGCATGTATGTATGCATGCATGCATCATGTATCTATGATGATCGTTTGTTTGGTGGGGCACATGAGACTGCCATGGGTGGATGGGAGATGGCAGCTGGAGCCAGCAGGGCGCAAGAGAGCCAAGTGAGGAGAAAGCTCCCGGGTGGCTTAGGGAAGGGCAGGGCATGTGGGTGGAGCTGTAAGAGTGTTCAAGATGTGCCAAATGAGTGCCTGTTTGTTTGCCCTAAACCTTGTTTTCTTTTTAAGGCACAGCCAGGGCTGGGGGGGGGAGGGAGGGCGATTCTCTTGGAGAATGGTGGGTGGGGGCTGTAGGTAGGGAGATGGGCACAGTTGCATTGGGCTGGGTCGCCGGGCCTGTTCACGCAGCTGCCCAAAGCAAGCAGGCAAGCAAGGAGTCAAGAGTGGAGATGTGGAGATGTGGCATTTCTGCTGCTGAATTTTGGGGGTCTCATGATGACATGAATTAGGGGGTCGGTTCTGTTTCCACCCTTGCAAAGTCTTGTTTTATTTTTGGTTTTTGGACTGGGTTCACCTGGTTTTTTCCAAGGAAAAGTGGTTTTAGGCACACCGGTTCTGAAACCACCCTTATTTCGAATTATATTGAAATGATATTGAAATCGTCCTAACTTTTGCGAACTTTTCGATTTGGAGTGGAACCGATACAAAAAAAATAAAAATGATTTCACTATATCTTGGTAACACGGTTGCTCGAGCAAAAGTTATCATGATTTTTTTTCACCACATCTCCCCAACATGGAATGCATTTCATCCTAACATAGAGTACCAGAAGTGCATAGTAGATATCCAATGATATCGTTGGGGTGTCCAACTTTTGTGGTGAAAAAAAATCATGATAACTTTTGCTCGAGCAACCGTGTTACCAAGATATAGTGAAATCATTTTTATTTTTTTTTGTATCGGTTCCACTCCAAATCGAAAAGTTCGCAAAAGTTAGGACGATTTCAATATCATTTCAATATAATTCGAAATAAGGGTGGTTTCAGAACCGGTGTGCCTAAAACCACTTTTCCTTGGAAAAAACCAGGTGAACCCAGTCCAAAAACCAAAAATAAAACAAGACTTTGCAAGGGTGGAAACAGAACCGACCCCCTAATTCATGTCATCATGAGACCCCCAAAATTCAGCAGCAGAAATGCCACATCTCCACATCTCCACTCTTGACTCCTTGCTTGCCTGCTTGCTTTGAGCAGCTGCGTGAACAGGCCCGGCGACCCAGCCCAATGCAACTGTGCCCATCTCCCTACCTACAGCCCTCACCCACCATTCTCCAAGAGAATCGCCCTCCCTCCCCCCCAGCCCTGGCTGTGCCTTAAAAAGAAAACAAGGTTTAGGGCAAACAAACAGGCACTCATTTGGCACATCTTGAACACTCTTACAGCTCCACCCACATGCTCTGCCCTTCCCTAAGCCACCCGGGAGCTTTCTCCTCACTTGGCTCTCTTGCGCCCTGCTGGCTCCGGCTGCCATCTCCCATCCACCCATGGCAGTCTCATGTGCCCCACCAAACAAACGATCATCATAGATACATGATGCATGCATGCATACATACATGCATACACGCATACATGCATACATACATAGATAGATAGGTACAACGATAGATACATAGACATACATACATTCTTGAGATTTTAACAACATAACATTGAAATGTGACATTACAAAATTACAGGGGCTCCACCAGAAATCAACCAACAAAACAACAGACCAAGCCACACAAACCTAGAACGTGCAAAAGAAAAAGCAACTACAACCACAGAAGGAATGAAAACACCCAAAAACTAGTAGTTATGTAAATCCAAAAAGGAAAGCAGGGAAAATGAAGACATGAACAAAATAAGGGAAAAATGCACAAAAGAAAAACATTACATAAGCACATATCAGGAAGCAACAAAAAATAAAGAAAAGAATCAATGTTATCATAGAAGTAAGCCCAAGGATGAGAGAAAACAATCCAGAATATAAACAACATATATGTATATAATATTAATGACCCCTAGAAAAAATCAGAGGTAGTACAAGAATTAGCAAGACAAAATAAAACAGAAAGAGGTAAGAGAAGCAATGAAAAATACAACAGATTCTTGAAACGAAGAAATAAAGAGGAAATACAATGGCAGATAGATTTATTTGAATCTGAGAAATGTAAAAGAAAGCTGAAAACAACTAAACCAAAGATAAAGAAACAATTAGACCAAAACCATAGCATACCACTAAGTCAAATTGAAATCCCCATTATTTTGGAACCTTTGCAACAACAGAAGCCCCCTATACCAAAAAAATCTTCTTATAAGTAACAAATAGATACAAATACTTGCAAGAATAGTAACCATAAGTAACACAAGTGAAGATGAAAATGCGTTGAGGACTGAAGATCAAATAGTCGAATAGCATCAAATAGCCAAAAGAAGTTTAGTTAGCAAACTTCCGAGGTACCGACGGCGGACATGGCCAGCACTCACACCATCATGTCAACCACATCATCATGAAAACCCCATCATCAAGTAGTTGGGAAGTGAAAGAGTCTGGAAGCGTGTAAATTCGAGGGTGAAAGCACTCTCGGGCGCGAAACTCTGTGTTTTTACAGGTATGGTGGCTCCTGGGTTGCCTATAGGCTCTGCGTTTCCCCCGGGCCTCGATCGGCAGCTGTCAAAAAGCACGCGAGACTGCAGCAAGAGCTCGATTTGCATTTCAAAATGTTCAAAAACTGTCATTTCACAAATTGCTTTCTTCGAGTGATCCCCGCCCTGACACACTATCCTGACATACTATCTGGAATCTGGAAGTCTTTCTGGCATCTATTCTGACATTCTATCTGGCATCTATTGTGACATTCTTTCTGACAAATGTTCTGACATTCTGTCTGGCAATCTTTTCTGCATCTATTCTAATATTTCATGTTCGGGTCCATGCTTGGCCCACTGCTGCATCCAGAGCTTGCGTCATAAAGTTCGGATCCAGGAGTGGCCCGCTGCATCCGGGGCTTGCGATAGCGTCCGGGTCCAGGCGTGGCCCACCGCATCCGAAGCTCGCGTTATAGAGTTCAGGTTCAGGCGTGGCCCACTGCATCTGGAGCTCGCGATGTGGCTTGGGTCCATTAGTGCCCGAAGTCAGAGCGAGTAGACAGGAGACGAAGAAAAGGAAGAGGAAAGATAACAAGGAGAGGACAAGCGTTAAGGAGTGAATGAGTCTGGGACACCTTTGTTAAAATCATTGAAAATCTAGAGATCTTCACCTGGCATGTGGGGAAAATAACGCAAAAAAACTGAAGCGTTCGGAGCAACGCGAAAAAGTCCGCACGTTGACGGTGCGCAAACGTTGGTCGATTTGGCGCGACATCCCTGGCATATGCGGGTTTGCAACCGGCTATGACAAAACGTGTTGGCACAGCTGCGCGCAGGAAAGCATCCGTGATGCTGCCACTCTCCTGCTATGCGGGATTGCAGCAGGAGATTGCTAGTATTTGCTAGTGCTGGACGCATTGTAACAGCTGCGCTAAAGGATGCTAAAGGTAGTGTTTGACGATAGTGCTACCCTTGTGCTGTGCGGGATTGCCGCTGGAGGTTGCTAAACGCCTTGCAACAGTTGCGCGAAGAGAAAAATGGGTTGCAGAAGCTACAGAAAAGGTAGCTGGGAGGCAGCTCAGAGAGGAACCGGGTCAGAGACGAAATAGCGCAAATAAGGAGCTGCTCAGAGAAGGAGTAGCTGAGAGAAAGAGGTACCTGAGCCAAGAGGTCCCTCAGTGAAGAAGTAGCTCAACAAAGAGGTAGCTCACTCATCCATCCAATCATTCGTTCATTCATTGCTTCATTGATTCATGGATTCAATGATTCATTGATTGATTGGTTCATTGCTTCGTTGCTTCATTGATTCACTGCCTCATTTATTATTGGTTCATTGACTCATTGTTTCATATTGACTCATTGATTCATTGACTCACTAGTTCATTGACTCACTGAATCATTAGTCATTGGCCCACTGATTCATTGACTCATTGATTCGTTGGTTCACTGCAGATTCATTGATTCACTGAATCGTTAATCATTGACTCGTTTTTTATTGACTCATTGAATCATTGATTCACTGATCCATTGATTCATTGTTTCACTGTTTCATTGGTTCATTGATTCAATGATTCATTGCTTCACTGCTTCATTGATTCATTTATTCATTGTTTCGTTGCTTCATTGATTCAGTGATTCATTGATTAATTGGTTCGTTCAGTCAGTTGTGCATGGATTCTTTCATGTCATTTCATTGGCATCTCAACCACGGTTTGCTCGTTCGCTTGCTCATTCGTTGATGCACCTCACAACTTCAACACTTCATTGCGTCTGCATCTCAAACACTTTCCTATAGGCCATTGCTTTCTTATAGCCCGTTTCATTTTTTCGAAACTTCCGCCCCGGCACGGCCGGGCACTACCTGGTAGGTTATGCACAGTTAGGCTGCATTCTAGTGCTTCACAAACCCCAAAAATCTCAACAAGGGGATCTTCAAAGGATAGCAGCGCCAGGAACATTTGCTGTCCAAGAGGCAGTGACATTGCTTGAAGCTCAATCTCTTCCAATGCCAAGAACACGGCCTGGCAGTGCCACCAACTGCCCTCGCTGATGTGAAAATCCAGAAAACCCTCTGTTTTTGTCGATAAAATCTGTTCAATTCCAATGGATTACCATGAATTTCCCCTATGACAAATTACAATTTGCGAGTATGCCGTCTGCTATCGTGTGCCATCATATGCCGAAGTTTTGGACACACCCATCTGCTTGTGAAGGCGACACCAGGCTGCGGGCTTGAGCAGCTGAGTGTGAGAGCGAAAGCGGCGACGTTTTTTTGCCCTTAAAGCAGTGGAGATGCGTACGGACGCCATGCGCGTCTGCACGTCTGCACGATCGTCTTCAGAGAAATGTCTGGAATTTCTATCAGGTAGGATTGAAGGCAGGATTCCAAACTTGCAAACCACGTTTTCAGGCGATCTTGATGGATCTTGCATTTTGGTTCTGACATATTCTGACTGGTCTTAGCCTTTCCTTTCCCAAGCTTTCCACAAGCTGTTGCATGCGACAGCATCAGTGCTGCCCTCAATATGCAGCAAGAGATACATAGAAGAGGTTCGATTGAAAATCTGAGTGAAACAAACAAGTGCCTATAAAATCACTCCGTTTCTTGATTTTTCACATAAAACAGCATGATTTGCACAAACAATGACAAACATTATAATGAATTATAAAGAACTACCATGCATTTTCAGCAGTAAGAGGTTGGTTTGAAGCAGATCCTCTTCTGTTCCGTCAAGACAATAGCTCTAGGTTGTTCGAAAAGAAACACCGTTACGGATACGAGAGCTCACCTGAATGGGATGTGTTCTGATCCGTAAGACTGGCAGAATCCACTTTGTGGTCTGCATTGCGCTGAAATTCATTTGCGCTGAAAAGCCTAGTATTTGTGTTTGCATTAGCACATCTTCCTTGTATCGAACTATGGTCCCCACCATCAATGATGGCAGATGCATCGAACGCTGTCAACCTCCATGCCAGGGCAAACGCGAGCTGGTTGGTCAGCCGAGCTAGACTTTTTAGCAAGGACATCAGAGATATACAGAGACGTAACAAACAAAACCATGAGATATTGTAAGACCAACATAACATCGTATGCATTCATATTCATATGCTGCTTCCTTCATACAAAACTCCCTGTTATGCGACTTACATGGGCAATCAAATGCAGTTTTTTTAACATATCTTCACCATCTGCAAATCCCGGCCTCAGTCGCCTCAGTCGCTGAATGCTCTACTGGCTCCGCTGACGCCGCTGACAGCACTCCATGCGCCACTGTTGGTTCTTTCCGGGTCATCGCTATCTGCTCCGCTTCTGGACTCACCATGTTTCTTGGATCTCCTGCATTCCACCAGAAAAAAAGCATCCCAGTTAGTAACTGACGAGTTCGTCGTTATGGTTACATTACTCCAGGAAATGAAACTATTTGCATTGCCATACTTAAGTACCAAGCACTTAAGTAATGTGGTAACACCCAAAAGCAAATGATCCCCAAATCACATCAAATCACCATAAATGGCTGCTAGCATAAACATCTATAAACATCTATAAACCATCCCCAGTCATGGTAGGTTTATGGCATCGATGAATCTCATGGAGAAAAAGTCTCAGGTGCATCTGTGGATCCTAAACTTCGACAGGGTGGAGTGCAGGAGGTGTTCCAGCGCAGCCAGTTTCTCCTGGTGGCAACCCGTGCCTTGAAGACCGGCCCAAACATGAGAAAAAAACAACAAATTCAATGGTTGGTACATGTTTTGAAATCAACATTTTATCATTTCATGACGGTAATTTTTATGTTTGAATCAAACTGGACCAATTTTGTTTGGTCTTCCCTTTTTTTTTGGCATGTCATTGTGCTTCACAGGCAAATGTCCCTTTGACAAACAATATAGCAATGGAAATCCTCCATTTGCGGAATGTGTTTCATATGTTTCATGTTTTTTCCAATGGAAATTGAGGATTTCTCCTTTGCCCTACCCTCTGGTAGACAAGCACTATATATTAATCTCCGAACGAAAAAACATCCATCTACAAACTTGTGACTTTGTGCATCGCCATTTTCGGCTTCGATTCCCCTTGAAACTCTCGCCGTATTTCTTCCAGTCCTGGCTTTTTGTGGCCCAAAAAAGTTTCACTCGCGCCTCCTCTTCGTTTTCCGCGGACCTGCTGTTGTCTGCGGGCCACTCCAAATCCTGTGAGCAACTGCCTCCGAAGCGAAGGATGCGATCCGTCGCCACCACAGTCAGGTTTTGCGGCTCCAGGACCTGCTGGCGGGTGCAACCAGCGCCAGGATCTGGAAATCTGGAAAGATAACCAGAAAATGAGAACCATACCACAAGACCATACTGAAAAGCCTCTGGTTAAAAGTTGATGTTAAAGGATCTCATCTCAAGTCTTGAAACTTCGGTGGAAAAGAAGGAATCATTGCAAATTTTGGGGTCCGAAACTGGACAATGCTCAAACATTATTAAGAATTCAACCATTAGATTTTGGGGACACCATATGCACCATATCTTTCATGGAGCCAAAATGCGCTCACTAACCCACTCATGAGGGTTGATACGAAACACAAATAGGCTGCTTTGTGCCAACAAATTGGGTGGATGATGGTGGATGTCAAAGAATTTCGACCGTATGAGCTGAATTTTGGACCCTAATCTGAACCTATATAGCTGCAAGCTTTAGTTGTGATAAATCCATTGGTTTTTAGGTGTGTCGTTGTGTCGAAGAAATAACGAGTTTTGATTGGGGTGCTGAGGTTTGGGTCGTTTCAAACAGCTTCACAGGATGGTTACCCTCTGGTTATTTAACATAGCTATGGAAAATGGCCATTTATAGTGAGTTTTCCCATTAAAAATTGTGATTTTCCATAGTTATGTTAGTTTACCAGAGGGTAGATCTAGTAAGATTTGCAACCTCCCATGTATTCTACGGGGAAGCACTGAGGCTTTTCCTATGTTCCAAGAATCATGTTGCGTAGCATACCGGGTAGCGAATTGTGATGTGTGACCGCGCCTGAATGCCACCAGCCATACCCACATCACCTTCGTTAAATTCCAAAGGGGTCTTGAGGCCCAATGTTTGCACCTGGCCATGGCAAGAAAGGACACAGAACACTAGGGCCGTTTCAGGGCCCATTTCTATTGCGAGAACCCATGGTTTCGAAAGTGTGGCTTAATGTGGCTTAGCTGGTGGAGTCCCAGTCCCAGGCACGAAATAATGCCAACGGTGTGGCTTGGTGTACGCCAAAGTCTGCACCTTCGGCAGAGCCCCGGTATCGGGATGGAATCTTATGATGGCGACCACAAATTGTGTAGCAAAATGGTTCCACATGTGTCACACAATTGCTCACCTTTATTCACCTTTCGTATCAAACTACCAAAGTTCTCAAACCATCCCATTTTTTGAGCACATGATTTTTTCACAACAGCCATCTGAATGCATCCGGAGATCGTTGACAGAGGCTCTCTTCAGCTTTGCATAGCCCAACATGTTCTGGTAGATGTAAACGTATGAGCCTGGCTCCGAGATCACCGAGATCCAGGTAGCATTTAAGGATCATCCAGTGATTTTTCAAAGATGTTTGGTGCGACCAAGGCGCAGTTCAGTTGGGCAATCAAAAGGTTGAGAAGCAAAATTGCCGATGCTGTAATGAAGCCAAAGACTGCAGTAAGCAGCAAAGGATCCTGGGGGATGAAGAAAAAACTGACAATCACTGACCCGAGGCACCCAAGGTATGGCCATCTTGCTGTACATTGCTATATTGTATATATTGTATACTATTACCCTCTGGTTATTTAACATAGCCATGGAAAATGGCCCATTTATAGATGATTTTCCCATTAAAACCTCCATTTATAAGGGATTTTCCATGGCTATGCTAAATAACCAGATGGTGTATATATATATATATATGTATATATATATATATATATGTTATATATATTATTCAATTCTTCTATCCATGTTGTTGATCGTTCTTACACAATATACTATAGTATTAGCAAATCATATCACCATGGCGACAAGCACCCCAAAATTGCCAGTGCCAAGCTTCACTGTGCAGGTCACGGAAGTCATCTTCAAAGAGCCGCAAGGTAATGCCCGATAAGCAAATCATGGTGTCGCTGAACTGCTTCATGTCCTCGTAGCCTCAGGTGGTCATGGTGGTCATGTGCAAACCCCGCCAAGACCTGAAACATAAAAAATACCTGAAACATATGCAATAAGCAATCAATAAGCATCATTTATGAAGAACCCCCATTTTAAACAAAGATTCAAAATACAGTATATCATGTATGAAGCTAGCTATAGCTAGCTGCCTGGGCTCTTACCATAAGTTGATATTCAGAGATATTCAGCATGTGCTGCCATATGCTGCCATGTTGCGGTGATCCAGAACTGTAATTGCACTTGCAAAAGTCGTCAGCAAGAACCTCGGCTGCCACTGGCTGAGGCATCCCAGATTTCCCCAATGGCCCCGGCTGGCATCTAAGAAGCATCAAGGCGAACATGAAGCGTCCAATCTCAGAACCAACGTGAACGCACACCAGGACGAACGCACTGAGTCCTAGGAGTTTGAACTACCCAGTAGCCTGTACAGTACGAAGAAAAAAACATACTGTTCTGTGCTTGAGAAGCAAAACTCAAACTCGGCAACTGGATGTCAATGCCAAATGGGATTGTCTCCAAATTGGGGATTCCTCAATTCATCCTAATTTCATGAACTATAAAATTCGGGTGTATTACATTCTCAGACAAAACCAGATTAGACGGATTGATACGGATTGGATATCTTCTCGCATCAGCGCCAATACCTGGCAAATGTCCATGTTTAGCCTTCACTCTGTTTGATTCCTATTTGACTTGTCAAGTGCATGAGAAAAGAATAGACAGGCAATATTCAACACCTGTGTATATATCCGTCTATTGTATCCTATTGGGTTTTCGGCAGGGTCTCATCTAGTGCCCATAGCTGCCCTTAACAGACTACCCATGGATGCACGGGTCCTGTAGAGAAGACAGCTAGGTCTGCCATAAGTCCCCAATGCAGGCCCACAGCAAACATCGCAAACCTCATTTTGTTGGTGTCTTGCAGAGATCCATTACGATAAATACATATAAATACCACCATATGGATCATATGGGCTAGGGGGACGGAATTCTGTGAACCAGTGTGCATGGGTCTTTGATCTGATTCCGAGCGTTGATTTTCAACACGCGGGACATGGATCTGCCAGGTTTCAGCAAGCAAGAATCTTGCATCAATGTAGTTTCCATTGCATGAGAGTCATGAGAGCATGTTCCGAAAACAGAAGTCCCTACATCATCTATGCATCCTAGAAAATCTGGCTGGGTTGTCGCTGAGCTGCACTGAATAGACGAAACCACCATTGTGATCATATTCTGGACAGTATTCAGAGGGCCAATCCGCCTTCAGGCTCACAAGCCGGGGGGGGAAGGCAGGGGAACTCCAAGAAGTGATCAGCAAAGTCAAACAAACAAGGAAGCTGATGGGCTCGGCTCCTCTGTGAAAAAAAAACAAATCAAGAAAGAACTAAACACAATTCACCCATCTGGAGGTCCTCAGAATAGTGGCAATAGATGAAAGGCTCGTAGCTCAGCATCAGAATAAGACAAATCATCAGCATCAAACTGGCCTTGGCGAAAGCCAGTAGCTGCTCGGGTGACATGGGCGAAGCACATTTAAGATACTCCAAGTGCTTTGCATGCAAGATCCACAAATGCACTACATTCCGTATCAGAGAGAATGCGACTATGGCATTTCCAAATTTCCGAGTGCCTGTGTCTGTGCTTCATTCAATGGATGGAACACAAACAAGGACCCATTCCTATAATTATTATAGAGTTACTAGAGTCTGAAATGTATGATCACGGTTCTGGAGAATGCCGCTCTTAGATTTTACCTCCGTCAAGTACCCCATCATTCCAACGTCACTTCCGTTGTTCCAAGAGACAAGGTGGTAGAATTCTGTGAGGTAGCGGGGTACTGGTATTCTTCTGAAGATGCGCACGGTATCACGGTGCATGTATGCCACGACAATATCACGGGAGTGCTGGGCCAACAGGACCATCAAGGTCAGCAAATAGGTGAGGATTCGACACACCAAGGTAGCCACCCGAACTTCAAAGGACTCCCTGTACCTCGGTGCGGTGCGCAATGCTGAGATTTGACTACTGGGAGCAATGGTAAACTAATGGTACCCTCTGGTAAATTAACATAGACCCTGGCAGATAGGGGTTGGAAGACTAGTTTCCATTAAAAATTGGTGATTTTCAGGGTCTATGTTTATTTACCAGAGGGTAAACATTATCATATCATCATATCACTATTACAATAAACATCAATAAACCATAACAAACCCATCTGATCCAAAAAAAACATGAAAAAAAGCAACAAGAAATCAAAGTGTATGGCAATCCATCCAGGCTGCTCTGGCAAAAGGGTCTGGCTGACCATAAGAATCACCAAGCTCAAGATGAACCAGAGCTTCGAAAGCATAAACTGCCGACTCACAACACCATGCCACAATCTGTTTGACACCAAGTCGATGGTCGGATGTGAAATGATCTTAGGGTCACCCAGTCGGACCAAAGCCTGCAAGGCTCCAGAGAAATGACCATGGGCATCGATGACCAGGTTTTTCACGTAGTAGTTCACGCGCCGCAAGCCGTCTTTTGTGAGCCGCGACCGCCAAACCAATCCCTCCAGGAAGGTTCCTAGAATCAATGGAGCTTCAGAGCAAATAATCGGAACGATATCTGGATGCCGCAGAAATAACGCATCCACGCCATAATAATATCTTTCTCGGTCAGCTCTGATGGTCAGCAAGTCCTCAATAATTGCCTTGGCAGCGCTTAAACTTCCGCTCTCGATGGCCCATCTTAAAGGCGAGATATCTTGTGTACCCACCTGCGAGTCGGAGTCGACGACGGTGCAGGTGAAATGGGGTAAAACCGCCAATTGTTTTTGTTTATTTTACCCAATGTCGATGTGTCATAGTTCAAAGTAAACTAAATCAACTAAGTACCAAATAAATAGAGCTGATTCTGCATTTCTATCTTTCATTGTCTTTCTACTGCTATTGAAGATCTCCCTGATCTCCCTTAAACCAGAGTGACATCAGATATAGGTACATTAATAGTGACATATTGGGTGGCACGACATGGGGACATCATGACATCTCAGTTGGGAACCTGCCTTCACAATCAGAACCCAATTGAAGCGATCGCCCCGTGGGGCCGAGTTCACGGCGCTCTGCAACTGGGAATGCGAATTATTGTTGATGGCTTTCATCACCTCGAGATGTGGAAAAATGTGGAAGTTACACATACAGAGCTTTCTGAAATGTAAAATTGCGTGTTGCACTATAGTTACACTGCTAAACAATAAAGATCAATAAAGATCAATAAAGCATCCTGATCATATTTGAACTTGTTCTGACGGCCTGCGATGCATGTTCCAACACCATGGGGTTCAATGGAAGGACAGTCACATCTGATATCATCTGATATTCCTGTGCAAACAAACGGAAATCACTAGAACTTGAGAAATCTTGGGACATTCTCTTCGCTACAGATTGATTGGACTGGCTACTTCGTTCCGTCGCAGCATCTACTCGTGCAATGGGAAGCTGACAGCTGAGATCAATGCCATCCCTATGGTTCGGGAACCATGCCATCAATTCATTCAATCCATTTCTGGTTGGTGGTTTTAACCATCTGGAAGGATTATCCCATATATTTTATAATTATATATATATTATGGAAAATAAATAATGTTCCAAACCACCAATCCATTTTATAGATTGTCATGGGGTCACTGATTTTGAACCCACAGCCATTTCATGCCATTTCCATGAACGATGCCACTGCTGCCACTGCCACTCTGCCGCCATTCATTCTTCACCATGTCACAATGGTGGAACCCTCGGTGACAGTGTGCACCAACATCTGTGCAATGATGCCCAAGGACCAGCCTCAGGCGGGAAAGATGTCCATCGGACCATCGGAGAACGACTGAAAAATGAGGCTGAAAAAAACAGTGCCTTTCCGAAAGAATCTAAAGAATTCTAAAGATCATTTTCTCAAGTAAGTTTCTATGCAAAAAAAAGTCACCCTAAACAGTACTGGCGGTTTGGGCTTCAATTCGAATCAAGTACTGGCCCGTCTCCCTATGGGCCCATCTGGGCCCATCTGCTGTTGGGACATTGCCGAAAGACAACCCTTCCTTAGCTTTTTGGGCTCAGATGCTGTCCCCCTTGGATCAAGGTGCTAAAGGCCTGTAGGGCCGTCTGATCAGCGACAAATCGTTTCATCGAGTCAACAGCTGCTTCGATGAAGGGCGAAAACATCTCCTCGAAAGTGCAAAAATCCAAGGAGAAACTTCCATGGAGAACATGGCATAAATCCATATATAAATCCCATTGTATCCCCAATTTATGGATATAAATGGGTTTCCATAAAAGTTCCACTTTGGCTAATCAAACATGGCAAACATGGCAGGTTTGGAAATTCCCGAGCCATAGAGGTTTGTAGCTGTTTTTTGCGGCATCTCCTGCGAGACGGCAATGACAGGCATCTTATTGTGATTGACATTTGGCAGTGTGTCAAAACCTTGTACCCCTGGTGAACATCAAAATAGCTGGTAAATGGATGTTCATCCCCCTAAAAATGGTATTTATAGGTATTGATCCATATACCCATTTGGGTGTGGGTCAAAACCATGGTACCCCAAAGTATCATCTTGTATCCGCAGCAAAATAGCTGGCTGTTGTAATTCTTGCTCTCTCCGTTCTGAGAGTCCTACAGCCATTGACCCAAAGTGGGAGATGCTTTGCCGGTTTGCCCGTCATGAACATGCATTCTTCTCGTGAGTTGTCTAGAGTCTAGAGTCTAGACTCTAGTGACTCTAGACCCTGTTTCAGACTGTTTCAGCTCGGTGCGTTTCTGCTCAATCTTTCCAAACAAAAACGCACCAAAGAGGCTGTCAATTCCACTACTATAGGATACTCATCCTCCTGCAAACCGACATAGACGTGGAAAACCCGCCCTTTGTAGATGACTTTCCTATGGTTTTACCATGGGTTTTCATGGGTTTTCAATGGGTTTTCCACGTTGTTCTGTGATTTTTTACCACGACGGGTTTCTGTTGGGCCAGTTCCTCCCGGCTCCGGTAGGAATCCCATGACCCATCCATTGGATCCTCCATGGATCCACGCCCGAAAATCATTTTGAGTTGGTCCACGCCCGAAAAAAACAGCCTTCAGAAATCCCATTGTATCCCCAATTTATTGATATAAATGGTTGATCAATGTTGATCACCTAAATACCTGCAGTTGTTGAAGTGATCACTTAAATTTTATAAATACCAGCAGTTGTTTTTCAGTGAACAAAATCCATTGAATTTGAGTCAAAATCAAGCAGGAACCACATATTATAACTCGTATGCTTTGAAACTTGAGACAACTGAGACAACCCCATTTTAATCAATGTAATTTTGGGACATCATGAACATCCACATTATCAGAATATATCTGAGAATTCACGATTTTTGATGATTGTTGATGTGAACACCAGGGGTAGGGTGGCAGGGTACCTGATCGCCAAGTTCTCCGCCAAGTTTCTGTGGGGATGCCATAGCCCACATGTCTCAAGCCCAAGGCCGAGATCTCGTCGACCATGTGCCAAGGCTCACCCAGCAGCTCTAGCGACATCACAGTGGCGCGGTCCGCGATGAAGTGCAAGCGCGTGTTGGATTGTTTGAAGTAGTCCTGACCTGACAATAGGGATTTCATATAAGATGTTTTAATGAGTTCCCATATAATATCTGTACCATGTATGATATGTATGGCACTGAAAATGGATGAAAATGGGGTACGAAACCTGAGAAGGGAAAGTGGAACATGACAAAATTTTCGGATGGGATTTGATGATATAATGGGATAATGGATGACAATGGGATCTACAATCATCATCATTTGGCAGTGTCTTAGAATGAGGTATACCATACTGTAACCCCCGCCAAAAAAATGAAGTGGGGAAGATGATGAACCATCAAATCTGCGGGAGATTTGACCATGGAAAATCACAAAAATTCAAATCCCAGAAACCCGGACGAAATTCGAGTAACGCACCACACGTGCATCATGTGGGAAAACAACACAAGGGAACTCCTGTATGAAAAAGCCCTGGTAACCAACACTGGAAAGGGAACATCTCCCATGTATATTGAAGAAATGATCGATGGATATCGATGGAAAATAAGTCGCATCATTTCTTATTATCATATATAATCAAATAATCTATACTGTCTATACTGGTTGGTGGTTTCAACCCATCTGAAAAATATTAGTCAGTTGGGAATATTCCTCCCACTATGGAAAAATAAAAAATGTTCCAAACCAACAGATTCTTATAGATGACGATCCTCTGTTAAAAAGGGATAAAAAGGGGCTGTCAATTGCCAGGGTTTCACCCACTGATTCCACTAGGCTGGACTACATGGGTTTGTGTGAACATTTTGATAAAATGTAGGACCCTCTACAGTAATCCCACTCATCATCTTTATCTTCATCTTCATCATCTTCATCATCTTCATCATCTTCATCATCAACATCATCAACGTGTACAATCATGCTCCGAATTATTTGATGGCCATAATTGGATGCCTGTACAGACAGTACGCCAATTTTGTAATTGTATATCCCATTGATATCCAAAGAACATATCCCATTCATATCATATCTCCATTATTGTTGGTTGATGTTGGTCTAACATATCCCGCCTTTTTGGGCCAAAAAAAATCCCAGCTCCAAACCACACCCGGAACTTTTCGGCCATTTTTGATCCATTTTTGGGCATGTCCCACCCTCGGTCCCACCTGCGGGAACAGCTGCAAAGTAGCGATCGTAGAGCCCAACGCGGTAGCTGTGTTTCTCTTCATCGCTCAGGTTTGCGAGCATCGTTGAGAGGCTTTGCCTGGATCTGGCTGGATCAATGGATTGAAACTTTCAACCATGGGATTTTTAGGTGTCTTGACTCCCCAAGTGTTCCTTAAATGGTCCCTTCAATTCTGGGAGTGGATCATGGAGCATCATGGAGCAGTGCTTACACTAGGATTACAAGGAAAAAACACATCAAACAACAAGTAACAAAACTGAAACAGAAGCTTTGGTTGACTAATCACTTTTCCATAATTTCCAAGATCGCTAAAGCAACATATCTGCTGACATGCCAAGCAACTCCCAAAGAAGTGGTTTCCCCATGGTCTTCTTCAGCACAGTTTCAATGTTATCCCAAAGCCTTGGTTGCTGCCAAGGAAAATGTGGCCTATGGCGCCTTGAAGTGGGCTCCAACCCCTAAATAGATCTAAATAGATGGTAACAATGACTTTCCCGCGGGTTTAGCAACTATTATGGGCATTGATTCGCAACGTCCACATGAACTTCCAAGTTCATGTAAATGTCCGTGGTTTAAAATTACATTCTGCTTGGATTGCCGACATGGCAAAAAGCTTCATGCTTCAAAAATGGAACGCGTACTACAGTTACTACAGTGCCCAGCAGCCAATTCCAAGCCAGTTCATGGTTGGTATCCCAAGTTGTTGGAAGTAGGGATCGCAAGGCAGCCAGCATGCATGATTTGAACTCTGAAAGATTCACGTTATCCCCAGAGGTTTTTGCAATGCGTATTGAAACGACGTTGCATTCCTGTTGCAAGCGTTTCGTATCTGAAATGTGCTCCACCATGGCGGAGAAGCAATTCAAGACCTCCTGCATCCACTTCCGACCAGAAAGGCCCATGACTGCGGAGTTCCACTGAAACATTTCGTCAAAGGTCTTGGGCACATCGATGTGATGTGTTTGATTTTTGGCTTTCGCTGCATGTGTTGTTTGATGTTCCTGAACCTTCTTGGCATCTTTGTCCTTTCGGCCAGTTTCGATATCATATTTGGGACCCGTGTCACGCTTGCACAACCTGGAGAGTGTACCCATCATTCGACTGCAACGGTTGCTGGTCATCACTTTGTTGCTCGGGTGGAGCCCGACCTAAGTGACTTGGAATGGGATCTTTTGGGCAAACACCAGCCTCTGGCGCATTCTTGGATCTCATTTACAAAAACATGGACAGCCTCTAGCACATGATCAAAACATATATCAGATTTATCAAGAGTGTAGTTATGTGATGCTATGTGTAGTTGCAGCCTTTCTGTTCAAGAATCAAATCAAGGCACCGTCTGCATAGTCTGACCAGAGAAACTGCTGCCAGAACTGTCTGGACTATCAGTACTCGCTACTTCTGGATCGATCTCAACACTTTTCTCAGGCTTTTCATCGTCCTCGCAGCACATTTCAGCACCGGCAGGTGAAAACGTCAGAGTACCCGGTACCCAATCCTCCTCATCTCTGCCAATTGCACCAAAAACAAGAGCAACACAGTCACAGCAAGCCAAATTGCGGAAACATATAATATACATAATAATATATATAATTATCGACACAGCTACCAATTTTTGCAAGGGTGGCTAGAATTTGCTCTTACTGGTCTGAGAGCCACTCAAACCCATTCCAAGTTTGTGTGCCACTAGATTCAGGTACGGCCTCTTGTTTTCTTCTCGTGTATGCAAACACATCTTACATGTACAGGCATCAGAAATCACATGCCACTGATTTGCTGGTCGTACAACCGCGATCATACAATCCACTAACATGATTTACCCTCTGGTAAACTAACAATAACTATGGAACAACACCATTTTTAATGTGTAAATCAACTATAAATGGGCCATTTTCAATAGCTTTTTGATGCTTTTTGTATGTTTACCAGAGGGTAAGAGGCGCAGTGGATTGACTCAAGGCATCTCGTCCCCACTGTCCCCGTCCTTCCGCTTTTGGTCTTTCTTTGACTGATGCAACATTCGCTGCTTTTCAGCCTTGCATCAATGGTAAATTCTGCGGAAAGATCGGGAAAGCAAAAACCTTCACAATGCGCCCTGCAGTCTACAAATATCCCCATGGTTACCATGATTAGAAGCTGTTCTCAATGTCAACTACCGACAATTCCTGTACCCAAAACATCCCAGGTCAGGTATGAACATGAACCCGACTATAATTATACTGTTGTTTAGTATGACAAGATTCATCATTATTCGTCCATATTCGTCCATTCAACCACGAAAGTCATCCCGGCCTCAGTCATCTGTCGTTTGCCCACCTCATTGGCCGCCTGCCAGCTCTCTTGAAGAACTCGTAGGCGGTCCGAAAAGTTGGCCTTGGCGCGCCAGGAGTAAGTTCATCCGACAAACATCGGGTTTTCATGTGAAATAACAGCAGTGTGAATTCAACATAGTTTTACCATGGGTCATTAAATGTCCCCATTGAACATCACCCAACCATACCCAACCATTAGGTATATGGTCTATAATAGCTACTATAAGGTGATGTTCAATATTCCCAAAATGGGACAGTTACCAACCCCTGTTTACTGTTAATGATATGTGATGGATTTTGCTGGCCATGTGTATGTTTTTAGGTGAAATAACAGTTTTAAAAACACTATAATGTGAAATACATGATATACTGATATTAATTATAGTAAGTAACAGCTTTAAGAACACTAATGGGTTTCTCTGAACATGATATATGATGATATATTTGATGGCCTGTGGAAACACATGTTCAGAGAAACCCAAATCGTGGGATGGACCTCAGATCTCTTCAGGATGGTGAAGCCATTGGCTCCTCGAGCACCACACTTTTGTCATCTCTTGTCTGCATTGATTTTGAACCATGTCATGCCATATATAACTTATATATATATAACTCGATGTCTAATTGTTTGATATTGTTTGATTTGATTATCTCAAATTGGTTTTGGCAAGACCAGCTTCAGCCTGTACGCTAAGCCAAGGGACCCGCACCCAGATCAGGGCGCCTCCAATGTATGAAAGGAGTTGTCCCCATCCATCGCGAGCCCAAGCGCTAAAGGCATCTCCCATCTCTGTCTCGAAGAGGTCGAGAATAGAATCCTTTTTATGACAACTTGATGCACAAAAAACATCAAAAAAATGGCCATAGATATCCATAGAGAATCATAGAGATCTGTAGTACCCGTATGTGGGGCAAGAGCTTGGTAACACTCCGTGGTTCTGCCCGATGCCTAGTTGCGAGCAGAAAATACACAAGTTGCGGGCTTTAGAAATGGGGAACCATGCGGGAACTTGGAAATATCCACCAAAACAAATAATAGAATAAGCCCATAGACGCCCCCTATCATCAAACTATTTGAATTCATTTTATTCATTTGATGTTTGTAAGAGTCGGCCCTTGTGTGGTTCCGCCGAGCATCTCGAAACAATGTCACCCGAGGCACGGTAATATCCTCAGCCCGGCATGCCCCACTGTACCCCATGGTTGATCATCATATTCAGATTCCCAATGAAACTATCTGAAACTTGCCATACCCTCTGGTAAACGTTTACATAACTATGGAAATTCACCATTTTTCATGGGAAAACTCACTATAAATGGCCATTTTCAATAGCTATGTTAAATTACCAGAGGGTAAATGGTGGGGTCCTCCATGCATTTTGGATCATTTTGGCCTCGGCCAGCTTGCATGGTGCCTTTGGGTGTTTGCCAGGAACCCAAGGCTGCCAGAATTTCCCACAAACCATGCCCTCAAAAGCCTGGTATGGCCTGCCTTGTCCTGCGAGGACAACTTACTTGTCTCAAACAAGCTTCGTAATTGAGATGGGCAAAAGCCATGGTCTCCACCTGGCTGTGCTCAAATCTGAAATGCGTTTCCGATCTTGGAATGTTCTTGGAACTTTCACATTGGTCTATGTATAACTGTATAACTTATAAATCACTTGATGGCAAAACATCAAAAAAGAACTAGCATAATCTAGCCCATCAGCCCCTTCATTGTCACAATTACACCATGGATGTTTTGTGGTTTTTTATATGTGATATCCCATGCAACAGTTTTTGGAGCAGTATAGATGTGCGACCGATTTCCTTCCAACCTCGATCTTCAAGGCAGATGGGTTCAGGAGGTTCGCAATGACTGAGCTCACTCCATTCACAAATCTGGGCGCCGAAAGGCGCCATCGCTTGAGATGATGTGGCGGGGCAGCGGAATATGGGCTTAATATACTTAATTAGTTTGCAATCTGATGTTCTTCAACGGGAACTCTGGGTGAACATCTACACTCGTCCAGTTCAACCGGAGTTTGTTCTTGTTATGCCCAACACTCATGATATCTCATGATTATCATGATTGCAAATTGCAGGAGTGTGATGTGGGGGGGCGCTGCTGTTCGAAAATTCAGCAACATTCACACATTAAACCCAATGATTGATTCAGGTCCGGTGTCCCTCCATTTCGAGTCTGTATCTTTGTAGCCCAGTCTTGAGGAAATCTCCCTGAAATCTCCGGCAAGGTGCTTTAAGGCCTGAACACCTCTTGGACCGACAAAGAGCGATTGCAAGGAAGGGGCGACTTCAAAAATTGCATTGAAGATGGCTTCGCCTCGCAGCTACCAGAAGCAGCAAGAGCAGCACTGCTCAAATGCATCATGTGCCAATGGATTGAAAGGCATTAGCCAAAGCCACGGAAGTTCACAGATCAGTACCCGGCCTGCCGACTGTTCGCTTTGGAAGGTATCGACATAGGCTTTCCAAATATCTGTGACCTCCTTCCTCAGTGCAACGGACATCCGAAAAGGCAATCGAAAAGGCAATTTGATTGGCAATCCAGGATCAGACACCGCAGAAACCTGTGGACCCGAAGATTCTTTAGACAACAAATAGTAGCCCCGAAAAAAGAGGGATGTTTACCCCATATTTTCCATCATATGTTCCAGGTTTCCAACGTTTCTATCACTCCCCTGCTGCTGCTTCCAATCCATGGCCTCTCCAACTGTGTACAAATAAATATTATATAATGTAAATGACATCATCACTAATGTTTGGATAATTAACTATAACATGCAATAACCCCAATGATATATTGGATAACCCTGCATCGCAACAACCTAAGATTGGCTGGTCATTGGATGATTATATAATAAGATATTCATTACTAGCCACCGTCACAAAACAATCCAACGATAAATTACATTGCTCAGTCCTTCTGCCAAGAGCTGTGCTGGAACTACTGCAAGACAAGCATCGCTACATCTGCAGATAGTGTCAAATCCTCTAATGTGCTTACATTGATCTCCCATGCATCGACATCTGCCTCAGTTACACAGGGGGCGGATATCCATCCTCACCCCAGAACAACCAAAATGAACAATATATCTTAACAATGGAGATGTATTGACACTTGGTGGGTGAAAACATGGGCAGTGGCAACAGCTGAGCCAAAGACACACCACAACTTGATTGATTTCTATCAAATCAAAACTATCAAAACAACTACATATAAAACTATATACATCTCTTTAGGTCACGGTGATCATTGGAGTTCTTTCATGGGGGATGCTCCACATCCTGCGGCCACGAAAAAAAACATTTCCAAGGAACATCCTCTTCCGGGACAGCCGCGTCTGGCGCTCGGAGGATGACATGTCTGTGCTTAAAACAACTCAACTGGAACCTGGACATAACATGCCGTAACATAGACGATTACATTTTATTATCTAGGTATGTTTAATGTAGTGATTGCTTCATGCATCAAATGCATGGTGCTTCTCTCCTAATGTGACATGTAACTTGGCATATGAAGGACCATGCGCAAAACCCGTGCTGTTGGTACCCCGGAACAATTCACCAAATCCATTTGCTTTTAAACAAAACTGTACAACACCATGTTTCACATTCAGCATTCTGGTGAATTTCATTCAACTTTGCCATCACGCAAGTAGTTCTGTAAAGCATTGTCACTTGCACCCATCGAAAATCCAATTGCAGCACAGAAATAACAGTACAAGAAAGGATGGACGCTGAACAACCAAAAATCCATGACTCCTGAGCCTCACCTTCAATTTTATTTTGGGTCAGAATTCCAACTTCTGGACCTTCTGGATCCGTCCCACCGGTCCCACCCGTCCCCCTGACCTGATGGAACCGATGACGAAACGTCATCTTCCATGATGCATAAAAAAAGATCTCTGCAAAATACCAAATTTCTCCATGGGTTTGAGCTGAAAGGAATGCAGTAGGCCAGCTACATCACTGCAGTCTCCGGACACCCAAATATCCCAAATCACTTCATCACAAACGAATAATAATTCTTTGGCAGTTACCTCTGGTCCTCTTTGGATTGTCATCTGCAGACCAAACATCTACGGAAATCCACTAAACCATCTGAATTCATCTAATTTCAATGTCAGCTCTGGGCGAGATGGGGTTTTGTCATTCAGTGAAGCCGTTGTAATTTACCCAAAACCATGTTTTAATGGAAATGCATCACAATTGTACAAAATCAATATCAGCTATATAATTAATCAATATCAAAGGTGTAATAATATACTATACGGATAATTATACACCCCTAACAATGGATGATGGTTCAACGTCCTCAAAGTGAGCAGTTCTGAAAAATTATGTGGGTCATTTGCTACCCATTTGTCGCCATAGGTATGGGTCAAAATATTAGGCCGTGAAGCCACAACATATTAGGCCTTGTTTCTTTCAAATGTTCTCATCTTTGGCCACCAAATTTTGACCCTCGATTTGTTTTTCTTTGAAATGTGCCCCCCCAATGCCAAGCGTTTTCCTATTGAAAAAAATTGTCAAATACAATTCCATACAATTCCTGGATCAATTTCACCTGGTTCATCCTGGTTTATCCAAAAGGTGGAACACATCGCCTCATTGCACTTGGGAGAAGTGTCACGGAGAGCCTCCGAGGCCTGGACGGGAGCATTGCCGCAACGGGAGTTGGTTGAATCCCTTATAGTCTGTTGGTTCGTAGTCTGTTGACCCTGAAGTCAAACCACAAATTCCCAGAAATCTTCTCCCGGAATACAAAACCGGGCCCTAAACCCACTCCCTAATTTTAATCAACACCTGGAGTAGTTTTAGAGGGTGTATTTAGTATCCGGGTGCGAAATTTACAATAAAATGAACACTTAGATTTTAGGAAACTATTTTCGTTTCCAATTCAAAATTGATCAAAGTACTTATTAAAATCCAACTAAAATATTGCCAAAAACTGGACTTCGAAGTTTCCCCTTAGTAATCTTTAACAACTCGTTAAAGACACTAAAATTTAAGATGTTCCATTTGAAAAACAACCCTTTTTTAAAAATACACCGGGATAACTCGTGTTCATTCTGGGGTGACACCCTCAGGTTGGACCGGTTGGACGTTGATTTTTAAACGATTTTCTGAAAGGGATCAACGAAAGATCAAATTGACCCACCTACAATTTCCCAAAATTGGAAATAGACCCTAGTTTTAATCTGTTTTAAATATTCGGGGTACGTTTAGCAATAGGGGAAGGGGTTATTTCGAACTCTTATGTATACAGGACAGCAATTCAGTGGCAAACGAGACTTGGTTTCCATTCAAAGCAGTCCAGTGGTTTTGAGGGGTTCGCTCTGTCAGCTAGAAGTACCTCCTATAGGTGGGGTGGGATGGGGTGGGATGTTAACGTTCGCTAACACAGATGTTTAACGTTTGCAAACCAAGGACGGCACACCTCCACACAGAATGGGGACTATACTATGAGATCTTCCAACTGCACCGACATGATGCCATGCAATCAGATCTTCTCCTGGCTCTGGCCTGGGGGTGGGTGTGATAGTCGTTGATGATGATGATGATGATGATGATGACGATGACGATGACGATGATGAAATATGCATGTTGTTGTTAATGGTGATGATGATCGTGATGACGGTCATGTTTATGATGATGATGATGATGATGATGATGATGATGATGATGATGATGATGATGATGATGATGATGATCGTGATGACGGTCATGTTTATGATGATGATGATGATGATGATGATGATGATGATGATGATGATGATGATGTTGATGATGTTGATGATGTTGATGATGTTGATGTTGATGATGAAATGTGTATGTTCTTGTTGATGGTGATGATGGCGGTGATGATCGTGATGACTTTTATGATTATGATGATGGAATGAATGACTGAATGACTGAATGACTGACTGAATGAATGGATGGATGGATGGATGGATGAATGAACGAACAAATGAATGAATGATGAATGATGACGATTTTGGAGTTACTCGCGAATACATGTTGGAGTTACAAGCGAGCACATGTACAGGAGTTACAAGCGAGACATCGCCCTGTGCGCAAGACATCAACGTACATGGAAGAATAGAACTCTGGACCTCGTTTTCGCAAGCTAAACCGCCGATTTCTCACATTCGACCCTACCCAGAACAGGGGTAGGGTCATATGCCAGAACATTGGGGTAGGGTCAAATGCGAGGCGCGTACCTTCTTTCGATGTCTTTTGCGATTTTTTTTTTATCAAGAGCAATTTCTGATAGCACAAAGAGGATGCCACAAAATTTGGGCGGTCTTGAATCTTGGAGCTGAGGGTTTCAGCATCAAAAAACACGACAAAAAAAACCCTTTCACTGCGATCGATCGATATCGATCGTCGGTTGAAGAGAAAACAATGCGATCGTATGAATTTGTAAATTCGGCCAGTTGTTTCTGTTTGTGGTATCCATCTAAGAGTTCTATTTTGCTGGTATGAATCCTGTCCGCATCATGTCATTGGAACCATAAAAACGAGGATTCCAGTCTTCCAACCTCAATTTCTGCAAGGTCTTCCTTTCATGTTGATGAACAGTTCACATAGCCCGAGAAAAGGAGTTGGTGCAGTCGTGTGCAGTCATACTATGCAAGTGTGGCTGAAAATGGTATGCACCCTCATTTTTGGGAGAATTCATATAAGTTACGTTCACTTTGGATACCATCGCAGCTTGAGCAGATTGGGGAACCTCATTCAGAGCTCGGTTCCAGAACAAAAAGTGGCGCCTCTGCACTTCGAAGGTAGGCATGAGCGATGAAGCAGGCCTTGCTGCGAAAATGATCTGCACAGCTCGCTTAGTCATTTGTGGAAATCCTGGCATGCCTCCAATATATGGCAACAGCCACAATTCAAGGCGGAAGGGACAGAGGATTGTGGTTATGTTCGACTTAACCGTCCATTTTTCCTTGACTTTTCTTATGCAACGTGGGTTGACCATGGTTGAGCTATATTCTGGATGATGTTTTTCATGGTATTTGCATGAGTTTTTCTGAGATTTTGTCAGTGATATCTGAATCTACCCCCTGAAATTCCATAATATGGTGTATCGTTTCTTTGCTCAAGTCATTAATGACTGTATGCTCTGAGAGCTGACAAGCCGAATGTCTTCCCTGAGGATCGACATTTGCCATGTAGTGAATAATGTGCTACAGGGATCCACCGGGAAAGCAACTTTTTCCACCAACGATAAGGACTTGATCATGACCCGAATCATTCTCATTGCTGTCGTAGTCATCATCGTGTCCCAATTGGTGGTCAATGCTGCTTTGTTGTGGCTGTGCCGCGCTGCTCCAGAAAAAACAATTTCTTGGGTACCCAATTCCGATCTATTTTCATAGGTTGAACAACTCACACCTGATGCGTGGTTTGACCAACGTCTGTGCTAACTCGTCACTTAGAGACAAAGCAGGCGCCTGTCCTTATATGTCCTTACTGTGCAGAGCTTCCGCAGTTCTTGAAGCATGGCATGTGGGTGACTGATGCGGTTTTCCCTCCTGTTTTGTTTGAGTCCCCAGCCAGGAATCAAGTAGAAATATGCAAAAAGGAAGGAAGGAAAGGAAAGGGAAGGCAAGGGAAGGGAAGGGAAGGGGAAGGGAAGGAATTCATGAAATGACACAAGAGTGCAAACGTCATCGAGTAATTAACTAAAGCAGGAGGCAAATGGGTGTATGTCCAAGAAAAGTCCAAAAAGTTGCATTTCTACGATTATTAACTAAATGAACTTTTTGGCATCCTATGTTCAATTAAACCCATATAAAAGCATCGAAACAATTGACAGAAAACAACTCTGGTGGCATGCGTGGCAGCAGCCGCCGCCTCACTCTCCGACAAACCAACTTCACGCTTTGCCTGAAAAGAATGCATGATGAGTGTGTCTGAAAATGGGGGTGAACATGCTTCAACCATGAACAATAGGGATCTTTAAATGGAAATATGATGGGGATTCCCGGGATATGAACAAAATATGATGCTACTTATATAATATGCGGCTTTCTCACCATGGGCTCCACGGCAACTCCAAAATAGGGTACCATACCCCCGAGAACCAATGGTTCGTCATTGTCATCCACCATTTTCGGGATGATATCATACTGTCACCGACTCTCACCTGCCTCTAAAAGCAAAGGAATCGTTGCCAATGCTGTGAACCTTGGCTCAATGGGTGAACTCGATGTGCTTGAAGTAATTCAGAAGGAACTTTCACATCTTAAGTGTGTATTGGGAAATCATTGGGGTATTCTGAGATATAGTTGGACAAATATACCCTCTGGCAATCAAACACGGCATTCGAAAATCCACTATACATGCTGATTGAATGGGAAAGTCATCTACAAATGGTGGATTTTCCAGCTAGCCACATTTGATTACCGGAGGGTAACCAAGAAATGTAGATATTAGTGGATTTGTCCGAAAATTGTGACATGTGATGACATGTTTATACCCTGATACTTGGCAATCAATCATTAAGGGAAAAAGGATGACAATCCGTTGGAATTGTGGGTATCCCATCTTTAGACTAACATAACGCAGGGTTACCTTACGGGGTACTTTGATGGCATGCAGTCTAAACATATCTAACCGCGGCAAAGGATGACTAGCAATGCTGTCCTTTTGGAAGAGAGAGAGAGAGACATTCGCTATAAGCATTGATGTGGTGTGGTTGACAAGTTGACACTACATTGATCAACCAACGAGTTGAAAGTGGCCTGGTTAATCATAGTTAATAGTGATTAATAGTGCTTAATATAGTGATTAATAGTGGTTAATAGTGGCTAATAGTGGCTAATAGTGGCTAATAGTCTAATAGTGGTTAATTACCTGGCTGAAATCCCCAACTTTTCTGCTCGGGCCCGCGCACAGCGTTCTTCACAGCCAGAAGCAGCGCGCTTCGAGCGTATCTGTCGAGTTGATCCAGCGGACGTGTGAATCATGCCGCTGTCAACGGCCAAAAAAGGAAGGGCCTTAGCAGAATCGAAACAGGCCGTTACTCCAAATTACCAAATTTGTAGTTGGAAAATCAAATCATGTTAGCCAAATTATTTCACCAGAAAGGGAGAAACAAACAGTTTTTTCTTTTTTAAGAAGAAGTACTGTAGGATATCATTGGGTTTACCCCTTGCCTCCAGAGCGGCTCCGGCAGTTGGTATCTGGCACATAGGCAAAGCAGCTGCCAAAGCAAACACCCGTCCTTGACAGCTGGGAACATGCCCAGCATCTGTGTGAAACATGGAAAAAATGGACGTGGTACTGGAAGAACACGGCTCATCATGATAAATAATCAGTAACTAGCCATGAACACATGGTAAAACCATGGTAAATCATAGCAAGTCCCAAACCTCAAGTGCTTAACAAAACATCACCAAATCAAACAACCTTCAGTTCGTGGCCCGGCCACGAGGACTTGCTTATGTCCTCTCTGTAGTCACAGGAGATCCGGGAAGAGTAGATGAAGGTCAATACAGTGTCCAACACCTGCAGGACTGAGGGCACACATCGTCCTCCACCCGCTCCACATGGCGGTCAAGGTTCTGAAACCTATTCTGAATTCTGATCTGCATGGTTTACCCCCTGCGCGAAATGCCTTTTGAAGGGACTCAAAATGGGCAGCAATCAATTGGGTTCGGACACATAACTCTCTTTCCTTCAAGAGAACAGTTTTGAATCAGTTCATATTTTTGTGCACAATTGAAGGCCATGGAATTGTAAGAGACCCAGCAAAAACATGGCACTGTTGGAAACCAAAAAAAAGATGACGCTCCATCCCAAACCGATAAGAGGCAAGCCATGGATTCAGGGTACAGCCGTAAATGGCACAACCGTTGATGTGGCTATGTGAGCTGCACCTGAAATCAGCATGATATTTGGATATCTTTGGGTCGTTGTCCAAAGCTATGATACTTTAACGTCTTGTAACATCTCTCGCTGTAGCTGCAAAATGATAAAAAAAAGGAAACGGTTTGGTCCACAAAACATTGTACAATATGGTACCCCTGAAGCCATTTTTTGATCCATATTGAAATAGCATGAAATAGCATGACATGTCACACCCTACCCTCTGGCAATGGCTAACATAGCTATTGAAAATTGCCATAGAAATAGTGAATTTTCCCATTAAACATGGTGGATCTTTCCATAGTTATGTAAACGTTTACCAGAGGGTCCTTGCATCCGATAAATGGATCCTTAAACACCTGGCAGAAATCCGCCGGATCCACCTTGGAACTGCGGCAGCTCAGAGGGTCAATCAGCAACACCCTTCCCGCGGCGGAGAGCTCCTGGTGCAAAACACCTGGCGGAGAAAAGGCGTTGAACCGTTGAACGGGTGGGATGGGCAATGGCAGTGGAACATGAGGACTTAAAAAAAAAAAAATCTCGTGTGTTTGACCAGAAATTGGGTCTCTCCGTATACATCCGTATATCTATGTCAAAAAACATTGGGAAGATTACGACCTGGCGCTGGGTTTTGGAGTATACTTTGCACAAACCATTGACAAATCTGCGGTACAGGAGTTCAGGAAGTTCAAACACACGCTTTTTCCACCGTGCTCTCCAACGTGCTATTCATGCAGTGGTTCAATGCATCTTTCCATCGAGCCACCTGAGCATACCTTGACTGTGACCGAACTCTTTGCAATCATGGAGAATATCAGAGACGCCCAGAGATTGCTATTGCGAGCGCTGCTAAAACGGGCTCACATGGGCACTAACAAATGGATACAAATGGTTGAGGTACTCATGAACAATCAAACTTCGATGGTGCGAAGCTGAACAAATCATAACAAATCAAACTTCGAGTGCAAAAAGAGCTACCAAGAACGAATGCAAGATGCCTCTTTGCCTCCACAACTGGTCAGTGGAGGGTGAGACAAACAATGGAACCCAAGCACTGCTGGGAAGAAACTGACCGATACGTTCCCTGGTCATCCCTGGTCCCCGCAACAGCATATGTGTAGTTCTATCAAATCATTCTATTGGAATCTATTGGATGATATGTCTAAGAATCGGAAAGGATCCACTGGTTCTTATGGTTTTCCCAGTTACTAAAACAAACCATCAAATGGTGGATTTCTGGGTCTGTCCGAAAATAGGGTAGCCCGGTAGCGCCAAATCCATTGGTTAGTCATGATATGTCATGATGTTCCCTCTTAAGATGCTTCAAATGCCATCATTTTTGTCGGTGACACCACCTTTTTCAGACCCAAAATGACAGGGATCAGATTTTGATCGAATCTCCAGGCACCTCGATATGTACACCCAGCCTTTCAATCTAATGCCAGCGCAAGGACTTTGACCTCAGCGATCTAGAAAAGAAGACCCAAAAGGAAAACAAAGCTTAAGCTGCCTGATCACTTCTGTATATAATTATATATGTTCACAATGATTAATAGTACATATATATATAATATTATATAATACTTGCAACTACTTCCCAGGGACCTCAGGATTTGACTTCAGACCCTACAACTTGGGGTCTTTCATGAAGTTAGCCAAGGGTTGTCTAGGTTTATTAAGATTCAGTGTAGGCCTTTTGGCCCGGCGTGTTAGGAAAGGTCTTCCATGGATTTTCGCCGTCAAGTTAACATAGAAGGCTGAGTTGGTAACTTCACTTTAGACCTTTTTTCCTCTATGCAACATGTGATCCAACATGTGCCATCATGTTTACACACATAAGATGTGCCAAAGGAAGGCTAAGTTGGGTTATAGCTGGCCAACAGTCAGCACCTGTGGGTCTGGAATGGTTTCCTCCAAGCTCGGAAAACAGATTGAAATACATTGACCTGAGGGAAGATGATGATAGACCCTGTATTTTTTTTTCAAACGCCTTGGTTGGACAAAAAGTTTTGGTATCTACAGAATGGAGATGATGGATGAAAACAAATGTGCAAAGGAATGTAGAAGTAGAAGATGTGCCAAAGGAAGGCTAAGTTGGGTTATAGCTGGCCAACAGTCAGCACCTGAGGGTCTGGAATGGTTTCCTCCAAGCTCGGAAAACAGATTGACATGCATTGACCTGGGGGAAAATGATGATAGACCCTGTATTTTTTTCAAACGCCTTGGTTGGACCAGAAGTGATCAGAAGTGTTGGTATCAACAGAATGGACATGGTGGATGAAAACACATGCGTAAAGGGATGTAGAAGTAGAAGAGGTGTTAAAGGAAGGTTAAGTTGGGTTGTGGCTGGCCCCATGTCAGCACCCTCTGGTCTGGAATGGTTCCCTCCGAGCTTAGAAAAAATGAAACGCATTGACCTGGGGGAAAATGATTATAGACCCTGCATTTTTTCCAAACGCCTTGGTTGGACCAAACGTTTTGGTATCTACAGAATGGAGATGATAAATGAAAACAATGGTGAAGAGGGATGTAGAAGAGATGTCAAAGGAAGGCTAAGTTGGGTGATAGTGCAAAAATGATGGTGGCCCAACATAAGCCCAACATAGCAACATAAGTCATCAAGGTTCAAAGGTCTAAGATGAAGTTCTTTGAGGGTTTAATGAAAATTCAGGCAAAGGTCTGGAATGGTATTACCGCCGTAACTTGCGTGGGTCTGAAGTGATCAAGGCCCAAAGGTCTAAAGTGACACTGTTACCATTCCAGACCCTTCCTAGGAAAACCCTTGAGGGTCAATCATTCCAGACCTTAAGTAGTTGAGGGTATATTATATATATATAACATGTGTATTCATGTGTAATCATGTGTTAGCTATAAATAAACAGCAAAAAAAACGCTTTAGACATTCAAAAATTGCAGCCATACAATTGCCATAGCATTGGCGATGTGTGTCTAGGCATGTCTGGGCCGCCTCGCGCATCTGATGAACTCATCACGTTCTCGTATGCTGTTTAGGCGAAAGGTCACACCTCGGTTTAGCACGTTGACTCAACGGCCTTCCAGAAAGGGGGTTCAAACTAAAAAACATCTGCAGCAAAGGTCCAAAAAAATGGTGCAAATTCGAATCTCGAAAAGCAACGCTTAGAATATATGTGCGACGGTCAAAACTCAATTCATGTGGTGAGGTCATGGCATCGCTTCATAAGGCCCCCTATCGCTACACACAGTCCCAGCACCCTTTTCACCAACTAGGCAGAATTGCTGCTAGAAGAGGAGGATCTAGATGAGGAATCGGATTCTTATTCCCCTTGCGATGGTATCTCCAGGGAAATTCAAACTTTTATGTGATCACCAAGGCTGACGTCGACAGCTTCAGCTAGACACCAGCCGGACTCATTGCAGGTCATCTGACCTCGGAGGCTGCCCTTGGCTTGTGTTGGCTTGTCTTGGCTTGTCTTGCCTGTGCTGCCTTGTTTCCGGCGCCTTTTTTTCTTCACCCCGCCTCCTTTGCAACCTAATACCACGCCAAAATGAATCGGCAAAACCCTGACCAAATGAACCCTTTAAGAACTAACCCAGTAAGAACTTGAGGGTACCCTTGTTCATACTTCCCATATTTTTCCACCTGTAGCACAAGTTGTATAGTTTCAAGTGACCATGTGGGGTACTCCCTAATTTCATGGATTTCAGGTATCGCTCTGGGTATCGAGGGGTATCGCTTCGGGCATCGCTACGGGGACCAGAAAATGTGTGATCTCAGGTGTATGTTTCAAGTGACATGAAATTCTGACAAGCTCCATGTTGCAATTCTACTCCTGGACAGTGGCTTTGGAGAAGCGTCCGTGACCGCACAAGGATGCTTTTTCAACATATCTCAGCACGGTCACTATCTGAATCAACATCATCACCATCATCATCAGCATCATCACCATCATCAAGCTCATGATGCGTTATGAATTAGTTTCTTGCATACCTTATAGATCAACACACCCCAATATATCAATATTGTTTAATGTAACTATCTCATATATACTTGACGACAGGCCATCTTGCAACTACCCAGGAAGACCAGCCCACTGCGACTGCTCCAGTGTCGCGCTCTGACTTCAAAAGATTGGAAAGTCATGTGCCCAACAGGAAGCTTCAATCATAAACAGAGTCTGAAAAGAGGTATCGCTACATAAGGCCCCCTATCGCTACACGCAGTAAATCACATATTTTGAGTAGTGATGGCGGATCGTAATGGAAGCCTTTCATAGCGTCTTTTGACCCTTGCTCATATATTAAAGCCCGTTTGATGTTGGATATGACAGAGCTTTCCGTGGTTTGATGGTTAGCATGCTGACATGCTGAATCTAATGAATAATCTTTCTTTGTTTACACAATGCACGGCAAAACTCTGGAGCATCCACCACAAATTGCAAAGTTTGCTGGGAAACTTGTCGTATAGTCTCAGTATTCCCTCGATTGATACAGCATACATCAGCATACGTACTCCTTTTCCTGAGGCCTGCTCATTCGTTATTCCGCAGCACCAATGTTGCACACATGTCGTCCTTGGCTTTGGGGCTGAAGACAGAACAGAAACAGTTCGATTTCATGCAACAAATAGCCAGGAAAACTTGTTAAGGGCAGCCAGGGCAGCCATGAAATCTGCAGGACCTGAGTTTGTTGCCAAATCCACTGGCGTGTAGCGTGTCTGAATGCTCTTTCCTGGACCTTATGAACCAACGCGAGGAATGATGGGAAATTACTGTCATTACCAACTCCAAGGGAGTAAGCAATAGGGGGGTATCCTAATGAAGAACATCAGAATTTCAATCTTCTTTGCAAATGTTCTACATCTTTGGTTTGTTTTAAGTTTTCAAAAGCCCTGGACTGAAGATTTCTGCACACAACGAATATACGAGCTTCATAAGATCCACAAGTTGAAATGATGGCGGAAGTGTGAGAGAGAAACCGAACGAAAATCCAAAATCAAACTGTGAAGCGGCAGCTACACATCTTCACCATGATACACTCGCTTTTTTTTGCGTCCAAACATGCCCAAACAGATATATGATAGTCAACATAAGTCAACAATGATTAGCCAGTGGAGTTCCCCATCCTGAAGTCACCTGTTGCGTCAGGCAGCGTGCCCTGGAATGTCCTGGGTTACCCGGCAAAGATCTTTTATGGACTTCAGGGGAACGTCATGGATCACACCTGTTGCGCCAGG
>CAMXCT020006506.1:213110-417189 GCA_947184155.2 Cladocopium goreaui
CTACGTAGATATATTTCACATCATTCTGCACAAATTCTTCAATCAGCACTCAAAGTTAGATAGTCCCCAAGCCCCAAGTTTGATGCTCTTCGTTGAAATTCTTGTCATAGCATGGACTTCGCCATGGTTTTCATGCATTTGTTCTCATTCAAATGACAACTGAGCGTTGAAGCCCGCTATGATGTGCGAGTAAGCAAAAAAAAAACATACTGCAAAAAATGCAAAGACTTGTCTCGTGCAACGCGATGCATCAACGCTCCTTAGATTGCTAACTGCATCTCTCATAAAGAGTCTTAGTCTTAGAGACGCCCTTGCAATTCCCTCACACTTTTTGGCAGCATCATGACATGCAATCTCTTCCCCCTATATACTTGCAAAACACCATCAGAAACCCTGGTTGAGTAGAGTACTTATATCATTTTATATCTATTTATTCTGGTCTTCCAAAGTGGCGAGTGAAGAATCCCGGAGCATCCGATTCCGCGGCTCCGGACAAAGCTGGGTGCTTTCTCACAATGTGTGTAGCCACTTCCTCTTTGAAGCCATTCTGAAGCCTGGCCTGCCATTCTGTGAAGCCGGAATCGATACGGATCCATAAGGATCCATTGGGTGGGGCTCACATTTTTTTTGTCCCTGGATCATCAAATCAGGTATAGATGGAATGATCATATACCCATGATAATACCTAATATATCTAATATATATATATATTATATATATATTATATATATATATATATCCTGATACCATCCTTCAGCCCACCTCAGGATAGGAGGCCAAAGGCTCGGTGGAGCAGCAGTTTTGCCTCGCAAAAGCCCACAACATCCAAAACACGTTGAAAACCAAGTCATGTTTATCTATGTTTATCCACACCACACAATACATGGAATACTTATGACTACTTTGGATATTGAAAATATATGACATACCCTCTGGTAAACTAACATAGCTATTGGAAATCACCATTTTTAATGGGAAAATCCACTCTAAATGGCCATTTTCAATAGCTATGTTAAATTACCAAAGGGTATTCTTCTGCAGCATCCTGCAGCATCCTGTTTAGCCAAAGGAACTACCGTGTGGCGAATAAAAACTTTGAACGAACGAAGTGTCACTGATTCCTGTTTGAAATGGGTTTGTCTGAAAATAGGGTATACCCCCAATGAAATAGCCCTTTAATAGGGATAATGATCAGCAAAACCATTGGGTACAATGGGGTACACTATATTCAGACACACCCAAATCACAGCAGTGATTCCCTTTTCCTGCACAGCCCAAGACTCTCTCAGCCATGGGACAATTGCTCACCAGCACAGGGTGCAATGCCCATCGCCTCATCCGATCCTCCCCCCGATCCCTGAGAGAAACAGTGATGGATTCTGTGTGACCTTGCAACAGACTTTCAAGAACTTGAAACTGGAAATAGCTGGAAGGTGCTTGTAGCTGGAACTGTGGTCGAGCGGTGTGTAAACAAATGTAAACAGATGTAAACAGATGTAAACAGGAAACCTGCTGAAGGGATATTGATATATCTTGGTGACGGTCTTTTGGAAACATGGAAAAGTGTGGTTCTTTGTGTCTGTGACGGCTTTTGACCTACAAGCTGCCCAAGTTGCCTGTGAGCCAAAGATACAAAATCAGGACGGGATAGCATATCACAGCAGAAATGCTGTGCAGAAGTACCATCAAACATGCAAAATCAGTTTTATATCACTGAAAGAATAATCCTTTTGAAAAGAATCTTAAAGATCTACAATGTATATGTTCTCATACATTATATATAATACGTATGTGTAACATATATTAAAGTTTTGGTGGCAGACTTGGCTCTCTGATATCTACTAGTACCCCCAAAAAAGTTCACACTTACTCACCCAGAACCATCACCAGCACCTGATGCAGCACCAAGTACACAGCGGTGGGCCGCTACTCTGTAAGTGCCTGTGGATTGCTGTACCTCCACAGATTGGGGATTCATGTGGATTCATTGGATTGGTTTGAGGGGACATCTACTAGAAAATCACTAGAGGAAACGTGATTTTCGACATTTCTACATCTTGTTTTACGTCCAAATCTAGGATAATCTAGGCTCTTCGGCATATGTTCCCATGATATCCATGATCCAATTGTCAACTGGGGATATAAAAACATGTCTTAACTGGTTGGATCATTGGATCATTTTTAGCGCCCGCAGGATGACTCGCAGGATGACTCAAAAACGCCTCCAACTCCATGTCCGCAAAGGCCGTCGGTTCTGCCATGGGTAAGTACCTGGGCCATGGAAGGGTGGTACACATCATCTGGCTTTGTCTGAACATGTGGTATACATTGGTACCCATGTATACCCGGCAATTTATAGCCATTACATGCCATTACAATGAATAACATGAATGAACATGCTGATTAACATATTGACTAACTCAAGTTTTGCATGAATTTGAGCTGTACCCCAGTATTTTGGGCAAACCCACAACCCATCTTTGGAAGGCCATGGCCACTAACAGAGGTGCTCACCGTGAGAAGTCCATCCATGATCGTTTCACCTCCGGTGTCTCGGTCACTGGACAAGTTTGCCAGTTCGCCCAATTTTGGGGGATAAGTAAGGACATAGCAGGAAACATTAATTTGATAACCATATTACAATGGATACTACATAATGGATTAATAGATATTAATAATTAATAGATCATGGGAATCATCATATTGGGAATCTGATGATGCACCTTTGGAGTTTTGGAGTTTGCGTTTGGGGGTTCCAAATCTTGAAACACGGCCTTTTTATCAAGTCACCAGGCACTCTCTGGCCTCCATCTCTGGAAAATCAGCTGTAGGGCAGGACACACCCACCTACAGCACTGGCATGTCCGTGATCGTTCACAGCAAAATGAAACATCCATCATGAATAATGTGTCCTTCATCGTTCTCATGCCAGCAGCATCTTGCAAAGCCCATGTGTATATATATATATAACGCATATCACTTTGTTCGTTGATCATTACTTTCCCTGAAAACCATGCATTTTCTTGGTGGTTAAAGCCCAATTTTCAGACACAACCAAATATGTTTGGTCCCATTATCTATATATATATTGATCAAATTCCATATTACATTATAATCCCATCACGTTCCACTAAATTCCATGAAGAATTGCCATAAATTGAGCGAAATTCCAGCCATCATTCCATGTGAGGCTTTCTAAGAGCACCTCCTCGAGTTTCTCAAGAAGAACCTGCGAACTGCTGATCGAATCTGGTGAAAACGGCCGTTTTGAGTGGGAAAACTTAAGGAGAACCATCAGAATCACCATCATCATCCATCATCTAAATTCCGGTAAGTGGATCCACGGAAAACCATGGAATACGTTGGTGCATGGCTACTAATATGGCCACCATGGCCAGGTGAGATGACTGCAACCTGCAGTTTTTTTTTGAGGTCCCTCCATTGGTCCATGGCTTCGGGGATTTCCCAGCCATGATAGATTTAGTGGGTAAAATGAAGGTGTAGCTATTTGCTGATGATAGCTGTTCTTCCAATGGATGAATTTGGATGATAGCAACATTGAAAACTTGCCGAGTTCTATCTCAAGGTCGACTCGAGGAGTGTTTTCTGCTGTGCCTCCAAAGCACTCGTCCTTCCATTCCGAAAAAGTATCTCACCGGCATGGGACCTGTGGCGTTACGTTCTCTTCCAGGTCCAAGTTGCATCGAAGTCACAAAATCATCAGTTCAAAATGACGTTAGCAAGTGACAAACTTACCCTCTGGTAATTTAACAAAAAGCTATTGAAAATGGCAATTTATAGTGAGTTTTCCCATTGAAAATGGTGATTTTCCATAGCTATGTTAGTTTACCAGAGGGTACATGTTTCATGAGTTTCATGAGCTGCGGCAGGAAATGGCATCGTCCCCCCAATTCAATGTGAGATGTCTGGTGCTGAATCTCAACGCCCAAGGCATCAGCGCAACATAGCGCATCACCCAGAAGTTCCTTCTGGCCTCAATCGTTGAGGATCTTCAACGGGCACATCCACGGATGGCCATCAAGATGGGTCTCAATGATTTTTTCAGCCAGGACCATATCCCCCAACATCATTCCATGGTTTACGGTTTCTGCTTTCTCTCCCATGACATACCAATAAAAATACGGTATATCAATGGTATATCCTGTTTTCAGACAAACCCTAATCGTTCAGTGCAGATGATCCGAGGGTCGCACAGCTGCACAATGCAGAAAGGTGTCCGAGTCGGCATTCGCTCTGTTCCAGTAGGCCTGAAGATCATGCTGTCAACCCAACAACAAGAAGAAATCTCCCATTTTCCATGGTTCATAACTACTATTTGAACATATATATATGTTATTACAACTTAATATATAACTAAGTTTCGGCAAAATTGGGGATCGTTTATTATATACTTCATCTGACGGAAGGATTGGAAGAAATGGGCAACTAAACTGAAGTCAAACTTGCGTTCAGTCAATGTTATAAGCCAGCTTCAAACACAAACAAGACTTCCGTTCCGTACTTGACCCCAAGATGAACGTGCTTCACCAGTCGCGGGTTGCTACAGCAATAGCTGCAGTCCATGTCACGCCTGAAATGAATTGGTATCCACCTGGCCCATGCCTCAAATGTTGCAAGCTTTGGGAATGCAGACTAAAACCTCTGCCCGGCACACATCCCTGAACTGCGATCTAGATACAAGAAAAATAGATCAACAATCAACAATGATCAACGTGTAACATGTCTTTTACTCAACATAGCTTAAGCACTTAACATCACTTAACCATACTATACATTACTATACCATACTTAACAGTATTTAACCAATGTAATCAAGGACTTGCATGAACTCCTCTCTGGTAGACGTCTGCAAAAGCCATCAGCGCCGAACCCAGAAAGAGCACTTCAAAGAGTTCAGCCACTGGGGCCTGGCAATGCCGAGGATGACATGCGAGGATGCCAGTGTGGCATCCTCGTTGAATCAACATGTCAGTGCACTAATCCAATCCATAATTATATATATATGATACTATACGGTAACTACATCTAGTATACTGATTTTTAAATATACGAACTGGTATCTTAGACTGCCTCCAGTCCATGGCCCGCCCCGCCATTTAAACATACGGATTCCAATCTATCTAACTATACGTTCAAATATACAGATGGAACTGGTGTTTCATACCACCTCCGGGGCCTTGTGGTCTGGCCCGCCCTCCACATATTCAAATGTCGATAATGTATAAATAGTTATAAATATGATAATATTACTATTACAAATTACTATATGTACTGTAACGTCAAGGCCCATGGAACATCAACCCACCGGCTCGCACTCCCAACAGAAACAGGGCTGGCCGAGAAGTACTGGAAGTAGACACCTTGCTGTCTTCGAGGCATCATAGACTGAAGAAAGGCAGCCACAGACTTGAAGATTGTCATGGCAGAGATTGTTTTCAATAGGGAGATGCAAGCTCCATTCGCCGGCCTTAAAGCCTTATTTTTTGCACCGACAACTTCCATATCTTCCATAGATCGGGATACACCGTCTCAGGTACAAACACAGGTGGAGCAAGGTGTCTTTCCTCCTCTGATGGACCTCTAGTCTCAGGCAGGATCAATTGAGGTAAGTGGTAACTCTGATCACCATTGGATCCCGATCCTTTCCTGGAGTTCCTGATGGTTCCTGAATTCATCGCAATACTCTTTCTGCAATTTGTCACTAAAAACGCATGCTGCATGCAAATTTGGGAAGTACGTCACGTTTCGATACTTTTCACTTTTCACATTATTCACGTTATTAGTGTATATACATTCAACTCGTCACTGAAAAGGTCCACGAAGACTTTCGACTCGACTGAGGAATGATTATGCACCAATCTTCAACTTCCAAATCTTGGTCCGTGGAAGTGCTTCCAAAGAAAAACGATCATGCATGTGATGACAATATTAAATGACCTATACATATCTATACATATCATTCAATATCCAGAATCTCCCCAGAGCTTCTCTTTGCAAATCCTCAGAATTTAGGACTGACGCGCCTCCCAGAGGTCAATGCCCTGCGCACTTCCGGGTGGAAAGTGATGGAGCAAAAACATGGCCACCTGCCCGGAGTCAAATAGTCAAAGGATCCGAATGCTTATGGCATCTTATCCCATAGGATCCATGTATGGTATATATGCTAACATTGGGGATATATTGATGGTAAATGTTACCATATATAGCATACATGGATCCTATGGGTATGGCTTTGTGTCTCCTTTTTTTTGGAGGAAACACACATTCCCCGACATGTCCGATGCAAAATTATGTAAAATTGCCATGATTTCTTCGAGGTGCTAGCCATCCACAGCCATCCAGTCCGTCCCATGTAACATGGGATGAATGGGGGTCATCCATGACTGTGGTTATATGCTGTTGGTCACATGTTATCCCGCTCTTCATGGTGGTATGACCATAGTATATCATAGTATGACCATCCCCTTGGAGAGTTTTTCTTTTTTAATCTGTTTACCAACACTTGGATGACCATGGCACATATGGTGAATATGCTGCGATCAAAATCATGGAGCAGATTGCAGGTTGTACAGGCCGCCTGCTGCTGCTGGTATGCCAGGGCGTTCCTTTATTGCGCACATCTTCTGACTGTCACTGACAGCGGTTTTGTATAACTCATATAGATTAGTGACAGTGATCCAAGAACGCAGCGGTCAAAGCTTAGCAAATTCTGAGGGAATCTAACAACTACTGCACAAAGGCCTGGCATTGTCAGACTTTCAAACCTGTTGACCATTTCAACAGCCTCGCTGCTTTGGTTGAGAAAACTTTATCAAGTTTATCAAGTGATTCTGAATTCTTTGACTAGCATAATTCACATCCATGACATATATATATATTATATATATTATATTTATATATACATACATTAATATAATCATATGAGTAGCGGACAAAATTATTTGTTCTCCGTAATTGCCACGAGCAAAACTGGGTCGTCCTCTATCGGTTGTGAAGATTTTATATTATAAATAATGTAGTGATATCCCATCCGCCGGCGGATTATAGGACAAGTGGCCAAAAAATGCTGTGGCCGTTCATGTCGCAAAGGCGACCGCTCTGAAGCCGCCCTTTGCGAAACCGTCGCATTGCGAAAGGTGAGGATTGCGGGATTGTCATTGGATGTCATTGGATATACCCTCTGGTAAACTAACATAGCTATTGGAAATGGCGATAGAAATAGTGGATTTTCCCATTAAAAATGGTGATTTTCCAGTTCGCTATGTTAAACCACCAGAGGGTAGTTTCTATAGAATCTATGATCCAAATGATCCCATGATCACGATTGAGGTTTTTACTTTGTAAGATCATTATCACTATCTATATCTTTATATTATATTTAGGGGATTTTAGGGGATTGTATTTGAAACTGATATTGTAAAATGATTTAAAATTCAAAATGAATCAAACTGATGCATGATGCATTCCAAATAGGGGATTTTAGGGGATTGTATTTGAAAAATATATTATCAAAATTGATCTGACATTCAAACTGACAAAATAAGTCAAGCTGATGCATGATGCATTCCAAAAAGGGTGATTTTAGGGGATAATTTTTGAAAATTTTATAAAGTGATTTAAGATTCAAATTGAATCAAGCTGATTCGTCATTCCAAATGATGGTTTTGATATGTTTTGAAAACTGATCGTGAATTTTCCAATTTTTCCCCACTATTTCATGCAAGTTCTGGGATGATCAAAGTTCTGACTGCTCCCCTGCCTCGGGTTATGAATTCCTGCAGCATCTGGATGTCTCCCTGAAATGGGCGATAGGTATCAACCCTGCAGCAAACTTTGGTCCCGCAATGTCCACTATGTCCACTATGTCTAGTTCCAACTCACAAATTTACCAACAAAATCCAACAAACAGCTCCACTCCAAATCCCATGGCTTTTCTTCGGGTTGCTGTTGGCCTTAGGCCGACACAGCTGCACAGTTCATTAACGATGGGCATCAGCCCCATCAATGGATGGCAATGGTCGCCCTGCCCGGCTGCCAGCACCACGCCGAGCCGATTGAGCCCGTTCTTGGCGTTCGTGGCGGTCATGGTTGGGGCTAGGAGAGTTGGCTCCTGTGGGAAGGAAGGGCGTGTCACGGTCGAAGAGCAAACCTTTGATGTCCACCTTTCGATCACAGCTGACACAGCGAGCTGTTAAGGGCTTTCGCCAGATTGCCGCGTCCACTTCCTGCTCGTTGTTCAGGAGTTTTTCAAAGCTCTGCCACAGCATTTGCAGTTGGCCTTGCCAAAGGCGAAGTTGCTCAGCGAGGAAATCCACATCCTCTCTGGGGGCCTTATCGTCAAAATCTCTCAGCAACTCATCTCGCAGCTTCTCCATCTCACTGCGAACCATGGCTTCAAAGGAGTTGAAAGCCTCCCTCATGGCTCCTGGTGACACAAATGGCATGCCTGATTCACCACCATAGAGCAGTTTCTGCATGGCGAGCAGCACATCCACTTGTGGTGATTCACCAGTATCACCTGTGCCTGCACCCTTGAGCAGCTCCCCCAAGAGTTGCAACATTTGAGGCATGGCCGCTTCAAAGCGGGATTGCATCTTGCTGAAGTTGCGCACGGCATCTTCCAACTTGGAGGACAGGAGATCCAGGGTTCGTTGATCCCCACTCACCGCCCGCCACAAGTTCATCATCTCACTTTTGAAGTTCTCATCAACTTCCATGTCAGCCAACCGAGGGGATCTCGGTGAATCCTGAGTTTCTTCCTTTCGATGTTCCACCTGAGGATGAATCACTACAAGAACAAGGCTGCAATATCCTGCAATACACAATCATCATTCCGCATAGTCAACATCACTCCAAGAAACATCACAAAACACACATCAATTCTTGGAAACTATCCCATTCTAGATGGTCAATCAAACTCATATTTGATTACAAGTACAAAATAGTACAAGTATGAGTCTGTCTGAAAAATGGGTTACCCCTAAAAGCCATCTGGCGTTTCTCGTCATTGTGCCACCAACTGATCCGAGGCATTTTTGGGTTTTGATGCTGAGGCCTGAGGCGTTTCTTTGTCGTCTTTGTTTTCTGATTTTTCTCTGTTCTAGGGTAAATAACAGCGGAACTTGTTTGATTTCAAATGAAATTCCAAATCTCAATAGTGCGACGTCACCCGAAACTGGGGGTACAGGGTTTCGGCATGTCTGCGAAACTGTCATTGCTCCACAAAATGCTGTCTTAGTGGAATTGTTTGTTACAGCATTTGCAGCATGTTTCCAAAAGGCAATGGAAGTATAGTACGTAAATAGTAAATACAACAAAATACATCAAAATACGTCATCACGAAAAGAACAGAAGTAAACCAGAACAAACAAAAAATATTGAGGACAGAAAGCGGTGGGAAAGGAAGGGAAAACGGTGGAAAAGGACGGAGTCGTAAAATTGAAATCCAAATTGTGCCGGAAACATGTCCAACATGTTTTATCATGATTTTGCGTTTCTTCTGGGTGTATTTCTCTCGCGAAACTTTGTTGAAAGCTGCAAACCCATTCATTCATTGTCGATGAAAGCAATGCTTGCAACATGCAACTATCAAAACATGTAGGGATTGGCTTCTCAATTGTTATTCTTGCTGCGTCTCTTACACCGGGAAATCTTTATCAGTATGTATGGCTGTTTGTCAGGGGTTTGGCATCTAGTTCTGGGTTTTGCAACTGCAAAGTGGCGCTGGGAAGTCCAAGTGCTTTGGTAAACCCTGGTGTTTGAGGCGTTTCTTGTTTTCCAGAGGCACTTTCAACCCATCAAAGCCAAAATCAATCTCATGCCGCCTGATGTTTTGTCCCCGGAACCTAAGCCATTTCTTGTTTGCCTCTGGTGTTTCTTTTTTTTTTTCGTATATCAATAATTCCGTTTGGGGGTGGGTAGTTAGTTGTATATAATATAATTAATAATAAGATATATGACATGAGTGGCGAACAAAATTACTTACTACCCTCAATGGACATGGCCAAAGTGGGTTCCTATCGGTTGTGAAGGTTTGTATGTGTGAACATAGGGTATCGGTAAGTTGGTGATCCATGGTGATCCCCTATCGGTTGTGAAGGTTTTCGCACAAACGTGAAATCCCAAGTCTGCTCCCTACTACTCTAGTCTTCCGCTATATAATATACGTATATACGTATATATTTATATACACATCGTATAATATGATGTTCATACATGTTCCATCACCCCAAAGCGGCGCCTCAGGAATCTGCACCAAACCTTCCACCAATGCGACGCGATTTCTGAGCCTTTGTAGCTCCTCACGTAGGGCCAACAGCTGCGAAGTCCCTTGAGGCGATGGTAATGGCAGCCCCGGCTGTGGTCCTTGGGACCGAACCTCAGAGTTTTCAGGTGATTTGATTTGTGATTTGGGGATATTTGGGGACCAACAATACGTATGGCATATGGTTCAACAAATGATATGTTTGCCCCATAGGTTCAACATGGTTTGCCCCATTTAACTGTTGGATGAAAACCAATGGAAAAACCATTGGTTAAGTTCCACTAAAATATCGAAAATCGACTCATCGAATCCTTGCGCAGCAACTCCAGCAGTGTTCATGGATTCCAGCAGGGCCAACCGTTCCTCCAAACAGGCACCTTCCAACAAAGCCAGACGACCAGGTAGCCGTGCAGTGTCCAAATCCTTGAGATTGGCCGCGAAAGTGGTGAAGTTCTGCTCCAAACGATCCAAGCGTTCCAAGTCGATGTTGGGAAAACTGGCCGTTCCTTCTCGATCAGCATGATCCTTGTGGATCAAGGGGAGATGTGGGGAGAGCGAAAGGAAAGATGGCAATTCGAATGTAATGAAGCAGCATCCTAGCGATCCTAGCATTCATGATACCCTATGATACCCTCACATCATGCATGTATTTGGCCCCCTCTTTCCTACATCATAAGGACTTGTCATGACTTGTCCAAACATGGGATGTACCATGGTGCATCCCCAGCAGTTGGGGTGATATTTTGGGGGGCAACCCCATAGGCATCATCAACCCAGGCTGGATCCATGGAGTCACTAAGCTCAATGGAGTGTCCTTTGGCGAGGATGGCGAGGCATCCTCATGTGGTGGTGATGGTGTAGCGACTGGATGAGCTGGAAGTAAGTCGGTGACAAGCTCATTCACATGTTTCTTCATCCAAGAGAGGAGCTCAGCTCCTTCCAGATTGTGTGACTGAACTTGAGCATCTCCCGTGATACCGGAAATCTGCTTGTTAAGCCATGACTTCATATCATTCGAACCATCCTGACCTTTCCCTTCCATCTCAGCTGTTTCAGAGCGCACTTTGGCATCTGCTTGGTCCTGTCCTGCGCGTTCTTTGGCATCAGACACAGTTCTTTTGGGATGTTTCTCTTGTAAATCCTCAGCTTCCTTGGCTTGTTTGGCCAAGACATTCCTGAGCATCATGTCTGTTGAGGTGAGACGATTTTCGATGGATAAGGTTTTACTTTCCACCACCTCCTCGATCCGACTGCCCATGCCTTCTGAGGCCACCTTCAGCATCTCTTGAATCTCGCCTTTGACCGTCTGCATGGCTTGGTTTAACGAACCATTCACATCTGTCATGGTCACGTCAACATAGGTCACCAGCTCATTTTGGGATCGAAAACGTCCATGACCCCAGCTTTTCACGAAGTCTGGCAGCTGCTTCGCAAGTTCTGGAGATAGACGGCTGCTATCATTGGAAATCTGAATTCCAGCTCCTCAAGCTGGTGCAGAGATTGCTCCAAGCCCAGAGAGAAGCGGCTTTCCATGCCGTTCAGTCGCTGTTCGAAAATCCGCAATCGTTCATCCACGGAGTCATTCATTTGCCGAACGACTCGATGCAACGATGCCACCTCTGTGGCAAGGGATTCACGAACTCCTTTGCCAACAGCAGCAATGGCAACCTGGGCCCCAAGAGTGAAAGATTACATCCAAATACACCTACATATTTTAAAGAATATAACATACATAAACAATCACAAACTAAATATGAAAGATGTGAAGCTTCCTGTGAATCTGTTTAAATGTTCTTGAGCTAGTTCATTCCACTGATTCATTTTTAGCTTGTCACCCAGCCAATCCCAGCCACTCGTTCAGCTTCTTGAAACAATTCCGCATGATTTTGCTGTCGAAGAGATCGGATCCCAAGCTCTAGATCTCTTTTAGCAGAGTCGATCTGCATGTCCACAAGAGTCCGTTGGGCCTCAGGGCCATGACATGGTGATGAATCTGGGCGAATTGTGATGACTTTCGAGGAGGAAAGGAAGAGGAAAGAGTTGGTCAAGAAGGAAGAGGACATGACAAGCATCGTACAGTTTGACTTGACCGCTTGGTGAAAAAAAAGATGTTGCAATGAAAGCCTAGAAATACCTGGGAGGATGAGACTCAACAGTATCTAAACATCACATGTACATCATTCCATATCAGATTTCTGGAGTTTGTTCAGCCATGCGGAAACAAAAAGGCCTTCTGCTGCTGCTCTGTGAATTCCTTGAATGTGTTGAAGCCTTCCTCCAGAGACAGCAATCGCTGTTCCACCCGGGCATTTCCCCCCTGCGACCCTTCATCGCGAACAGTGTCCTCGGAGTTGCTGCTTGGGGGTCCAAAAAATGAACCTAAATTGGGTGTGTCCGGAAATAAGGTATAACCAAAAAATCAAGATTCAATGGGGAAAGTGAGCATTCGAACTCTTGCAACTTTTGGAATTGTGCGTACCCCATAATCAAACAAACCATGACTAAGATTGACTAAGCCATATTCCCAGTAGATTCTCCGAAGTGCAGACTAAACCCCATTGGATTGGTTTCAAGGGAATACTTGCAGAAAACCACCTGTAAATCCATGCGTCTGTCTGCCTGGTGTATGACACGAAGCCTTCCATGGGCAATGCCAGGCCGTTCCAAACGGGATACCAGTTTGTTGGGGGTCATCCGAGGTATGGATGGGACATTTGTACAACATGGACTAATGTAGTCCAAACATTCCCAGTACATCTCTGCTTTCTACAATCATTGTAGTTCCAACCCTGACTCTTCATCATGCAATGTTGAGACGTGGTTGTGATTTGAGCGGCGAGGACGGAACTGCATTGCTTTGATGGTTCCGAATTGAATACCATAGACTCCCCGCAAAAGCTGCATAATGCTGCATATCTTGTTGCTGTTGCTTGTGCAGAAACTCATGTGCAGCACCTGCGCTACCTGACGACTCTGACAGTTCTTGAGCCACGTGCTGGTGATCCGTTGAAATTGCATGCAGCACTGCGGATTTTCCACTCCAATAGGGGCTAGGGCCAGGGGTACATGGCTCCAGCCTTCAACGACTTCCCGAAACACCAAGTGGCTGCTGTCAATTCCTTGCCTGCACCACAGATTCCCAGAGCAGCCGGTACTCCCGCTCGTCCAACTGAGCGCCAGCAGGAGCAGTCAAAGTAGGATTCACCTGTCAAGCGGAGGTGCTGGATTGTAACTAGCATACAAGATCATACAAGTACATAATAGAAATTACAAACATCATCAAAGGTCAAGAATTGCATTTTGACGGAACAGTTTTGATAACATCCTCTGATGAGCTCTACCAATGGTTCAAATTCATTCAATCCATACAGTATCTAGGGCTCGCAACAGGAAAACTGCTTCCAGATTCGATAAATCATCAGCTCTTGTGCGATCTATGAAGTCTCAAATGGATCTGATTGTCAAATGGATCTTTCACATCATTGAATTCAAGAATCAAAGTGGCCAGAATCCAGAATCCAGCATCGTCGCAATTCATATATACATATATTCATTTACATATAATGTACTGTATAATGTATATATATATGTATATTAACGTAATTATATTATATATTAATACACATATTGTTATAGTATATATATTCTAGTGATTTATAGTGTATATGATATAATATTATATATAATATTATATAATAATACGTTGTCCCGACATGATTCAACATCTCTTTCAGAGTCACTTCAGAACATGCCATGGCCCTGGCACGGCAAAGGATTGCACCTCTTCCGAGCGCAGAGCGTTGTTGTCCCCTGTGGCGCAGAACAAGTCTCGCGGCAGCCGGCGTATCTGACGTATCTGCTCAACTGTTAACCTCTTTAAAAAAAAGGCAGATTCTTCCAATAAGTCAGTAATATTTTATTGATTAACAGTTCAACTGGTTTGGTTGACTTAAAGAATAAGTTCTATTACAGTAATTATCATGTTAGTATAATTTTGGGTCAAACGAATCAGTAACTATATACTTTCCAGTTGATAAATTACCTTCATTGTCTCAAACAAATCACCAAGCTTTCATCCCAAGGTCACCACCTGGTGGTATGTTGATGACCAGCGCAGGCCGCGCATCCAGACGCTGAGGGATTGCGCCTGCAAAGCCTGTTTTTTTTGGGCTGAGGGATTGGGGGTCCTCGCTGGTACGACGGATTGGAGAGAACACAAATGTCTACCCTCTGGTAAATTAACATAGACCCTGGCAGATAGGGGTTGGAAGACTAGTTTCCATTAAAAATTGGTGATTTTCAGGGTCTATGTTTATTTACCAGAGGGTAAAACATTCTAAAACCATCCAAAACCGCCAGCACCATGACCTGTCGATTAGCCATCACTAACCCTTGATTGAAACCAGCGGACCAACTACATCCAACTACGGCAACTCTGCCTTCTGGGTCATGCGGGTTGCGATCGGGGCTTGGTGCTGGCCTGGGCGGTTGCAGGATGAATCTACAGCGGTACCAAAGCAGAAAGGTCACTGCAGACTGCAGACCAATGAGAGCATTGTGAATGATTTTTGTTGCGAACACATATGTTTTCCTTATTTTTCCTTATCGTGTCATAAAATATCATAAAATTACGTTATCATAATTAGGTTCTACTCACCATCTCACCATGACATTGGATGCTACGTAGTGCATCTCAGCTACGCCACTCGTTTTTTCTGGGACATAAAAAGGCCGAGCCACTCGGGTTCGGCACATGGAGTCGGAGCCTCCGCCGCCTCCGCCGCCTCCGGCTCCGGAGGGTCCGGGTCACGCTCCTCGTTCTCGATGCCCTTCTTGCTCTCAGAGAGGTGAGTGAGGATGGTGGGCAAACCTGTCAACAGAAATGGGCTAAGATATGGCCAGATATGGTAATGAAATGTAATGAATAAAGAAACAACTCATCAACTTATAGCATCTTATAATATCTTATAATATCTTATAGCGACATATCATGACATATCCAATCCCCCCTTTGTTGGAGCAAAGCCGTGTTCGCTGCTCTCCATGGCAACTTGGGGGTGGAGAATGATAAAAACTCTTGGGAAATGGATCTTGATGGGTCCAATTCTCAAACACACAACCAAATGATGTTAAGAAGAGGCTGCCAACAGTCCTTCCGGATGCTTGTGATTGCAGATCCCGTTTCAAAATGTTGCTCAAATCTTTTGAGGACACGGGCAGACTTCTTGCAAGCTGATCTTCCTGAATGAGTTTAATGACACATCGCAAGTTTCGGCATCTGTATGGTCAACGCAATCAACAAAATTTCAGCAGCCGTGAAAGCCACAGAACTTTTCAGAAAAAATCTAGTCTGTCCCAAGATGCTGATTGGTGGTTCAGTCACCTATCCCAAAAGCTATGAGAGCCAAATTGATTCAAATCATCATCCCCAGGCCGCAAAATAGTTCAAACCAACTCTAAGATATCCATATAGATTCTATATAGATATTCCACATCTAAAAGCATCAGCAAAACAGCCAAACAACTCAGGCCCAACTCAGGCCCCCATGGGCCCCATGAGCCCCATGACGGCCCATGACTCCCATAGCCATCTCCCATGATGACCTCCAGAAGACAAAGATCCCAAGCTCAACTGTCTCCAGCTGCTGAAACATGTGGTCACGTGCCCAACTGCTGAGTCGATCGGACTTTCTTCTCCTGTCAGACAGATGTCATTGGGATCACCTTAAAAAAGTTGGGGGCGATCTTAAGACATAGGACAATTCTCAAATCCGTACCAGTTGTCTCACTTAGATCTATAGCAATAGTTATGGTTGCCGTTGTAGTTCTCGTTGTAGTTCTAGTTGGAAATGCGTGTCTATATATATATATATGTACAATATATATATACGCACTACAGTTGTTGTATGTTTTAGCAATAGCAACACCAAGTAACTTGGCAACCTACAGGGCAGGGAGATGGGGGGATGGGCATTCGTTTACCCGTGAATCTCCCTGTACCTTCTACCAATCAAACATAGACTTCGAATAGGAAACAACCCATTGACAATCAGCGTGTTCTGTCCATTCCGGTCCATAACATTTATTATAAGTTGGGGTATCCGATACATTGACAAGTATACTTCCATTCATATCAATACTTGAAATCCAACGTACATGATAATATAATATATATATATATAATGTCAAGTCAGGATTAATCAACACCCCGTTATTAATCAACCTCCTCCTCCCAAAAAATGTTTTGCAATTTAAAAACAGGTGGTCCCCCAGGATTAATAAACCGTTTGGCTAGAGCATGATTAATCAACCTCCTTTGCTGAAATCCATTTTTTTATCCAACAATTTTTATTTCCAATTCTATTTATTTCCAATTGTTGTTTACTTTTTTTAAATCATCATTGTTATACTTAAGGTTTGAGTTGATCATTGAACATTTCAAAAAACAACTATTCCCCAAATGATCGATTTCTAATTAAAATCTTTATAAAAATCATCAGTTTGGATAGCTCCCAAAGGGTACCCCCCATGAGCCCATGTCCCCCATTAATAATAACCACGGTTTGCCCCTAATTAATCAACCACCTTTCTGATCCATGAGATTTTAACAAATCCAATGGAATTCTATTAAGATCTAATTGACGTAAGCCATATCCAAAGTTTTATGGTTCAGAGTTGCTTATTATTAAGGGGTGGTCAAGGAAACTAGACAGAAGGTACCCCCCTACCTTCCGGGGGGTGGTATTAATCCGGTGTTGGCATTATAATATAATATATATATATAAATAATAATATTATATATATAATATATATATATATATTATATATATTATACACGTATAAATAACCCCATATCCTCACTATACAAGTCTATCACATTCTATCCTTATCCAACTTACATTATCATCATTGTATAACCCCATTTCTATCCATAACCCCAATGGTTTCCCGATTTTAACCCTGTGTACCTGGCCTTGCGATGCCGATGCTTCATCTGGCAGCCCAGGTAGCACAGAGGCCGACGCTGCAGGTGGCGTGTCATCTGAAGTCAGACACATGGGAGGAGGGTCGGACATGCCCAGCATGCCCAGCCTGGTCTCATTTGGATAGTTCAATATCACAGTACATATAATGTCAACCCTGGATTAATAAACCCCTAAAACAGCTGTTTTTCAAAAAGGGAAGGTACCATAAAACAGTATCAAATCATGACTATTGGGGGAATACTGTACCCCCCCTAATTAATAAACCATGGTTTATTAATCCGGGGTTGACATTGTGCATATACATCATATGAACTAAATTATGATTAATATGAGTAATATATTGATTGATTGATTTATATGATTAATATGATTACAACCACACAGATTTTCCAAATCAACATTGTCAATGATACACAGTCCATTAATCTCTTTTTGGTAGCTTGCGCATGCCAAGTGGCTTGAAGATTCTTACACATCAAGCCGGGTATCTGAAAATGGGGGCTTTTTGTTGCCCCCATTTTCACGGCCATCTAAATATAGGGTGCCAGGTGGTCACTATAATAAACCATCAAATTTAGACCCCCGTATCTTGAATCAGACTTCTGATAACTAGAGTATCTAGAGTGAGTGTTCTGGCTAAAAAAGAGTCTGCTTCCCCCATGGAGCGCGAGACGCCCGGCCTTGTACATTCCCCACGCTCTCAATGGTCGACAGCTTCACATGGCGCCGCTTGATGGTCTCCAAGATGGGTGTCGTGGGTGTCATGGGCGAACAAGCACCTGGAATAAAGAAACTGTGGCACAGGCCCCAGGATTTTGTTCAAGGCCATTGCATTTTTTATGCAAAAAAAAAGATATGAAACGCATAGGAAGCAAAACATACAAACGGGTTTGTCTCAATATCTGGACAACATCCTTTGGTTTATGATTTGTTTCCCTGCCAGGAAAGTCAACTTTGGAAGAGACAAAATCATGCAACGAAAAGCATAATGTAATTTGCACGGCACTTGACCTTATGATTGCTACAACTCTTGGTACTCGTTTTCTGGATTTTGTGTTCCGCCCTGCCCCCCCTCGCCATTCATGAAAACGATGCTATGTATTTATGTATCATAGATATATATTTTGTACATATTATATAATATATATATTTATTTATTTATTTATGTTGTTGTCATGGTCCTTTTCAGTCCTAGGTATTTACCAAATATCTAAGTTGTTTTTTGCATCCGAAATAACTTATCTGCGGTTTTGACCCTCTAACATTGTATCTTCTATGTTTGATCTTGCACATGCACATATATCCAAACGCTGTCCCAAAATCATACATGACAAATATACAGATACATATCATCACATGATATCAATATGTTTACATTATTGTGCACTATTGCTGTTCAACGTGCAAATTGGCGAAAAAATCCGACTCCTGACTCCTAGTGCAACTCATGGTCTTTGAGATAGATCATGTCCAACTCGTCAGAAGGAAACAGGATGAAGTGCTGGCGTTCGTGGTTTCGACCCATCCCCAAAAGCTCCCATGCTGTCAATTTGCATGAATCTGCTAGATCATCATATATCATCTATATTCATCTCTATCCAAAGTAACGAATCAAGAGCTAAAGAAACAAACAGTCAAAGAACACAAACACGACACGTTCAGCCTGTTTCAGCTGTCGTTTCCCCGCATCTCGCACCTTCTTGCTCCTCGCCGCTGTGCTTTGTGGATCCGTCCAAGCCTGGATGATGACGATGATTATTGTGATGGTGATGACAATCGATGGAATAGGGGGTACCCTACTTTCAGACACACTCATTTGGATCATAATTATATATACATTTCCTGTAGCTCCACAGAAAGGGGCCGTCTGAAAAACATTCCGAAATCAGCGCCTGAGTTTTGTGTCACTTCTGGCTGCGTGGAACTTGTCGAGCCGCCTGCAGGACTAGCGTTTCCTGTAGTTTTTCCCCTTGAACCAACCACATGATTCAACCAACTCATGTGAAATCTTGGTCATCTGAATCTGGCCCACTGGGGTTGGGATCCTGATTTGTCCCTTGGCTGTCCCTTTATTTTGTTTGGTGCTTCAACAATCCAATTCTTGAACTTCCTCCTTGATGTTTAAACATCATTAAATATCCTTAAATTCTCAATGTTCCACAATTTTGTTGGTTTCATCATGTTTCATCATATTTTCTCCCCATTTTTGCTGCTTGAATCATCAGTCCTCCGCACCCCAGCGCCTCTGCTTTTCGTACCCGGCAGCTGAATTGCTGCCTTGGCCTTCGCAGCACCTGTAAGGCAGAAGCTGCTGGGGCTGTCTTGGAATGGGCCAACAGCAAAATGGCTCTCAAATGAGCCACAAAAACTTCCAACATGGAGATTTCATGGAGATATCATGAGGTCATAGTGGGTTATATATATATATGTAATTATATGTAATTATGTATGTATATATATAATATATATATATCATAGTTGTTCCCTGTTTTCAACCGATAGGTTTCTGGATTGTGTGATAAAAACCGCTGGTTTCTTTCAAACATCCGTTTAACATCCAGAAACCATCAGAAACTGATGGCTCACCTTGAAGCAACCGGGGCTCCCTAGGGACCGGGATGGTGCCCTACTCATGGTGCTACTCCTTGGCATCATCCCAAAGCCAATTTCTACCGTTGAAGAAAAAATCCCCCGGGCATATGAAAAACAGACCCCAGAAACCATGGTTTATCGTTGACTGTACCACCTCTTTGGGACCACAACATGACAACATGGGGGTGCTTAATATGAACGAGGGATGGGAGCAGAAAAAGGACCATCTTTGAAACCATCAGAAAAAGGCTCACCATACCAATGTGGCCTGGTTTCCTCACTTCTGATTTTGACTTTGGCCGCGGACCTGTTCCGACCCAAGGAACATGTGCTGCAAATGGAACAATTAAAGTGGAAATGCAAGCGTCCGTCAATCTCGAGTCAAAAGATGTCTAAAACAACATCCAAAAATATCAAACACATGCCCGCAAATTCTGGCAAAAAAGATGCTACGAGTACTGTATGCATTGGCAATTCCGACACATTGGGACCAGCACCTGATGAACTTGCTTTAGGACCAGCACCACGAGAAGCGTCACCTGCAACACCTTCACATTGTGCAAGCCACCATGATGTCATTTGATGTGTTTGTTTCATCTCAAATGTCAAAAAATTGAACATGCAGGATTCCAAAACCGAGACGAATCCAGCGCTTGCATGGAGACACAGGACTTTGCCCCACTGGGTCATGGTGGGTCCAGCAAATTTTCCTGTGAACCAACCGATCCTGTCCTGGTCTGTTGGCAGCTTTTGCTTTTGCACCTGCGCAATTTTGGTGCGTCCAGTGACCTTTTCCCAAAACCTTGCAATGAGGATAGGTATCATTATTTAAATTGATATAAATTGATTAAACATGCTTTCAGAGTGGGAAGCTCGTGTTTCAAAGAACTGGCAGTGTCTGGCATATTCTATGTATGCAAACAATTTGAGTCGAAGCTGTCGCCAATTCCACTGGTTCAAGTCTACTGACACGAACAGTGCCATATTTTTGCATGTCATGGAAAAAGCGATGGTGATGTTAACACCAAGTTTTGAGTTGTCAAAGGGATAAGCAGCGATTAGAACATATGTGATATGTGTGTATATATATATAATGTATATAATATATATATATATTAATGTTTGCACCCGATTAAAGAGATGGTAACCTATTGTGAGAAATTTCTTGCTCCTAATTCAGTAACATGCTAATTGTTGGGGGGGGCTCTATTGTGAGATTTTTTCCAGATTATTTTTCAATTTTTATTTTTTTTCCAAATGCTTTAACTTTATTGCTTATTTTTGTTTATTTATTATTTTTTGGTTTTTATTTTAAATATTTATATTTTGTTCTTATTCAATTATGTTTTTTTGTTTTATTTTATTTTTATGTTTATTTACTAGTGTTGCATTTTTGTTTCATTGCTTCCTTTTTTTGAATTGCTTCCTTTTTCATTACTTAATTAATTAATTACAGTATGAGCGGCACAGTTACTGAATATATAATTGTCTGGATGGTACTCTATTGTGAGCACCAACTTTTGGGAGTGAAAAAAAAACTTTCTCCACCTTTCTTTGGGTAAAGCTGGTCCCTTTACTTTAGAAAACCATATTTGTGTTAAAGCTTTAAAATGCAAGGTTTCCCAAATAATTAGATGCCTTATTAAACCCTTATTAAAAAACAGCATCCAAACAATTTTTCAAGAGGATACCTCATGATTGGCTCAGTTACTGAATAATATAATTGTTTGGATGGTACTCTATTGTGAGCAGCAACTTTTTGGAGTGAAAAAAAAACAAAGCCATTGAAAGCAATTAAAAGTAAACTGAAAGTTAATTGAAATTAAATTGAAATTAAATTGAAATCAATTGAAAGTAAATTGAAAGTAAAAGTAAATTGAAACTAATTGAAAGTAAATTGAAACCAATTAAGAGTAAATTGAAATCAATTGAAAGTAAATTAAGAGTAAATTTAAATAAATTAAAAATAAATTGAAATCAATTGAAAATAATTTGAAATCAATTAAAAGTAAATTGAAATTAATTGAACGTAAATTAAAAGTAAATTGAAATCAATTAAACGTAAATTGAAATCAATTGAACTTAAATTAAGAGTAAATCTAAATAAATTAAAAATAAATAATTGAAAATAATTTGAAATCAATTAAAAGTAAATTGAAATCAATTGAACGTAAATCAAAAGTAAATTGAAATAAATTAAAAGTAAATTGAAATCAATTGAACGTAAATTAAAAGTAAATTGAAATCAATTAAAAGTAAATTGAAATCAATTGAACGTAAATTAAAAGTAATTAGAAATCCTTACTTAAGTTGATTAACCAAAAAAATGTTGAGGGGGGGGCATAAAAAGTGCGAGTTATAGAGTATCCTCAAATTGTTTGAGGGGGTGGGCCCCCTCACACTAATCAGCAGCGAACATTATGTATAATATATATATATACGTACTATCATACTTGTGATTCATGTTGTATCCAAAGATCCAAAGCAATTCTCTTCAGGTTTCGCAATTGCTCGCCACGAGCCAAGTCACGAGGAGGACTCTTTGGCAGCGCCCGCTTGGGAACTGCAACCGCCTTTTCGGGAAGTTGCCGTTTGGTCCCCAAAGAAATATGGGGAAAGAACCACTGGAAACTATAAGAATGTGGAGAATCAATCTGGGATATCTGGGGTTGAAAATTTCAGGGAAAACCCCTATAATTCATCCTAATTCATTGGTTCGAATCACCGTTTTACCTATCAAAATTATGCATTTTGGAGGTATATCATTTTTCAGGCACACCTATTTCCCTCTTGTTGGTAACCATTATGGTGCATACTGGGGTTGCTGAACAACTTGAGGGATTTGAGTAGTTTGTTTCAACCTTTGGAGTTATGTGTTTTGTTGGAAGAACGGAACGCCCTCTCCTATCATCAGGGATCACCAAATATAATATATAAATATATATGATATGTAAATTACATACAGTACCCACTTATCCACTACTGGGGAAGTGAAAATGTTGGAACATTGTCTCTGAGTTGTTTTCAAGTACTCAGAGTGCACAATGATGATGATATTGGTGGATCCCATGGGATTCCCAAATCACCATGGGTTTCCATACTAAAATGGTTCAATTGTGGATGATTTGGGGCTACCCGGAGCCGCAAAGGAATTGTCTCGCCCCCTTTTTGCGGCTCAAACCAGGCGGTGTTGGGAGAGTCTGCCCACCTCAGACTCATCACAGGTCCCCGGACCCTGGGTGGCTTTAACCCATGCCAAACAAACTTCATTGAGGTCGGAATGGGAAAAATCGTGGAACAAATTGAAACCACCAACCCATCTATTTATTCCCTCCCACTATTCTGATGACCTGCGCAGGGATCAACAACAGGTAGCCTCAAACCTGGAGGTGATTCTTGATTACGACCCAATTGGTATTACCGTGCCCTCCAGTAATCTGACTGGGCAATGAAAAAAACTGCCCGGAGATTTACATTGACAAAGGTTGAATTGGGCTTGTCCAGAGCTTGGAGATGCCCAAATTTATGGCCATCAAATAGACAGGACAATGAGATTTTATGTTTCAAGCCGAGGGAGTTTGGGGTATATACATTGTTTTTGGACAAACCAAAGAACTTCGCCCAGAAATTGGCGTGGTTCTTTTTTGCCAAACTTGCTGCTGTAAGTGAGGTCTGGCAGCTATTGTAGATGATTATATAAACCACCATATCCATCCATATCCCCTTTGTATGGTTGCGGTTGATTGTATGCACCATATTCTCATGATATTCTGATTGAATCCACTGGAAAATCCTATGGGCACATCGGGGCCCTCCATGAATCAACCAACCAGTGGGAAAAACATATCCGAGCCATTAAAACTCTTCTTATCCCATCTAATTATACTTGGTTGATATGTTTCCCTGCTATTGATTATCATCATCAATAATTCAGGCAATATATAATTCCCACCAATCAACAACGGTATTTTATGGTATGTCATAGCTCATCTATGTTTACCACCCCATCAGTTAATCAAAAACTGCCGGGCAGCTGGAGGCTTCCCACAGCTTCACCACAACGGAAGCGCTCCTCAGTTTGCTGCTGCCTTTCCAACAGCTCCTGGTAAAAATCTGCTAGGCGCTGCTGGATGTGGATGCCACAACCGTGGATTTTTTGATCAACAAGACTGAACCATCAAACAGTAGAATAACACATAATGAAACCAAAGACTGATCAGGATACAACTTGATATATTATATTATATATTATATATACATATGTAACTCAGATTATGGGAATGTCCTGAAGCTTGAACCCAACAAAATATGACATATCTTTAGCAAATGGCCAATGGTCAAGGCTTTCACCCCTGACCCTATTTGTTGGCCTTAACCAAAAACGACTTTCTCAAAGACCTCTGTTGGTTGTGTCTGCAAGGTTGCATCCTTGGCCAGCAAAACAAAGACTTCTTTTGCTTCGCCGGCACCTGCGATTGATCGTCGCTGTCAGAGGGATGAACCAAGAGGTCAGCTGAGAAACCCCGAAACCCAGGAGCCATCTTGAATGATTGCTGGATACTCAATGATCATTATTGCAAATCATAAGCAATGAACCCATCATGCCCAATTCCAATATTTTCATATATATATATACCTTGAGCTTCCATATCCCAAGAAAAGAGGATTTTGCAAAATATCTCAATTTTCAGAGTGAAAACCCGGTTTTCCTTTGGCTGCATCGTCGGCGGCTTTTGACGCTGGGTTGTTGACGGGTTTTTACTGGATATTCACACATTTTTACGGCATATTCACGGGTTTTCGACAGGTTAGCAAAACCAGTTCTTCCTCCAAAAGCAGGTTTTCGGTGCCAAAACCGCTTTTTCTGGGTTTTCGCTCAAAAACCTGGTTTTTGTCCCGCAACCCACTCTGTTTCAGGATATGGAAGTCATATAGGTATTTATATATATATATAGTATATCAATTATATCTATATATATATACCATATCTAGATATATATATATATATCATATAGGTAATTATACATATACATATATCTATATATATATATCATCAACGCCCCAGTTTTGCTGGCAAAGTCTCCAATTTCTCCAACCGATGGTGAAAAACCGTAATGGTCCAATCCCCTCTCAGCCAAGCGTCTAGAACCGGCAGCAAAATGCTTGATGCCAAACCTCACAACGGGTGCATCGGGTGGTGTTCCATTCCCAGCCTTACCTGATTTTTATCAAATTACACCATTGAGTAAGCATGAGTAAGCAGTTGATGTACTGTGAAAAAAGATTGTGAGCATATTTAGTCTGTATTGATATGTATTGTATGTTCGTTGGCAATAGAAGACCAGGATAGAACACCCATTCCTTGCAGCTCAATGCGGAAAGAACGTGGGTTTATCCAAAACAGGGTACCCTGTTGAGATCCAGTGGATGAAGATCTCATTGTTCCAACCTTTTTTGCGGCCCGCTAAATGGGGCAAATGGGGCAAATCCACGATGGAAAACCTTGGCCATTCCCTGAGCTCCACACTTTGTGGCCAAAGCTTCGCCTTCTTCAAATTCCACTTCGACACCTTCCACATCATCCTTGCATCGGACAATAACCTGCAGCCGACGTCGGGTCACAAAAGAAATGGGCATGATGATTCATACGAAGAACCCGCAGCCACCAGTTTGTTTGACTCCAGTAGCAAGTTGCTGGTTGCATTCATACGGGAATGGGCCACTACCTATGATACATTAGGATTTCATATGAATGGTGGGATGGACATCCATAACTGTCAGTGTTCAACAGAGTACCAGACTTTTTGACCCATAGCCATATATTAATAAACATTCCAATAATCTTCAAACTCTGGATGTTTCTCAAAATTGAGGTACCTGTACCCCAAAACCATCGATTTCCCCATCAAAATATACCAATTTGATCCAATTTGCATGATACCAGCAACTTCTTTGTGTCCCATGGCTTAAGAACCCCCCCATCTCAGACTGCTGAGGCTGCTGAGTGACCAACAGACTTTGCGGCCCACACAACTCGCGCAACATGACGATCCATAGCTCGGCTGCTTCAAAGGACTTCCTGGATCGCTGTGCGCCAAAAATGACTGCACGACCCTGACCTTGGCACCCAGGTGTTCACACCATAGCAAATGTTCATTACCCTTGTCCCGAAACAATATTTTTTTTAATCGATTCCCTCTAATACTAAACGTACCCAACATATTAAAAACTAGGGTCTGTGTTCAATTTTGGGAAATTTGAAGTTGGCAAATGTGATTTTAATTGATCCCCTCTAGAAAACAATTCAAAAATGAAGGTCCCATTTGAGGGTTTCACCCACTAATAATAAGGACCAGTCAACACCGGGGAGTTTTTTTTAATTGGGGTCCGTCCCTACAATCGAACATTTTAGATTTTCTAAATTAAGGTTTTAAATTAATATTAGGGGACCTGGCTTTTACAGGTATTTAATAGACTTTGAAATAGAATGGTTAGTTTTGAATTATAACATTAGGGGAACCTTGGAAATCCAATTTTTGGCAGTATGTTCATTAGATTTTAAACAGGAATTTAATCGATTTTGAAGTAGAAAAAAATAGGTTCTTTAATTGAGGTTTAATTTCATATCAGGGCAACCGTCGAACTCCTATTTCTGGCAATATTTCAATTAGATTTTAAAAAGAGATTGAATCGATTTGAAATAGAATGAAATAGATAAGTTTTGCTTCTTCATTAAGGTTCTAATCTCATATTAAGGGAATCTTCGAAATCCAATTTTTGACAATAGTTTATATAATTAGTTTTTAAACAAAAATAAAAGGTATTTATCGATTTTGAAATAGATTATGGATTTTTTAATTTTAATATTAGGGGAACCTTCGAAATCCAATTAATTAGATTTTAAAAGGGAATTTAATCGATTTTGACATATAATATAAATATATTTGTATAATATATATATAGTTTGTTAAAAAAAACTAAGGTCTTTAATTTTCTCACCCTAATATTAGATACCCCCTAGTATTCAAAACTCCCCTAGTTGTTTATTATTCGCCGGTGGGGGGTGGTGTATTAGCCCAACACGATGTTGGAAACTTGGGGAACCACAAGCCCTGGGGCTCTATGTTTGCCCGTCCTATCGCTCGCTGCGTAGACAATGACGCAAGCTTTGGCCATGCAGTGCTTCTCAGCTAAAGAACGCGGATCATCGATGCCTGCCGTGCAAAAGATGCATTCTGCAAGGTTACCCTCTGGTAATTTAACATAGCTATTGAAAATGACCATTTATAGTGGATTTACCCATTGAAAATGGTGATTTTCCATAGTTATGTTAGTTTACCAGAGGATAGTGCAAAGGATTTCTTTAGGGGAATGACCAACTGACCTTAACTCTCAGTCCCTGCAGACTGAGGTTCTGCCCAAAAGAAATCCTAAAGGCATCCCTTTAGATCTGTTGTGACTGCTTCAGCTTCGGAGTTTCAAGCCCAGCCTGGAGTATCCCAAAGATGAAATGTCACTTCATCGCCGTCCAGTTCCAGTCTCTTTTCGATAAAGTCTGTCACCAGTGTTTGTTGATACCTTGCTTGTCGCAAACAAGGAGAAATGCATTTTCTGCTCTTCTCCAGTTATGTCTGAAATCTACACCGTCCACACCTTCATGAAAACCTCAATTCTGACGTTTTTAAAGCAGTCGCCTCCCTGTGCCTCCAAGCTACTCCAAATTGCCACTCCTTCCGCAAAACCGCCGGAGAAAACTGCTCTTTCCACAGCCTGTGCTGCCCACAACGGCCACACTCCAAGTAATTTCAACGTCAAAGTCATCACCGGTCGCTTCAGAGAGGTAGTGCCCCAGTCTTTGCGGTGCTATGAAAGGCTTGGCCACAGCTGGCTGTGCCTCCCGGCCGCAAAAACATCATGGTGGTCTCCTATTAAAAAAGACTCTCAAACCCATGCATATCCAACATCCAATAGACTGAACACATGTAATATACATCAATCAATGGTGATGTGAATGATATGGATGATATGGACTTGATTCTTTCCATATTCCATATCATCATATACATCAATGATGGATACACAATAAGGGTTAGCTTTGACATCTACAAATATCTACAAATACATGGCCTCTGAATATTTTTCGGCATCCTCCTATCCTGTGTCATTGCGATGCCCAGCAAGCCCCGGGCAGCTTCGGGATCCTCCTAAAACGCTCGTAAATCAAAGTAACATGCAATGTAATGTAACATGTTCATCCATCCCCCAAAAAATGGTAAACTAATGTAAACAATATATAAATATGTAGGTCTTGGCCCACTATTATGAAGAACAAATGGCAAAATATATGTCTTGACCCACCCCTACTATGAAGAACAAGAAGAATGGAGTGGCAAACATGGGGAACAGACGAGAGATGGAGAGTTCTTGACTGCGCTGGCTCCTCAGCGATGATTGCCACCGCTCTTGCAAGCTCTGCCACGTCATTGCTGTTTGGTGGCATTGACAGAGTCTTTCGGCCACTAGTGAGGCAACACGGACAACCAGATTTGGTTTTGTTTTATGTTGTTTTATGTTTCGTTTAACCGTTTAACTATCAAATTTCTGGACCACTGTAAGACTATATGATATGACTATAATAATCAATATGAGATTTTCTGATGGCAAACACCTGCGGCTTTCCCAATCCAAAGCTGCAGCAACGAGATGAAACCGCATCGAAGGCTCAAAAATACTAAGCTCAGGAAATATCCAAGTTGATTGATTCTACCAGTCAATTGCATGTACCCATTGGCCCAGCGATTATTTGTTCTACTATGTGCAATTGACTGGTATTATACTGTATGCTCAATTCAGTGATATTGGTGCATGCAATGCAAATGTTGACCAGCTATGGTCAGCTGTTTTGGTGCATTAAATCGGTTTTTTAGATTTCATTTTAGGTCATTGAGGTCAACTCATCACCTCCATTTTGGTACTTGACCTCCCCAGTTCTGGCCAAAAATGCCTCGCAACTGATGGTACTGGCCTCATGTGGCAGGATTCCCCAGATTCCCCCAATGGACTGTGCTACTCCCAAGTAGAGACTGTGGATGGAAGAGATCCTGCACCAGTTGGTAGATGGTAAACACCCCATTATTTATAGGGTTTCAACCATCCAAGTCAAGGTGGTGCAGGATTTCTTCCATCCACAATATGACTAGTATAAACCCCTATAATCATCAACCAACCGGAGTTTTGAACACTGCTCAAATGCTGTTGATATGGCTGAAAGTTCTGGATGGTTACGGTAATCCTTGGACCACAGAAGTTTGACCATCCACAAGCATCCCAAAATGTGTTTCAATCATGTTCATGCATACCCAAATGGGCATAGGTATGAATTCTTGAAGTGGCTATAGGTCAAGATCAGATACACTAGTTACAGTAGCCCAACATTTTATGGATTTTATGGAGGATGGTGTAGCAACAACAGAATCTGCGGGACCACGGGCCGAAAAATTTGACCCTTCCAATCCTACCATGGTTTCAGACCCAACTTTCAGCCATGGCGAAATATCCATGGATTGACCATGGCTGGGAGAAGCCCACTGAGGAACTGCTCTCCGCCCGTTTGGAAGCAGCCTCCGCCTCCTGAGCTCACCAAAGGTGCCAGGATGCTGACCTTTAATGGCATTTAATGGGATCTATATTGAGTGTACTGTATATATATATACGAGTCCGGGGGGTAACTTGCCCCAAAATCTATGAACTTACCCCACCGCATGGCACACCGCTTACCCCACGACCCCAAGAACTTACGCCATGTGCAAATCACCATGGCACACTGGCCCTCACGGACAGGTTTTTGGATTGGTGTGTTATTTTCCTAAGGGATTTGGTACATTTTACATCAGTTCGTAAATTCTTTGACCTCACCCCAAATGTCAAGGAACGCATGGCACACCTACAAATTGTTTTCTATCACCCCAAGTTCTCAGATGTAATTCCCATTGTCGGAACAACATATTTAATCTCTAAGAATGTCATCCATGATGGTTTTCCCCATTGGCACACCGAGTACATCCAAGTACTCAGGTAACAGTTTTCTTTTCTGCAGCCGATCACTTTGCCGATCCAGGTATGTGCACATTGTTTTCATGAAGTTCCTATGCGGACTGCAACGCTTTGTACCGTTTATCTGTCTTAAACCTGACACAAAGCGTTGTAAACCGCATGGCACACCATCAACTTGACCTCTAGAAGACCAGGAGTTCTACATGTCATTCTCATTGCGTTATTTTACGAGATCCTTACGAGGTCTTTACGAGATCTGTACGAGATCTGGATTTTGCAAGGCAAGGCAGCAGGGCAAGGCAGCAGGGCAAGGCAGCAGGGATCTTTTCTACTCTTCCCTTCTCTGCTCTAGGCCTCTCTAATCACTTCCACTCTTCAATTCGATTCTCTTCTCTACTCTTCTGTATATAGTCTCTTCTACTCTACTCTTCTCTTCTACTGTTCTCTCTTCTGTGCGAGTCAAGCTATTGAGAAGCCATCCCCATGAGTTTCTATCTCAAGAAGAATATGTCTCAAAAACATGTGTGCCCCTGTAAAGTGTTAGAAAAATCAATGCCACAAACAATTGATTCATCCAGCAAGAATGACATGTATATCATGGACTTCCCAACGGCACACCGTTTGCGGCACAAGAAGATGACCGCGGCATAAGTTACCACTTTGACCCAGTATATATATATAGTATATAATTAATGAAATTGATGGGAGTTAATAACCAGTGTTCAAAACCCTGTGTCGTCCCTTCATACTGCTTGGTTGATAGGGATTCTCCTAATGAATTGTGATATCCCCCAATATATTGGCTAGTATAATGCCGCATTAATCACCAACGAACCGGCGTTTTGAACACTGCTGCATAATGGAATTTAACGGGATTTGATGGAAATGACCCTTGGGTAATCAAGCCTGGCATGTCTCCATCAAAATCCGACCACTTTTGTCAAAAAAACGGCGCTGTTTGTCAGCGTTTATTTAGAGTGCAAATGTCTTCGGCCATTTTGGGGGTATCCATGGGTATCCTATTTTGAGATAAACGTATGCAACAATTGGTAGCTTCCCTAAAAAAAACATAGCATGGGAGACCTTCATCCAAAATGGGTCATTGTTTTAAGGGGAACCAGTCCTGGTTTTCGGGTACCCCACATGCAGCCCCTTAAAACATCCCATGTCCCGAGGCGCCTGGTTAGGTTGTGCCTCTGCGGCTGACCCCTGCGCAAGAGAAAGATCAGCATCTCCCCAGACCTGAAGAAAAGAAAAGAAGACATAGAACTCATAGAACACACAGTTTTGTGGGAATTGGACAAGACCTAAACAAGTGGAGCTTGAAGATATGTTAGCAAAGTTATGGATTCCTATTCCATAGTGCTCAATTGGAATGCTCACCACGACATGCCAAGTTGTGTATGAAGTTGACTTGCAAGTCCATATGTTCACATAATTAAATGCCAAAAAAAAGAGATTCCCCTTGTGCTTTCCTTATGAAGCTTGAAGATTCAGGGACCCACAGAGTTTGATTAATTATTATTTCTGGTACTGAACCATCCTTTTTGCATGCGTCAATGTACACAATGCCTTGAAAAACAGCCCCCTTTGGCCATCTTCCATCACTCCCAAATGATCCTGCTGGTGCTCCAATATGCCAAACATCTACCAACATCTACCCCAAACATGCCCTGTATTTGTAGTAGTGCAATGTATTACACCATCCATCAGTGGGTCTCAAAATGGTGGATAATTATCGATAAAATGATTGAGCATAACGACAAGTTTAATGCAACATATGAATAGCGGACAAAATTACTTGTTCATGTTCATGCCATGCACAAATGAGGGTCGTTCCCTATCGGTTGTGAGGATTCTGCGTTCTCGGACTTTGAGGTTCATATGATGACTACACATGAGAGGTTTGGGGGTCCAAATGTTCAAACATGTTCAAACAACTCCACATAGAGCATACTTGCAGGTGCCGACTGGGCTATTTTCATGAGTATAATATGGTATAACGGTATAATCATGATGATAAGATGTATAAATTGGATTAAATTATTGGGATATGTAGGCCCCTATAACCCATGATTATAAAGTATACTTGAGAGGGGGGGGACGAAAGGTAGGGGGGGAAAAGGCAGGAGGGAGAGGCAAGAGAAGGTGCGACTGTTTGTAACGCAAGCACGCCGACGACGACGACAACGACTACTACGACTACTACGACTACTACTACTACGACTACTACTACTACTACTACTACTACTACTACTTTTACTACTACTACTACTACGACTACTACTACTACTACGACTACTACTACTACGACGACGACGACTACGACTACGACTACTGCTACTACTACTATGAGGACTACTACTACTACTACTACTACTACTACTACTACTACTATGAGGACTACTACTACTACTATGAGGACTACTACTACTACGACGACGACTACTACTACTACTACGACGACGACTACTTCTACTACTATGACTACTACTACTATGACGACGACTACTACTACTACTACGACGACTACTACTACTACTACTACTACTACCACGGCTACTACTACTACGACGACGACTACTACTACTACTGCTACTACTACTACTACTGCTACTACTATTACTATTACTATTACTTCTACTACTACGACTGCTACTACTACTACTACTACCACTACTACCACTACCACTACCACTACCACTACCACTACCACTACCACTACCACTACCACCACCACCACTACCACTACCACTACCACTACCACTACCACTACCACTACCACTACCACTACGACTACTACTACTACTACTACTACTACGCCCAGGCCCGTTACACTTTACATTCAATTGAGAAGATCAACAAGGGTATTAGGGAATATTAAACTCCCACCCCTGTTAAACTTTACATTGAATTGGGAAGATCAACAAGGGTATTAGGGAATATTAAACTCCCACCCCCGTTAAACTTTGCATTCAATTGGGAAGATCAACAAGGGTATTAGGGAATATTAAACTCCCACCCCGGTTAAACTTTACATTCAATTGCGAAGATCAACAAGCGGATTCATGACTTCGTGGAAATTGCGTTGAAGAGTTTGCCGATTTCTAACGTTAGATGTATAAGGTAGGCATTTTGGACAAGAATCGGTTGGAAAGAAACTTTTGGAGTTTGAAAAGCTCACCCAAGCAGCTGGAATGTTTGTGTGCTTGTTGTTGGTGAATCGTTATTCTTGTAGGTATACCGTGTTGTCAGCACGCGGACTCGTTGGACGGGCCTCCAGGGAGTCGACTGAGCTAGTTGTTGACGCTGTGGAGGCGCTTCCGCCACGACTACATAAAGTATCGTTTTTTTGTTCTGTACAATGACGTTCCGAACTCCGAATACGTGGACCCGGTGGAGGGGCCTCCAAAGGGTCAACCAAGTGAGGGGTTGACTCTGTGGAGGCTCTCCCACCGGATCCACAGAAACTATTGTTTTTGGTTAGTTGTTGCCTTTGTGATTTCTAGCAAGTTTACATAAAGTCCAACCGGGTCCACAGAAACTAATGTTTTTGGTTAGTTGTTGACCTTGTGATTTCTACCAAGTATACATAAAATATCGTTTTTTGTTCTGTACAAGTACGTTCCGAACTCCGAATAGGTGGGCCCGGTGGAGGGGCCTCCAGAGGGTCAACCAAGTGAGGGGTTGACTCTGTGGAGGCTCTCCCACCGGGTCCACAGAAACTATTGTTTTTGGTTAGTTGTTGACTTTGTGATTTCTAGCAAGTTTACATAAAGTCCAACCGGGTCCACAGAAACTAATGTTTTTGGTTAGTTGTTGACCTTGTGATTTCTACTAAGTATGCATAAAGTATCGTTTTTTGTTCTGTACAAGTACGTTCCGAACTCCGAATACGTGGACCCGGTGGAGGGGCCTCCAGAGGGTCAACCAAGTTAGGGGTTGACTCTGTGGAGGTTCTCCCACTAACAAGGGTATTAGGGAATATTAAACTCCCACCCCGGTTAAACTTTACATTGAATTGGGAAGATCAACGAGCGTATTAGGGAATATTAAACTCCCACCCCCGTTAAACTTTGCATTCAATTGGGAAGATCAACAAATGTATTAGGGTATATTAAACTCCCACCCCCGTTAAACTTTACATTCAATTGCGAAGATCAACAAGGGTATTAGGGAATATTAAACTCCCATCCCCGTTAAACTTTGCATTCAATTGGGAAGATCAACAAGGGTATTAGGGAATAGTAAACTCCCACCCCCGTTAAACTTTACAGTCAATTGGGATGTTGATGATGTTGATGATGTTGATGTTGTTGCTGATGATGATGATGATGTTGATGAAATGAGGGAAAAATTCGTCATCCGTTTGCCCAAACGAACGACACGGGGAATCTCACAAAACATTGGCCCTGCGCAGTCAAAACGCACTTTCCCGGGCAGCACATCCGTCCTGGCCGTAGTACTACTACTACTACCACTACTACACTACCACTACTACTACTACTACTACTACTACTACTACTACTACTACTACTACTACTACTACTACTACTACTACTACTTACTACTACTACTACTACTACTACTGACTACTACTACTACGACTACTACTACTACGACGACGACGACTACGACTACGACTACTACTACTATCATTCGTATGGCACCTATCTCACTAGAATTTACCAAAGAACAGAAAACATCATTTTTTCGGGGTTGCGCTTCATCTCGCCTCGATGAAGCACAACCAAGTGCTTGGGAGCACAACCAAAGTCATTTATCGCACAAACATGAGCTTGGTTGCGCCCCCAAACGCTAGGTTGCGCTTCATCTCGCCTCGATGAAGCACAACCTTGGAAAAAGATATTTTTTTATCTTCTTTGGTAAATTTATGTCATCCAGACCGTAGCATATTCTAACTTCGCGAAAAACGCGAAAAAAGTATCAACGTCGGAAAAGCGAAAAAGCAAAGCAGCAAAATCTAAAAAACACAAAAGCAGAATAAAAGGAGAAAAAAGAAAGGAAAAACACGGAGAGGCTCAAAGGGAAAAATGAAACAAGAGTTACATTTTTTGTTTTTTCACGCTTTCTTTCAAGTTTTTCGACAGGCAAAATAATCTATGGTCTGGAAGACATAAATTTACCAAAGAAGATAAAAAAATATCATTTTCCAAGGTTGTGCTTCATCGAGGGGAGATGAAGCGCAACCCAGCGTTTGGGGGCGCAACCAAGCTCATTTTTGTGCGATAAATGACTTTGGCTGTGCTCCCAAGCACTTGGTTGTGCTTCATCGAGGCGAGATGAAGCGCAACCCCGAAAAAATGATGTTTTATGTTCTTTGGTAAATTCTAGTGAGATAGGTGCCATGCGAATGATATGAATAGGGGTCAGCATGATGTTAACGTTTATGTTCATCGTGGCACACACAGTGGCGAAATGCTTTGATCCAAACATATCCGACGGCGACATGATGACATGATACACTCCACTACACCACCACACTACATTTCACTACTCTACATTGCACTGAATGACACTGCACCACAAATAGACAGGTAGACAGGTAGACAGATAGACAGATAGACAGATAGACAGATAGACAGACAGACAGATAGATAGATAGATAGACAGACAGATAGCCAGGTAGACAGATAGATAGATGAAAGAGAGAGAGAGAGAGATAGATAGATAGATAGACAGACAGATAGATAGATAAATAGATAGATAGAGAGAGTTTTGAGCGATAGATGGGTGGAGAGATAGAGAGATAGATAGATAGAAAGATAGATAGATAGATAGGTAGATAGATAGACAGACAGATAGATAGATAGATAGATGGCTAGATAGATTGATAGATAGATAGATAGATAGGTAGATAGATAGGTAGATAGAAAGACAGATAGGCAGATAGACAGGTAGACAGATAGACAGATGAAAGAGAGAGAGAGAGAGATAGATAGATAGAAGTTAATTTAGTGGCAACTAGCTGTTAATTTAGAACAACTAGCTGCCAATGATTTGCTTGCTGAAAGCTTGCCAGACCCAATCAACTGGTGAAAGCTTGCTTGATAACCAACATGCATTACAATGCATCTTGCAACAACGAACCTTGCTTCAAGTTCAAGCCACCAGCATAGTGCAAACATTGCACCTGTATAGTGCAAATCTAGCACCCGCTCCGTTCTGCTTCCAAGATATGCCCACTGTCATAGGATGGATGACATGGATGTCGATCTGCTCAAGCAAGGAAAAGGCGGAAGTTTCCAAAGAACTAATGTTTGATATATGTATGTATCACACATGTTACATATGACAAGCGTCACCAACACAGTTGCTTAATATCAATCCTTAGCTTTCATTGGGTATAAAGTAACCATGGGCTTTGGAAACATAACCCCCATCAATCCCTGGCTATTATATTGGGTGAGCTGAAGCCAATGGACCATTGGTAATAATACTGGTTTGTATTTCTTACTTAGTATTTGATAGATGACCTGATGTCCCAATCAAATCAAACATTTGGGAATACTGAGCCTCATAAAAGTCAAGGAATAAATTTGGTCATGCCATTTTCCTGCGTATTATTTCATATTTGGTGGGTGAGCTGGTGTCCTAAAAATAAAGGATTGTTGGGAATACGGGGCCCAAATGACAAAGAGAAATAAAAATATTTCCTTTCGATATAATTCACTGAATGGTTTGCTGGTGGAGCTGATTACACAATCAAACCGACCAAATGATTGTAGATTCATATCAATTTCCTTTTGTATAATTTACTTTGATGTGGGGTCTGCATCTTGAAAAAATGTCCAAAAAATCACGTTGCGCAAACTGTTTTTTTTCCACCGTGGCAGTGAGCAGTGCTTCATTTGAAACATTTGGCACATACCAAAACTTTCTTTGGGTTCTTCCCACAGCAATTTGCACTTTTATGTGCTTTCCCTGTAGACGACAAAAAAATATAAGCAGTGGTGTCCACACATTGACTTGTGCCTCTTTGGCAACATGTTTTTTCCTCAGCACTTTGATCCATAACATAGGGTTTCACCCTTGGCCACTCAGTTTTCGAAGATCTTGTAAAGGATGCATGCAGTCGTCGTGAGCAAAATTGAAGAACCAAGGTGCACACAGCGCCAAATGATATCGGCAAGATCCATAGCCAAAGAACCAAAAAATCGTCCATTGTTGTCATTGGTTCCCTTGATGAACACTTGGAATGAACGAGGCTGCAGGATGTATTTAGTACACATATATTTTAGAATTCGGAAACTCCCGCCCCGGAAAAAACTTCCGCCCCGGAAACTTCCGCCCCGGAAAATGTGCCAAGGAAACCCACGCCAGGGTGAGAATGACCAACCATAAAATGTCACCTGATTGAATGTCATACCTGACAGAAAGAGGATGTTGACCATATATATATATATACATATATATATATATATGTATATGTGTATATATATATATGTATATATATATATGTATATATATATGTATATATATGTATATATATATGTATATATATATGTATATATAATGTGTATGTGTGTGTGTCTGTGGTAAATATGTGTATATTATACATGTGTGGTAAACGTTAAAACATATTTATCATATACAGTATGTGTGTGTGTATTTACTGTGTAATGTTCAACACATGTGAATATATATGTAAATTCTTGTAAATATGTAATGTATGTGTACATTTCCGTGCATGTCTTGCTAAATATGTTTCTTTACATGGTGTGGTAATTAAATTCAATATACACTTGTCACAGTGCATAGATATATATATATATATGTACACATTGATCTTTGCAATCTCTTTGTTTGCATATTTTTCTCGAATGCTACCTGGACCATTTGTGACATAGTGAATGATTGTCACTGTCTGAAAAGAAACAATGTCTGACCCGCAAAAAAACATTGTTGGGCAATGCATCTTTTGTTGCATCTCTCTATGTCCTGATCACACGCTTCTCATCGTTCTGATGAACATCTGATGAAGAGGTAAAATAGCATCACGGTTGCACATTTGGCCCCCCGACAAAACAAAACCATCACTATGAATAAGTTGTGACTACCTACAGCTTGCGAAACCTGCCAAGTGCAACACATGTTTCAACTGCAACATGTGTGCATCACACACATTGATTGGAACTCAAAAGAAGGCACTGACATGTGTAATTCACATGTGGCCACCCCACAAATTAAATTAAACATTGTCATCACAGCTGCAACTTCTTCTTGCCGGCCAACATCGTGGCACGCTCATTGGATTTCATCCATGCTTTGTTAGCTTCCTTCATAGTCTTTGTGTTGCCCTCTGTGTTCATGTACTTTCGAACCTTTTCTTGATGATTTTCATGATGCAATCCCCAGACCTTTAACATCAAATGCGCACCACGTCTGGAAAAAATAATAAAACTGCACCCAAGTGATTTCGAGCAACAAAATCCCATCGAGCATTGTGTGTGGCCGACATTGTTGGTTTCTCATCCTTTTTCTGTGTGGCAGTGGACTTTCTCTTGGAGGCATTTTTCTTTTCTCCACCGGCAGGAGCCCGGGCAACCTTGGGACTCATGCAATAACCAAGAAATGCACTTGTTTTCACATAATCATCCCAAAAAACGAAATAAAACTCACAATGTTAGGGGCAGGGGGGGGTTAATCTGTCCTCACGCAACCCCCTTGCTCACAAACTTGTGGTGCCAATTACGAGAATTTTTGCGGCGCCTTTCCTCCTGCTCGTCCCGGATCTTTTGCTTTGTCCCCGGTGACATATCCTTTCGAACACGGAGCCGTTTCTTCTCCGGTTCCTTCTGCTCGTCCTCCTGCTGGTCCTTCTGCTCTTCCTTCTGGTTGTCCTGTGTGATGTTTGTCCACATCTTGTCACACAAAATCCAGTTGTTACAAAAAAATACACATGCCAATTGAACATTAGTGCCAAAAAAAAGGTTTTGTGATGTTTTTTTTTGGTACATGTCCTTTGGCTTCGGTTTCTCTTTTGATACATCCTGGTCACCCTTCTTCCCCTTTTCGCCCTCTGAAACAACAACATCTTCTGAAGCATCAGCACCACAGGAAGAAGAACTGGGTCGGACCACAGAACTTGGTCGTTCCTTAGGAAGTTAAACAAAACCACAACACAACCACAACATGTTCTAGCATGACACATGACCAACAAAAACATGCACATGAGGAAAAAAACAACAAACATCAATAAATTGTTTTTCTAAAATACAGGGCGAGCAGCATCATCATCATCATCATCCAGCAAGCTTAGCACCTCCATCACACGAAAAAAAATGAGCATCAACTGTCTAAACAATTTGAACATTTTTTGTGAACAAAACACTTGCCTTAGCCTTGCCGTCCGATTCCAACTTGTTTGGTGGCTGGTTGACGCCATCCGGCTCCAACTTGTCCTGCTTTGGCTGGTTGATGCCATCTGGCTCCAACTTGTCCTGCTTTGGTGGCTGATTGATGTCATTGGGCTTCAACTTCTGGTTGTTGTCATCTTCATTAACTCTTGGAGACCTGTTTGGTGACTGTGGTGGAGTCACATAGCCATCTCCAAACTCATATCGGTTCTGCTCAAGGTTGTTCAGGTCCAAAGTTGGGGTCTCTGAATGTCCGACTTCAAGTTGATGGCCATGAAACTTTGAGGCGTCTTCTTGTTCAACTTCAGGCTGATGGCCACGCAAAGCCAAGGGTCTTGCAACTGTCTCAACAGGAATCACCTTATCTGCAATTGTTTCCCAAAAAGCGATCACAATAAGACATCATAAGTCCATATATTGCACATAATCTGGAACAACATTGTACACATGGAAAATATGAAAAACAACCATTCTTGCACTGGTACCGGTTGAGCTGTTTGCATGAACTTCCCCAAAGTCTTGCTGGGCTGAAAGAAAACTCTTTCAGGAACCATCTTGGGGTGAATGTCCAACTTGGCGGCTTTTGGCACAGCACCATCTGTAGATGTAATAGGCTTCGGCTCAGTCTTCTGCACGCTGGTTTGCAAGTACTTCTGCACCAAAGCACTATCAACACATTTCTCTGGATCCAAGTTGACACATGAATCTGCCATGGCGCAAAAGGATACACAAGATGCAAATTATCTTAGGACACACCCAAACTGCAATCTTGATCTGGGATAAATACAGCACATCAATTCTCCCACGGCACGAAAGTAAAAGGATTAACAAATTGCAAAGTAGTTAAGGACACACCCAAGCTGCCAAATGCAACCTAGATCTGGGATAGAATATGAATAACATCCCATACAGCCACACCATAACCAGCAGTGTAAAACATTTTTCTCCAATGGCATCTGATGAACGGTAACCCCAAAAGCACCTTGTGTGCTGAGAAAGAACCCCAAAAGCACCCTTGAGTGCCGAGGAAGACCCCAAAAGCGCGATGTGCGCTAGTCTTTCAACTTCTCACCAGTCTGGACTGAGTTGTTCTCTCAAGCGATTTCATACACCATGTTGGCTTCCATTGTAAAGCCATCACCTCGTACAAACCATAATGGTTTGGCTGGTCCAAGCACCTTTTCTTTGACGTAGTGACGCATTCCTGCCAAGCTGTTCATCTCATCGATAAAAAAACTTCAAAATGGTACCACATGAAAAAAATCACACATATATCTTTTTCAGTTGTCAAGATGCGCCAGATCAGCTGCAAATACTTTGAGTTCTCCAAGGTCTTGTAGTTGAGAAAGCCGCCAAGGTTGGACGATTTCACATTCTTCTGCTGAACCGGGTTGGGTTTGTAGACTGAGTAGGACGTGTGTTTGACGTCCAAGCAGTCTGCCGCATTCCCTGCCTTGACATCTGCGGGTCTGTCCACATCATGGGAGGTCACCTGGAAATCAACCACACCACGTTTTTCAAGCATCAGGTAGAGGTCATACAGCGTCATCGGCGCAGAGTCGGTTGTCCCACTTGTCCCCTGTTCCTCCAAGAGAACCTCAACATCAACATATCAATACAAAGCACATAAAAACTCAACATCAAAAACCAAGAAAAACTATGTTAGCTAAAAAGAACAAACAAGGACCAGGCAACCAAGCTCTTTGCAGATTCAAGTCGGAATTCAACACCCTTCCCTTCATTACCTGGTTTCGAAAGAAAGTCCTTGGCCTTGCTGCTGTCTGAAATCCATGAGCCACCCGCATAGAGGAACAACGGTTTTGGAGTGGCTGAATTTGCACCAACCAAACGAAAGGTTGAAGCTGCTGAGATGAAGCACTTCCCCCCTGCAACCTGGCAAACGACATTTTGCCCCATGTAGAGAGTCACTGTCATCTGGACCTCGGGATACTTTTCTTTGAACTTCTCCATTGTCATTGCTGGGGGTGTGTCAATCTCTTGTATTTCCATCTTCACGACGTCCTCTCCAATCTCCTTTGCTAAGTCGACCTCCAATGAAGTGGTTGTTGGCGTTGGGCGCTGTGATTGTCCCTCCACACTGAAGACTGCGTCAAAATTCTTCAAGCGTTTGCGCCAATCCGGGTCTTAGTGATTGCAAGTACAAAACTACGAAATAAAATCTGAAAAGACACTGAAACATGCCAAAAACGTGTTAAATGTTTGATCAAGTTGCTCCTCACAGGATCATTCAACCATCGTTTGCGCTCAGAATCTGGGATTTGAATGTTCCCAGAATCTGTCATGGTGCATAGTTTCAGGCTTGGTCGCTTGGGATCCAAAACATCTGACAGATCTGCATCTGGCACAAATTTTGGCTGCATGCTTGCAATGAGGCCACGGCTTTGCTTCCACTCCTTCAGGGTTGTGACAGATGATTTTGGTGAGAAACATGTTTCCTATATATATATATTATGTCTACATAAATAAATAAATAAATAAATATATATATATTATGAAACAGAATCACCTGGATAGTATAGATGGATGGTAGGATGGAAAGATAAATGTATTGTATGTATGCATATGTATGCATATATGTATCTATGTTGGCTTGATTTTATGCATGTATGTACGTATGCATGGATGTATGTGTGTATGTGTATCTGTTTTTTCTCGATGTTCTATCAAGAACAAAAAACAATCCAACTATGCAAAAAAAACAATCCTCCAGCAACTTGTCTTTCACCTGCATCAGTGCATACTGGAAAATGGTCGGGTTGTCACACTGTGAGTAGCAAGCGATGTGGCACATGTCCTGCAAGTCCAACATTAAATCCAAAGCCACCTCAGGGTTGATAAACTTGTTTGTTGACAAACTGTTCATTTTGGTCATCTGCGCCTTCTCAAAGGTACCCTCATACGGTGTCAAGTGGTGGATCAGTAGGACTTGACCTTTCAGAGAGCTAACCCGGGAAAGGCTTGCTTCCAAAATCGATTTCAAGGTGGCGGGTGATGCCAACCATTGTGACGTTTCTTCTTTGTCCTTGGTGGCAGGCTGATATAAAACAGAAAATGTGTTCTTCATTTTTTTGGCAACAAAAAAATAAAAATAAAAAACATGTTACCGACCAGCTTCGGTCAATGTCCTTCCACCTTCATGGCTGAGAAAGGTTCCGCTTTCAGGGGTCACATACAAACCTCTGCTGATCACACACACACACCCCATCAATGATTACACATGAATATAAAAAATCTGGGACAAAGGAAAAACACATGCCAAACAAGCCCATGTACTTGGCGACAAGGGCTTGGATGCTTTGCAGGCGACAAAATTCCAGAAATCATTTTTGCAAAATGAGTTTGTGTCCTTCACCTCACGATCTGCATTTCTGGGTGCTTTCCACAACGTACCTTGCTTGCAACCCAATGTTGTCTCCAGCACCACCATCCATGCAGGAAGGTTGCATGGAAAAGTCCTACCAGAATGGTCAAATTTGAAATCAGGACAAATGATGCACAAAAAACACAATAAAATCAAGATAAAATTAAAAACATCAATGTCCTGTTTCCATGGGTATCAGTGAGGTCGAAAGCCACCTGCACATTCTTGAGCTCCATGCCCATTGAGATAAATTTGTCTTCAATGCGACGATACTCACCACGCAAGCCACCAAGCACACCCTCCCCTGCTAAGATTGGACATATCACCAATGCCATGCCTTGGATGACTGAACATCAAAACATTCACTCAAAAGATGACGGTCATAACAAATTTATATAATAATCATTAAGAGTCAAGTTGCTGTAGTCTTCATTCATTCTGAGCACCTGAATGATAGACTTGGCAGCTTGGTCGATGTAAGGGACTGTCAATCTTCCATGTTTGGAAAAGTCAAAGAATGCCAGGTGGTGCATCTTCGCTAGGTCGACCCCATCCCATTTTGAGGCTGCTTCAGAGATGATCTTTCTGATGAGGGATGTGGTCCCTTGTGATTTTTCACCACTTGTGCAAAGCATCAAACATCGCTTTTCCATGAACTTCTCGGCGACCTGGAGTCCAATCTCCAGCTGATTCTTCATATGTACCACCTGGTTGGTGGCTTAAAAGAAAAAGTCTGAATTTGAAGAACTTCCCAAGAAGCCAAATCAGCAACAAAACATGAACACTTTAAGAACAACATGATGAAATTGCTGAAATAGTTCAAGTTGCTTTGGCCACGTGTCGATGCCCATCCACCTTGAGGAGGGTTTCTGGCTGCCAAAAAAAAAGAAAAAAACACAGTAAACATTCAAATTTTGTCTGACCTTGTTTCGCTTGAGGTTGTAGCTCACAGCCTCTTTGTAGTCATGAGCCAAACTTGCGCAAATCATCTGGTATTCGGCGTTCTTGAGGTTCTCCTGGGTTTATGACAAAGTTCCAAAAGACAATGAACCGAATTTAGAATACACATTTTTTTTTCAATATCAGCCCCCCAAAAAACAACATGTTGAGTAAATATCAACCCTCCAGTCCTCAGCATCTTCGACTTCTGCTGACACATCTTGGCCAGAAGACCCACCAACAACTTTCTGAAGACCCTTCTGGATGTGATCTTGGAACATGCTCAGCATTTCGACTTTCAAGTTGTTGGGCTTTGAAGCAATCAAAGCGTCCAAATCTTGGATGTAGTCCCTGAGCTGATCTCAGGGAAAATCAACATCAAACATATTTTACCAAACATAATACTTCGGCATTAAGAACAAAGATGATGGTCAATTCAAAAGGAAAAGTTTTTATTAATTTGTCCAAGCATCCCGTTCATGAAGCTTGCCACCATCTCATCCAGCATTTCTTGGGTTACCTGGGTCATGTTTTGAAAGCGGATGAAGTAAGACACAAAGTAACATGTATAACTAGCAAAAAATGCATCTAATGCGGAGCCCAAGATGCTCCATCATGTTTCTTGGCCTCTTCCACTGCCCAATGGCACAAGCAGCAATGATCCACATTTTGTAACCACTGTGGCTCCTGCCATCTCAAACGTGCCCTCATTGTTCTTTTCACTCTCTTGACGTTGTTGCCCCACCATAAGTTGTACCGTTGGAAAACCATGAGCTGGGCCGGTGCTGTGACCTAGCAGCAAGCTAAGCACACAATTTTAACGGCAAAGGTCAACTAGGACCAATGAAAAAACAAATGACGTTGACAACCCGTTTCCTGCTTTCTTGTGGAGTAAAAAATGTAAAAGAACTGCAGTCCAAATCATCCATGTGGCTGTCAGGAGTTCCTTCCAGAAACCAGTTGTCCCTTTGGGAGACTCATGTAGCTGGTGACGTTTGCAACGAAGCAAGAACTCATTGTATCCTCCGCTGTGAAAAAAAAGCAAAGTCACTAGGTAGCCCGAAAAATCTTTCTCAGATAAACTTTGAATCTACTCAGAGAAACCTCAAATGATCAAATGAAACTATAAGTTGCTATCAAAGTAGCCACTCTCTTCATATTTGTTGAAATCGAGATGAGCGCGTACCAACTGACGGGATTCAAAGGTCATGCCCTCAATCACACCAAGGATTGCAGCGTACTGATCTGGTGAGATTTGCCACTTCTTCAAAGCACTGTTCGCCTTGAACTGGTTGTATTTCGAAACCAAGTCTTGCAGAATGGCACCATCTGTTTGATTTCTTGAAGCTTCTTGTAATCTGCGCTCTGCTATCAAAAGCTCGAAACGCTGACTGAGCTTCATGACCTAGGTTTCAATGATGCTAGCTGCAAATAACAATATCTAGTGAGAGCAGCTAATTTACAAAATCCAAAAAATAACATGGGCAAAAACAAGCTGGAAAATGTTCATGAATAGGTATAACAAACTACATCTTTTCTTTGGCGTTCTGCACCTTGGGTGCTCAACTGGATAGCTTCAAAGCTGACAATATCCATGTCGTTGTGGACGCTCAAATAGCAAGGAATCTCAAACAAGCCCTTGATCGCAGGAATCAATGGCAGAATCAGGTCCTGGAAGGCAGATGTTTTTTTCCAAAACAATTTCCAGTTCCAATGTTTTCCCCCAAGCCCCAAACCATCTGATGTTTTTTCCCAACATCTCCTTGCCAGCAACAGGATCAAGGTCTGAGGCGATCAAGGTGAGAAGCAACAGGCAAGTCCTTGTGTAACTGCATAACTCATTCAAAGGACACCTGCGAAAATAAAAACAATTTACTTCCCGGAAAAAAAACAAAGAATGCTCAATAAATCCCAAGAGCAAACGTGTAAACCCTTTCTTGATGGCCCACTTTGCATCTTCCTGATCTTCCTGATGTGGCACGCCCCAATTCAAATCAATGGGTTCCCTCCCTAAACGAGATCCACTGAAGATGAATGAAATACAGCATGTGATCCAGTCTGACACGCAAGGAAGTCCATCGTCGGGAATCTTCACTTTGATGAGGTTGATGGGCACTGAAGCATTGACTTGTCCCTCCTTCACAGCATTCACATCCTCATCTGGTTGATGCTCAAAATGTCAAATATTGATGTAACCTGCTTTTCTTGCCACAAGTTACCCATAGATTACCCATACTAAAAAAGGATATTTTATTTATTGGGTAAAAGTAATCTGTTTTTTCCAAGGTTCAGGTGGCATTGCGGCATCCAACTTCATGCCATGCACCTTGAGTGCATCTTCGAGAAAGGTTCGCATTTTCCCCACAGTTTCTTTTGCTGCAGCAGCATCTTTGAAGGCTTCAACAACCATATCTGCTGGATGCATAGCCCCGCGGAAACCGGTTTGACACTCTACCGAGTCTGAGAATAGAGCTAAGTAGTCCAAAATCTCCTGAGGGGTTTGGAAATCATTTTAAAAATACAGCATCAAGTAACAATTTCATCAACAAGGTCCTTGACCAGTGTCGTGTCCCCATGGAGCTTGTTCAAAGCTGCGTGCCACTCTGTCTTACGTTTTTTGGCTGAAGGATCTTGTTCCTGCTTCACCTCGGGAAAGAGTCTTAAAGTCTGGAAAACAAAGTTAATTAATTACTCTTTGGGCTTGAAGCCTTTCTTTCAAATTGCTAAGCCTGAAAAACAAAACAAGTTAAAAGACACAACAAGGCAGGGAAAACAAAATAAAAACTGTTTGCACTTGAAGCCTTGCCTGCTCTACCTTGATCTCTTGTTTCACAACCACTTTGTCCTCCTTCCCAGGCAACTTGCATAGAGCAGCTTGGGCTGCTGCAACATTTTGCCGCAGCAAAGGTGACTCCATCACAGCAAGGTAAAAGCTGAGAGACCGGTTTCACGTGCCCAATCTCAAAAATATTTTTCTTTTGTGCTCAATGTCATATCCTAGTCTGACGGCATGTGATGACTGGTTTGTGATCTTAAAAGCAAAGATTTGCAGCGAAAAATGAATCAATGTCTCCAACTGTGCAACAAAAAGTGGCCAAAAGTTAGATCCTTAAGACCATTGTATAACGATGAGTCGATAGAAATCATCGTCGTTGACCCCTATTATAACGATGAGTCGATGAAAATCGTCGTCGTTGACCCCTGATATAACGATGAGTCGATGAAAATCGTCGTCGTTGACCCTGAATATAACGATGAGTCGATGAAAATCGTCGTCGTTCGAGAGCCAACCTACATTGAAACCAAACCATTACACCCGTAACTGAGGCTCATCCTTAGAGATCACAACCCCATTGATTTTGATCAGCCAAATCTCTCCAAATTTCGTTGTAGTGTGGCACCCTGACCACATTGAAATCATATAGGCCTAAGTATACCCACATTGAAACAGCAAAATCCCCAAAACCTCAGTTTCAATGTAGATATACTAAAGTCTATATAAAATCGTCGTCATTGACCCCCCAGACTACATTGAAAAATTTTGTCGCACAGCATCATCAAATCAATGTAGGTCTGATCAATTTTAGCAATTTTTGTTTTTTTTTGGTCCGCGCGTTATCTGACTTTTCATTTCGCATGTTCTCTAAAGCGCAGTGCAAGGCTTTCACCTCGGAGTCAAAAATGGTTTGACACTTGATTTGAACATGTACAGTGCAACCATCCAATGGAAACTGCCAAGTGCAGTTCAATCTGATTGTCACAAATTGTCACACTTTTTCCCCAACATATGCTACGGAGTTTGCATCCTTAGCTTGGGGTCTCAAAAAGATTTGTAACTTGAAACAACTTGAGGTTTTTAGAATATGATAGCTATTCTATTCTATTCTATTCTATTCTAGCCTATTCTCAAGAATCATCTGAGACCCCGTTTCCAAACAACCCTCAAAGGAACACTAGGGCAGAGAACAGCCAAGACACAAGCATGAGGCTCAGCCTTCTCATGTGGAATGAGATCTGCTAAAAAATTAACATTTTCATGCCAATTCAATGGGTGCAATGGGTGAATTGGCAACTCATCACGTGCCAGCCCACGAAGGTAAACTGCAGCCCGTCGGGTTGCTTCACTACCTCCGAGCAACTGTTCAAATATGCCGGCCAACTTCAACCACCCATGTGTCACATCTGATTTCAATGCCCGTCTCGAAATCTCTCCTGCCGATGGTTGGAGGCCAATGACTTTTGTTATACTTTGTTGCAAAAACATAGATAAATTTCAAACAAAAAGTAATCATGGGTAATCTATATTTATGGAAAGAAACTTGGCAAAAAGCAAAGCCAGGTTTCTGTTTGTGGTGAGGGAATATGTGGCTCTGTGCTCCGCAGTGAGGACGAGCAAAGGGGGTTGCCGAAGTTCTGTGGAGGAAATATACTCTTTCACAAGAACAAATGTGTCATCCTCCAACTTCTCCCTGCGATGGTTGGTGCCCTCATCAATGTCCAAATGATTTGGCAAATCTGAGAGGGGTGCACATCATCAATGTGTGGTTTCTTTTTCACACCCCCATTTTTCTTTTCTTTTTTTACAAACTCCTGCCTCTTCGCTTGCAAAACAAGAAGAAATGGTTTGCAGTCTTGTCCAGCAACAATCCACCTTCCTTGATTGGTGATAAATTTGAAGCAGGAAAGTTGAGAACAACCAGCAACAAGGAAAACAAAAACACAATGACACAATGCAGGAAAGCTTCAAATGTCACAGGAGAGTTTGTTTGAACATGTGCCTTCCAATCACGGTAGTGTCGCAAACAGGATACAATGACTTGCCCATTTATCCAGCTTGATAGTGAGGGCTTGGTGAGCTCGGAACGGATGACTTCACAAACGCTGGCATCATCATAAAGTTCTGTAGATTTCCCCAGGCGTCTGCTCAACAATCCCCAAAGTTGGTCTTAGTGATCAAAAAGAAAACAACAAATATATGTCAAGTTGGGGCACCAAAAAAAGAAATATGGCATTCCAAGGAACCAATAATATCGTGTGTATGAGATACACGATACATCATCATCGAAGTAAACCTGAGCTGGCCACATTATACGGAAATTTGCAAAACAAACAAAGGAGAACAAAACAATCCAATATCAATCCAATAAAGTTTCAAGGTGATATCACAGCATCAAGACACCTGAAGCGGGAATGGTTGACATAGTTTGCCACTCCACTGAGGAGAACAGTGTTTTTCAACTCTTTCACGGTATTGTCTCCGACCACCACTAAGGTGTCTGGGGCGGCCACCTTTTTTTCATCACATACTTTCATGATGTCCTCGATTGTTAGGGCTAGAAGTTCTTGAACAAGACCACTTCCATGATATGTGTTCTCCTCCAACACGGCGATACGTAGGACAAATCCAAAGGCCCACACTCCATGTATTTTCAGCTTGGGGCGTTGAAATTTGGCGCTGCGATATGCAGTCTTCAGTGAAGGACTTCTTGGGATCATATACTTTGCCTCCGTGATTCCCCCTTTATTGTTTTGCTTGTTTGATCAAAAAAGGAAAAGCCAAAATAAATAAGTCTTGCTTTGATATGCAAGTGGCTTGGTCTGCACCATCTGTGATGCAGACTGCAGTTCGACTCATCTCTGGGCCACTGATGTCACGCAAACTCCAAACAGCGCATCTGTCAGCATACTGTGACATCAAATGTGCACGATACAGTTTCAGCGCATTGAGCCGTGACTCCATGTGCAACTGCTTGTCCTGGAACCTGTGCTGCATGCAATTTTCTTTTCAAACCAACAAGAACAAGATAAAAATAAAAATTCAATAAACCAAGAAACTGAGCTTTGAGTTCTTGACACTGGTCACATTGGGAAAACTCGCTGGCAGTTCTGAACTTGAGGACGCTTGTCCATTTTGAGTTCCACCGTTTCAAAAAGGTCCCATACCTGCACAAAACAATGATTGTCACGTGTCCTCCACATGATATATGATTATATATACATAAACAAACACGCATATATATATACAAATTTATATATACACAACTCACCACACACCAAAAAAATCAAAAATAATTTTGACTTGGTGCCCAGCTTGGTGCTCAATGGAATGTGCAGAGCACCATCCACAGTAAAACTGATACGTATCATAAATGGTGCCTGGAGGTAAGTATTTGCGAACCAATCCAGTCAAATCCTCAGTGTCTTGGGACAAGATACATGGCAAAAAATACACACAAAAAAATATCAATGAACAAAATGGGAGACCCAAAAATTGCATCTGTTCACCAAGGCACACTGAACCCAGCAGTTTTGGTCATGTTCAGCAAGAAAGATGTGTTGTTCTGCAGAAAAGAAGCTAGGTCATCGTCATTCTCTTCAAATTCTGATTGGCAAAGCACCCCACCTTCCCACTGGTCTGTCCCAGAGTCAGCTTTGACAGTTTTGGTGCGTTTTGCTTTCCCAAGTCGAACAAGCCTCTCAAAGGTTTTTGTGACCTGTCAAAACAAAAACAACCTTGCGCAAAACTTCCAAACTTGGTCACAACAACGATATAAAATCATCTGCGCTTCATTCAAGTCACTTTGTGGGCAATGGTTCTGCCACTGAGTTGTAGAGAACCATGACAAATGCATCAATGCTGGCTGTCAGGGGAGAAGGTTTGCTAGGACGCTTGGTATCTCTGTAGCGCATGTCGATGGACCCTATCTTGTCCACTCTGTGTGACGACATTCCGAGTAGACTTTCAAAGCATTGTCTCCGAAGATGGGTTCCCAAGAAATAGTATTCAGAACGTTTTGAATCCCCACAATGTGAAGAACTATCCTCACACGACATGTAAAGGATGGCGTCTTGTTCTCGTTTCGTTCGGGGCTCAAAAATGTCCAAGAAATCTTTGATTTCCTTCACGTCCAACTTCTTATAGCAATCACCTGAAGCGCATTTGCATCCTGTTTCCATCAGCTTCTGTAGTCTTTCCTTACTAATGTCACAATATCCCCAAACATAGAATTTAAGGCACACACCAAAAAAAAAACAACAAATTCAAAACACAAAGGTACCAAAGCATAGCTTTAGCTTCTTCACTGTTTCTAGGCAACCTACTTTGGTTTGCAGTTTTGCACCTCATTTTTTTGGCATGTTCTGCAGCAGCAGCTCTCTTTGTGTTGTCATAATGACGTTTCTTTTTTGGCTCTGAAACGCTTTCTGTCGAGAGTTTCATGATTTGCCCTTTGAGGAAGTTAGACAACACAGAATGGGAAAGCTGAACGATGCTCCTCTGAGGTTGTCCAATCTCATTGTCATCATCACAATCAGCGAAGTATGCGCTATCATCGGAGTTGTCATCTGACCTGATTAGAGAAATTTAAAGGATGACAGAAAATGATAAATATCAGGTCATCACATCCCATAAAATAGAAAGCATTGAAAAAAATGTATAGCTTGAGTTGCTCGTCAGGTTCTATGCCAAAAGGAAGGCAATGTTCATCTTCGATTTCATCAGGTTCATCTTGTAAAACACAAGCCGGTTTCAATGCAGTCAGTGGGGGTTGCCCTTCACATCCTTCACCTTCACTAGGCTCATCTTGAAACAATCCAGGTGATGAAGGTTCGTCAGCTTCATCTTGAAACATGGAGTTTGGCCATGGCTGTGGTCACAGGTGGAGAAAGAACCCCAAAAACAGTAATGATTATATAATTGGTTAATGCTATAAACTTCTGTCAAAAGTATTCAGATTACCCAAGTACAGTAGCCTCTTCTTATCACACACTGCATGTTGTTCCTGAGCTGTTTTTCTGCACATGTCTTGATCCAGCAACACTATGATTACAATCAAGTTGCAGGGCATGTGCAATCACAATGATAGAACTGAAAACTTCTTAGGGCCCCACTGTGTTTTTCGTCTCTTGTCTCTTGGTGGTACTGGGAATGCCTGAAAGTGGCCACGAATTAAAACAAAAAGGATAACAAAGAACATAATTTGTGAAAAAGTGTCCAACCTTGCCTCATCTGTATGTTTTTCCTCCAAGCAAATCAATGCCTGGCATATTTCAAAAATGATGTGCATGCAAACTTGCTGACAAAATCCGCCAGCATGACTGTGAGCATGACGAATCCCACTGATGGCACATCCATGCCATTGCCAGCCATGGTAACCTCTGAAGTTTTGTGAAGATGTTGGATTGGACAATCATTAGCCAGTTTGGGCAAATCAAGGAAACCAAAACGGCAAAATAATCATGATTTCAATAAGAGTCACCTTGGCTGCTTCGCTCAGCATAGTCACATTCATACGTTCTGTGGAAGCTGCATCTGCAAGAGACTTCGTGACAGGGAGTCCCATCACCCCCAACATTTCATCACCACAAAGAGGCCGGCCATGCTTTTGGCTCCACCTGATTTTTCAACATTGGATAAACAACTGGAAAAATCACCATTGATATTTTACACTTTGTGTGGGGCTCAAAAAAATCCAAGTTGTTGTGCCTTCAAGATGATGACCATGAAAATACTTACCAAAGGTCAAGCAGAGGCACAACAATCCGCTGCTTGTTGCAAATGTTGGCAAACTTCCATCAAGAGTGCTGCAACGCCCTCTCTTGACTTCCGGGCTGGGATTCTGTGACAAATCCTTAGATTAAAGAATCAGGCTCACTACCTCCTACTGCAGCAACAACATGAAACCAGTTGGCAGAAAAAGGCACAAATAAAAATTGAAAGCATGCAATGAAATCCACCAATTGTCCCAAACCAGTCTGTTGGAAAAATCTTCCTCATAGATCCTCTTGTATTGGAGTGCAGAGTTGGAAAGGTCCATGACAAAGTGCTCCGATCGCCCCACAGTGTCGATCTTAGCTGATCAATCAAATTTGCTGAAATTCAAAACGGACCATTGACACAACTTTGTTTGCAAATGCATTACGAAATAAATCAATCCAAAGTCATACTGAAAAATGTGTCAATGTGCCAGTTCTGAAGGACGCATCCAAAACATCACATCAGCATCCATCTTGAGTTCGGAAAGTGGGCACACCAGCTTCAAGATCTGCCGCAAGCAAGGGCCCTTCCGAGTATACTTCTCTTTGTTCCAGTAAAGCCGATACTTGCGCAACCTCGTGATTTTTGGCAACAGATTTTCTGATTATTTACTTTTTTCAACTTGTATATGATTCTATGAATGTAGATGTATTTATTTATAAATATAAAAACGTAAAGGGGTATATACATACATGTTTTTGTTTTGGCAACAATGGCCTGTTCATGGGCTTTCCAAATCGTTGAGGTGAAATCAGCGTCTCCTCATAGGCATATTTCTGCTCCAGTGGGCGGAGGTAGTCAGTGGGGTACTCTGGCACATTTTCGAAAACAAACCAATCCAACCTAGATGAAGCCCATGAACAAAAGAAAAAACAAAGAAACAAAGAAACAAACAAAACAAACAAATGAACAAAAAACATCTTCACAAACTTTGACAAGATGCTCCTGGTCAAGTTTATCTTGCATCCAGACTTCATGGCACTGTCTCTTGAGTTCATTGCCTGTCATGCCTTCTCTATTGCCCATCCTCAATGCAGCAAGCAAGCCCAATACAAAAAATATTTTCCCTTGGATAAATAGCATATCTATTTATTGGAAAAAACATGTTGTTATTTTTAATTTTCTGCCAAGAGACTTGGAGAAGAGCACACAGGGGGGTCCATCGGTTGCACACTTTTGATGGGAAGCAGGACTATGCAAGGCCTTTCTCATGCACTTTTTGTCGTGGGTGAGGCAATAGACGGACGAAACCTTGGATTACATGCCTCATGCCCAATACAAAAAAATATGATAACCAAAACACATGATACATATTTGGTGGAAAAAAACATTCAAAATTATTGTCTTTGGTGGAAAAAAAACATTCAAAATTATTGTCAAGCAACCAGCTTTCTTTTCTCCGGTTTCTTCTTGATGTCATCAACAAAATCTGTGATGTCGCCAAACATGCATCGATCCGGAAAATTGGCTGCCACATACCTTTGCACATCTGTGTGAAAATATGTCTTGGGTCACTATGTGTCTATTGCCCTGAAATCATCCAAGAAACTTCCGTGAATGTTTTGCAATATCGCATGCACGGCCAATCCTCCAATCCAGGTCGAAACCAAACCTGAGATGGAGACAATTTCCAAGTAAAACAAAGGCTTGCCACAGCACCAAGCACTGACAAAATGACAACAAAAAGACTAAAAGCAAATGACAAGAATCCTGCGGCGAACAGCCGTCTGAATCTGACACATGGCTTCATTAGCGAAATCTCCACCAGTGAACCAGGTGTCCATGGAAAACTTGGTTGTTTTCAACTTTTGCTCCACAGTTTGTACACCAAAAAGCCTCCTGGATATGTTTTTTGGCTAACATCAAAACATAGCACAAACAGTATGGAACACCTAAAATAACAGAAACAAAGAAGAAAAACACTTCTTAAGTCCCATTGTAAGACGCTCAAACTGCACGAGAAGCTGGCTGGCCCAGAGGAACAATTGCAAGAACTTGCTTGGCTTGTCCGGCCTCACTGAGGATTCTAAGCATAAATGAATAAGAAACGTTTAAGTTTTTGGTTAGAGTCAGCCAAGGGGACAAAACACAGTAAGTGGAGAAAAAAATCAGACAAGAATCGGCAATGGCATGGCAGCTTTCAATTGTGGAAACGGAGCATGGTCAATGCCATCATCATCACGGTCTCCTCGTCTTGGGGGGCGTTTGCCTCAACAAAGCCAAGGTGCACAAGCAGCAAAATCACATAGTAAAAAAAAAAAGAATCCATCCCAAGGAGGAAAAAACAACTGCTTCTGCTTAGGGTCGATGAGGAACTTCTGTTGCATCCAGCCCTTCTTCCTCGCCCTCGTCTTGGAACAAAATTGGCACCTGGCACACAGATTGTACTAGCTTAAACACCTTCAAAGCCTACTAGTTTAAAAACCAAACTTTCTTTTGGGAACTTTATCCCACCTTGTTTTGGACGTTGGTCTCATCATCAGAGTCAAGCAAGCAACGTTTGCCGACGGCCATCTTTCTGAAAAAAGGTGATCATCACCAAGTGGTTGAGCCCTTGAAACTATAACGCATCAAGCACATGTTTGTTTTTCCCCTCTGAGAAGCCCCGGCAAAAAATCAGCAAAAGGTGATCATCTCCAAATGTTTGGACACTTGAAAACATAACACATCAAACACATGTTTTTGCTTCCATTACTGCCCCTTCAAGAAATGAATCAAGACACAGTTCTTCCATCACTTGCCATCCCCTAGCAAAGGTCTTGAAGGAATAAAACAATGTTTTTTTCACCTCTGTAGTGCTGCAAGGTCATAATGCTCGGCATGTCAAAGGCAAAACCCATCCATACAATAGTCACGCATGCCAAGGTCAGAACCCATCGTCATAGTCATTCCGTAGTTCAACACCAAAAATACCAGAAGAGAAAGCCATCAGCATGAGTCCACTGGAGCCTTTGAATGCTCTTAAGTTTTGAAAGAAAAAATCAGTAAGGCAACCAATCCAAGATTGAATCTAAAAACCAAACATTTCCAAAAATCAAGATTCAACGAAACAACTCAAACCAAGATTCGGTTTCCTCTGCGAACATGTCCATCAAGCGAAAGGTCTCGATACAGCATGGTGGTAAAAAATCTGCCCATTGACATATCCTTAATTTGTCGCCGAGTTCAAACCAAAACTATGTTGTAAAGGGGGATGACAATCATAGACAAAACATCTACTAATATATGCTAATATTGTAAAGCAAAGCCACTCAAAAGCTCTCTGACTTTGCTCATCCTCCATGATCAAGTCAGTCTCGGACAGTTTGAAAGCAACCATCGACCAGCGACAAGTCTCCTCACCACAGAAGGTGAAGACCACCAGCAAGCCCCATGGATTGCTTCTGGCAGTCCACTTTTTGATCGTGTACTCTGCCGATTCTTTAAAGAACTGCTCGTCCTTAGCGCAATCATTGAACACCAACTTCCCTTTATGACAACATGTTCACACAGAAACAAAAAAAACAACGAAATAAGTTGAGGGACTGGATCAAAATGTTCCATGTGCAGCTGCTTCAATACTCCAATTTCGATGGCATCGTTGCGAGTCAATTTGCGGAATTTGGTCTGATCCAAGTCCAACCAGTATGTCGTTGCATGGTGGTACTTGGGGCAATCATAGGTGGACTGGAAGACATAGCTGGCAGGAGGACACTCTCCATTGTAGGGCCATGGAAGTCCTTGGATGTTGAACAGTGGTATATTATTATTCCCTCAACTGAAACACACACAGCCATCCTAAAAACAAACTTCAACTGTTCAAAATGCATGCCAAATTTGAGCAAGGACGCCAAACATCGAAAGCATCTTTGGGATTTGCATCAAGCGTTTTTTGACATCCAATGTAGTTGGCTCTCCATGGACACACTCAGAAAGAATGGGGCATTGCTCTCGCCAATCATCACTTGAAATGATGGAACGCTTTGTCATCATCCGCTTTTGAACCAACTGACAAACAATTGACAAACATGGATTGAATTCGCCAACTGACAAACAATTCGCTAGCTTAAACATGGTTTGCATGTCAACCCTTAATGCAGAAAAATCTGTCGCAATCATCTGTTTAAACGTCATTCGGTTTTCCCCACCCCATAGCATTTTGCCATGTCATTTTGTGTTTCTCTCTTTGATCCACCCATTACTGTTCCCCCAGCATTGCATGGCCATGAGAGCACAAAAGCTTGGAAATACCAAGCTGAGACACTAAAGTGGGTCCCTCCAAGTTCCGAGGTCCCATTGACGACCACTCCACGAAAGTTAAAAAGAGCTGCCGCTAAATCCCCTCATTCCAAGTTCTGAAGGTCCCACCAACGACCATTACATTGGAATGTCCTGATGAAATGATGCAATAGTGGAAAAAGTGAACCACTGGCAATCAAAAAAAAGCTATCCAAAAAAGTTCAACCACTTGCTATCACGAAAACTGAACCAATTGTCAGGTGCCAACAAGTTAAAACACATAAAAACCTGGATGCGTTATAATGATCCAAGCAACCACAGACAAAAAAGAGTCATCAACCAGCATCTTCAGAGCAAGGTCACGTTCAGGTCCAGGTGGCAGGATCTCAGCATACTCACGGTTCCTAAGTTCAATCAGCTGCGTTCCACAAAATGAACTATATATTTTCTAGACAATGAACCCAATAAATGAACTGTGTTCTAATGGTCCGTCAAATACCCCAAAACAAACTCTGTTCCAAAATGAAACCAACTTCCAAGCCTCTCCCTTTGAAGTCTTTCTCTAGGGTCAAGTGAGTTGACCTTCAGGCGAAAAAAAGTGACCACCTTCTTCTCGAATCCAATCCCGTCACCATCGGTTTCAGTGGACCAGTGAATGTTGCCCAACATCCATGGCTTCTCAGGGTCCACATCCTTTCGCCAAAAATCCCTGATGGTGTCCTGGTATGGACCAAAACGTGCAGGGCTTAGTGGCTCTGCATCCTCAAACTCTTCAACCTTGGTTGATGTCAGTCCCAAATGACATATATGTCCCTCTAAACATCTCTAAACTGGCCATGCCAAAAAAAACATGTCAAAATCCAATCCGAGAATCTACAACATACCATTTGAAGATACATTTCAGAAGCTGGGCCTCAACTTGTCTTGGATCCTTCAGATCTCGGAAACATCGTTGCTTGAGGGCTATGTTGAACCACTCAGCACGGTCTTGTGTGAACAGGAACAGGTCGAAGGGAAGAGTGCAACACTGGTATTTCTGCCATGGAATCTTTCCATTATAAGGCCATAAGGTTCCTCAGAAAAATGAGAAATAGCAAACACTTGATTGAGGCAGAAACAAAACTTGAAAGATCAAATTGACAAAACATACCATTTTTTGACAAGTATCCCAACAAGTCTGTCATGTGCACACATCTCCCCAGTGCCAAGTCCACGTCTTCAGAAATTTCTGGTCGATGTCGCTTTTGAGATTGGTTTAGCCCACGAAGCACAAAGTGAAGCATCTTGTTCTTGCCATTTTGTCGGCGTGGGTGCGGCATGTTTGACAAAATACCAAAAAAAATGTTTCTGAACATCTGTGTTCATGTTTTAGGCTGAGCTGGAGCTAGACTGATTTTTTTTTGGAGAAATGAATGCAATTTCATGTTGAACCTGCGATTTACCCCCTTTAGAGCCAAGAAGGACGGCATAAGGCCGAGCTGGATTTAAACCAAAACCCCTGGGTAATTGATATGGTTCTATTCTACTTTGAACGTGTGATTGCACCCTTCAAAACCCAGAAGGCCGAGCTAATCTCTAATACTTCCAAACACCAACACATTTTTTCTTCTCATAATGTCATGCTGAATATATTGTGTGGAATTATTTTTTTTGGGCTAAACATGAATTCTTTGGAAACTTCCGCCTTTTTCCTTGCTTGAGCAGATCGACATCCATGTCATCCATCCTATGACAGTGGGCATATCTTGGAAGCAGAACGGAGCGGGTGCTAGATTTGCACTATACAGGTGCAATGTTTGCACTATGCTGGTGGCTTGAACTTGAAGCAAGGTGAGTTGTTGCAAGATGCATTGTAATGCATGTTGGTTATCAAGCAAGCTTTCACCAGTTGATTGGGTCTGGCAAGCTTTCAGCAAGCAAATCATTGGCAGCTAGTTGTTCTAAATTAACAGCTAGTTGCCACTAAATTAACTTAGATAGATAGATAGATAGATAGATAGAGAGATAGATAGATGGCTAGACAGATAGATAGATCGATGGATAGATAGATAGATAGATCGCTCGATAGAAAGATAGATAGATCGATAGATAGATAGATAGATAGATAAATAGATAGATAGATAGAAGGATAGATAGGTAGATAAATAGATATATATGTATAGATAGATAGATCGATAGATCGATAGATAGATAGATAGAAGGATAGATAGGTAGGTAGGTAGGTAGATAGATAGATAGATAGATAGATCAATATATAGATAGAGAGAGATAGATAGATGAATAGATAGATATGTATATATATAGATAGATAGATAGATAAATAGATCGATAGATCGATAGATCGATAGATAGGTAGAAGGATGAATAGATTCATAGATAGATAGATAGATAGATAAATAGATCGATAGATCGATAGATCGATAGATCGATAGATCGATAGATAGATAGATAGATAGGTAGGTAGATAGATAGATAGATAGTTCGGGGAACAATATAACACTATTGGCCTTCTGCTTTTTTATTCGCGGGTGCTGTGAGACCAGGGGTTCAACATTGAATTTAAAAAACTCAATGGGCGCAATTGAAAATGAATGAAAAAAAAGGATCTCACAAACTCAGTTCGGTAAAAAATCTTGTCTTGGGAGGGGCTTTATTATTAACCTCCCAACATTACTCTGTGTGTGTGTGCTTGTGATTGTTCCACTTTTCTTTTTTAGGTGGTGTACTTACTGGTGTGGCTGATTGAACAGAGCAATTACTGGATTCATTGTCACACAACGAGGAAAATCAAGCCTTAAAAGCGTCCATCTTGCCTTTCTTGTTTTTTTTAGGTGCTTGTTGAACCCTTATTGACCCTGTGCCATTCCATCTTGCGGCCATGTTGGGCCTATGCCAGGCTTATGCTGACGCTTTGTGGCATTTGTTGAAAGCTAATTGATCCCATGTCAGGCCATCTTCCCTCTATGTTGGCTCTATGCTGCGTTTATTTCATCTTCTAGGAAACAGATTCGGAAAAATTTGCCTATTCCAAGAACACAGAAAGTACACATTTCTGGGCCAAACATGAGCTCAATTTCGTCCATGTCGTCCACTTTTCAGACGCTTGTTGAGCCCCATGTCAGGTCATCTTGCAGGTTTGTTGTGCCATTGTGGCGCGTATGTTGCTTTTTGTTGGCTTTTGACTTGCTGGCCCCAAGTACGTCCATGTCAGCTATGTTGGGCCTACATATCTTGGAATCATCTTGCAAGGGCCTGGTCCAGGCCTGGGTGCCTGCCTGTTCTTATGCCCGCCGGGCGTAAGCGCAGGCGGGGCTTTGGCAGCGCAGGTTTGGCAGGGTAAAGGCTGTTTTTGCATCATTTTAGGCCCAAAACCTGTTCGATGAAGGGCCTGCCTGTTCTTATGCCCGGCGGGCATAAGCGCAGGCGGGTGAAAAGGAGACATTTCATCCACAGGATTGTTTTGCCGTGGATTCCCATGAGAAATGGAAATTTCATCCATGGAATGGAGCCAGTTTGCAATGAAATGGCCAATTTGAAATGAAATCGAGCCAGTCTGGGGTAACTGGGGGTGTAAGCCAGGTACATAGACGACAGTCCATTTGGATGACTTAGTAAACCAGAGCTATGAAACATTATAAGTGGTATGACGTGTCCAGTGTTGCTTTCTTGCTTGGCTGTGACGAATTCAGAGCCAACAAATGCCCCACAGAATTACGACCGAGTTTGTGAGCGGAGTAGAAAAACTCGGTCGTAATCTTTTTTTCCTTCTACAATGCCCGAGAAAGGATTCTAGGTGTATGTTGCAGACCATGGGGCCAGTTGACTATGGCCACTAACCAGATAACTCCTTTGTATCCATGTATGTTTGTAAATATGTCTGTCTGTCTGTCTGTCTGTCTGTCTGTATGTATGTATGTATGTATGAATGTAATGTTATGTCATGTGATGTAATGTTATGTCACATTAAGTCGTGTAATGTTCTGTTATGTTACATCATGTATGTCTGTAAGTATGTATGTATGTATGTATGTATGTATGTGATGTATGTATGTATGTGATGTAATGTTTTTTCACACTAAGTCATATAATGTTATGTTATGATACATCATGTATGTCTGTATGTATGTATGTATGTGCGTATCTGCGTATGTGTGTATGTGTGTATGTCTGTATGTCTGTATGTGCGTATGTCTGTGTGTATGTATGTGCGTATGTCTGTGTGTATGTATGTATGTATGTATGTATGTATGTATGTATGTATGTATGTATGTATGTATGTATGTATGTATGTATGTATGTATGTATGTATGTATGTATGTATGTATGTATGATGGTAGAGAGATAGATAGATAGATAAATAGATATATAGATATATATATGTATATAGATAGATATATAGATAGATAGATAGATAGATAGAGAGATAGATAGATAGATAGATAGATAGATAAATAAACAAATAGATGGATAGATAGATAGACAGATAGAAGCATCGATCGATAAATAGATAGATCGATAGCTAAATAGATCGATCAAAAGATAGATAGATAGATAGATAGATCGATAGATAGATAGATGGATAGATACATAGAAGGATAGATAGATAAATAGATACATAGATAGACAACTAAATAGATAGATACATGGATAGATAGATGGATAAGGAGGTAAGTACATAGTCAGAGAAAAAGAAAGAAAGAGATGCGGACCAGGGGGGAATCGAATGGGGGGGGGCCAAGAACACAGAAAGTACACATTTCTGGGCCAAACATGAGCTCAATTTCGTCCATGTCGTCCACTTTTCAGACGCTTGTTGAGCCCCATGTCAGGTCATCTTGCAGGTTTGTTGTGCCATTGTTGCGCGTATGTTGCTTTTTGTTGGCTTTTGAATTGCTGGCCCCAAGTACGTCCATGGCAGCTATGTTGGGCCTACATATCTTGGAATCATCTTGCAAGGGCCTGGTCCAGGCCTGGGTGCCTGCCTGTTCTTATGCCCGCCGGGCGTAAGCGCAGGCGGGGCTTTGGCAGCGCAGGGTTGGCAGGGGAAAGGCTGTTTTTTCATCATTTTAGGCCCAAAACCTGTTCGATGAAGGGCCTGCCTGTTCTTATGCCCGGCGGGCATAAGCGCAGGCGGGTGAAAAGGAGACATTTCATCCACAGGATTGTTTTGCCGTGGATTCCCATGAGAAAGGGAAATTTCATCCATGGAATGGAGCCAGTTAATTTGAAATGAAATGGAGCCAGTCTGGGGTAACTGGGGGTGTAAGCCAAGTACATAGACGACAGTCCATTTGGATGACTTAGTAAACCAGAGCTATGAAACAGTATAAGTGGTATGACGTGTCCAGTGTTGCTTTCTTGCTTGGCTGTGACGAATTCAGAGCCAACAAATGCCCCACAGAATTACGACCGAGTTTGTGAGCGGAGTATAAAAACTCGGTCGTATTTTTTTTCCTTCTACAATGCCCGAGAAAGGATTCTAGGTGTATGTTGCAGACCATGGGGCCAGTTGACTATGGCCACTAACCAGATAACTCCTTTGTATCCATGTATGTTTGTAAATATGTCTGTCTGTCTGTCTGTATGTCTGTATGTATGTATGTACGTATGTATGAATGTAATGTTATGTAATGTGATGTAATGTTATGTCACATTAAGTCGTGTAATGTTATGTTATGTTACATCATGTATGTCTGTATGTATGTATGTATGTATGTATGTAAGTGATGTAATGTTTTTTCACACTAAGTCATATAATGTTATGTTATGTTACATCATGTATGTCTGTATGTATGTATGTATGTACGTATCTGCGTATGTGTGTATGTGTGTGTGTATGTATGTATGTATGTATGTATGTATGTATGTATGTATGTATGTATGTATGTATGTATGTATGTATGTATGTATGTATGTAGTATGTATGTATGTATGTATGTATGTATGTATGTATGTATGTATGTATGTATGTATGTATGTATGTATGTATGTATGTGCGTATGTCTGTGTGTATGTATGTATGTATGTATGATAGATATATAGATAGAGAGATAGATAGATAGATAGATAGATAGATAGATAGATAGATAGATATAGATATATATATATATAGATAGATGGATAGATAGATAGATAGATGGATAGATAGATAGATAGATAGATAGATAGATAGAGAGATAGAAGGATATAGATAGATAGATAGATAGATAGATAGATAGATAGATAAATAATCAAATAGATGGATAGATAGATAGACAGATAGAAGCATCGATCGATAAATAGATAGATCGATAGCCAAATAGATCGATAAAAAGATAGATAGATAGATCGATAGATAGATCGATAGGTAGATAGATAGATACATAGAAGGATAGATAGATAAATAGATACATAGATAGACAACTAAATAGATAGATACATGGATAGATAGATGGATAAGGAGGTAAGTACATAGTCAGAGAAAAAGAAAGAAAGAGATGCGGACCAGGGGGGAATCGAATGGGGGGGGGGGTGAAGAGGGGCCCTAGCGTCTACTTCAAGATCAGCTAAGGCGTCTTCCCCAATGACAGCACTCTTTTACTCTCAGCCTGTTGCCGGCCAGTGCTTGTCTACAGGGTTACTCTATATACCTCTTGAGCCTTGAAGGGCGCATATAAATGTGCTCAATACTCATGCATGTACCTATGTAGGTATTAGGTCGAAACAAAAACACAGGCACAAATTCAAAAGCAATGAGTAGAGCACTACGCCTTGCCGTACCCAATTGGTATTAAGAGTATCTTCCTGACTTTTCTACACAATGGCAAATAGCAAAAGAAACCGGAGTTACGCAGTGGCTTCGAATTGAAAAACACGTGAAAGCAGCGAATGTCCTAAGGACATGTCGAAAAAGAACAGCGGATTCGCTAATTTTTCCAGTCGTGACCAATGGTGCTTCGCGCACGGTCTCTCCACAGGCAAAATGCCTCGCTCTACCGGTGAAAGTTCGAATTGAAAAGTTCGGGTTCGCAAGATTCAGAAACTCAGGTCATACAAAAACAATTGACCAGATCACGAAATAAACGGAAATAGCGGATCTCCAAAGTTGCTCATTCAAGCAAACAATGGACTGAAATCGAAGTTGGTAAATTTTTGAAGTTCGCTCCATTCGGAGTGGTCTGCTCGCCGGATGATTCATGGAGATAAATGTATATAGTATCTCTGTTTACAAGAGTCTCTATTTTACATTAAATTGAAGTTCAGACACTTGTGGCATTATCTCTATCTAAAAGAGTATATGCCATTTGTGTGAAATAAGTTGAACGCACAGAAAAACTGTACACGGCTTCTCATGCTGTGTTATCTTCATTTAAAGAAGTGTACACTCACTCATCGCCACTCACTTGATCTCCATGGTCTGGACGCTGAAGAGGAGGATCCACCCCACTCTGTGTTGCCCTGATACGTCGATGCTTGATCTTCATATGCCTTTCTCTTTTTCTCCTTCTGTCTTTCCTTTCTTGAATCAGCATACTGCTTCTTCTTGTAGGCCTGTTTGTAATGATGTCGTTCATTCCATGACATATCAGAAGGATCAAGATGGGTAAGAATTGGATTATGAGCATCGCGATCATTTGGAGCAACCATGAAGATGTTGTGATCACCATGTAAGCAAGTTTCATTTACCTTGAAGTAAAATTCACCCACATAGTTCATGTGATCTTCATCCTCAAAGTCTTCTGGGTGATCCTCACACATCAAACGTGAATGACCCCACTCAACAACTGTTAACATACAACAATCACCTTTACCATTTGTCTTGTTCATGAGCTCGTCGGTGTATGTTGCTGTTGTAATGCCATCCAAGTGCGTTGCAAGAAAATCCAAGTCACGATAACTGCAAGAAATGAAATGCTTGACCCTGATTGGAGGGCAAGTTGGATCAAAATTCTTGCGCATGGCTTGTGTTGCAACACCTACCATTCTGTTAATCCAGAATTGGAGAAGGCTGTGTTGATATGTAGGGACACCTGGAGATTTTGGTGTGCTGTAATAGCATGCCTTGTTTCCATCACCTGCGATGAAGTCAACTTGATATCTGGCACACTCAAAAGCCATAACAGCTAAGCACTCACCAACAATCCCAGCAGAGTCTGATGCATACTTCTGTCCGACGTGATAAACGCACACACGTGTCATTCTCATCCTAGCTCTTGTCAAGTCAACAATCTCATCTGTATCTCGATCCTTTGTCTTTCCCCAAGATACTTCAAAGATTGCCCATGAGACTTGTCGAACTCGTGTGTCGTTGTCATCTGTGTGATATCCAGCAATTTGCTTGATATAGCCATCCTTTCCAAGGCGAGCTGCCACCATCAAGTCATGATAGTCATTGAAGCAAGTTTTAAAGTCAACCTCGTCGAGTCTTTCTCTGTGAGGATACAACGAACCAGCCTCGCAATTCATGAAAAGATGTCCTCCAAAGTTCTTGATGACATTGATGAAGTAATTGTTGAACTGTGATTTGGTTTCATCAAATTTTTCATGATCCTCATCGATAGTGTAGTCAATGTGTGGAATGAATTGTTGAAATCTTTCTGGAACCGGGCATTTTTCAAATCTGTTTCTGCACCAGTTTCCCAAATTCCAAAACATTGCTGTTATCTGTGGAGAGGATCTGTATGGAAATTCAGCATCCTTGTACGTTGGGTCTGATAGGCCTCCACCTAAATACCTGTAAGCCAAGCTATGCAAGATCATACAGTAAGGCAAGACCTTGTGGTCCTCAACGTAATCTTGGAGTACCCTTGTGAGATTTCCAAAATCGTCATCAATCCTCTTTTCTGCTTCTTTTGAGGATCTTTCTGCTTTGTCTTGATGAAGAGGATGCATCCTTGGATCACTACAACCATATTCAATGCGCTGATTAAGTTCTTGTAATTCTAGTTGTGGATCCTGATTCTTGTGTCTGGCAATGTACTCAACCATCAACTGGTCATCTGTAAGATGGTACCAAAAATCATGATGTGGAGACATGGTCTTCCTGTACTTAACATGCCAAAACATATGTCGATGCTTCGAAGACGCTGGATAACCTTTGTTGTAAAATCCTGCCCATTCACCATGGTAACCATCTGAAAAACAATCCTTCATTTTTCGAAAAACTGAATCATCTTCGTTTCCAGTGATATCTTGACCATAGTAAAGTCGAACTGCAGGTTTCACTTCAGGAGCTGTCTCATCATCTTGAATGTCTGTCTTCTTCTCCCCTGATTCCTCCTTTTCTGAGGAGCGTTCAGGTGGAGCTGATTCCTCTTTCTCTGAAGAGCCTTCAGCTGGGACATGTGGCTCCTGTGTGTCTTTTTCTTCTTCTTCTTCTTCGACAGCAATCTCCTCATCTTCATCCTCTTCTTTCTCTTCTTCCTCTTGTCGTTCTTCTGGTTTGACAAAACTTTCCTTGATCTTTCGTTGAACATTCTGATTGCACATACTGATCCATTTCAATGTACACTCAACCAATTTGTCATCATCAGTTTCCAAAATGATATGTTTGTCCTCAATGTTCAAACTTTCAATGGTATGCTTGTACTCAGGATCACCTGCGCCTGGTCTTTGAAGATCTGGAAGTGGAGTGTCTGGATCATCGTCCACCATCTGAGGATCCTCTGCTCCAAAGAAATTTTCTGCGCCAAGGTGTTCATTGTCCTTGAGAACTTTGTCAATATCCAGTTTGAACTCATAGTACTTGTCGTAAGAGATCTCATAACCCATCATAGGTGCATACTGCTCCATAAATGTTGAAAAGGAAGCATCTGATAATGCCGACATCATCAACCATAATGAGAAGAAGCTTATGTCACCACGTTCAAGGGGTCGACTTCCTTCAAGATCATCTTCTGTGAGGATTGTTTGGCCTTGGAGTGTAATATCATGGAGGATCTGTCTGTGCTCTGGTTTGAGTTGCCTGACTAAGAACAGTCCCTGTCGATCTTCCATATTTCTTCGAGGATTTGCATCAGGTAATACCTCACTTTCTTGTTGTGGTTGTGTTTCCTCTCTTTCTTGAGAGCATACACCTTCTTCCTCTCTTTCCTGAGAGCCTGATGCCTTTTCCTCCTCTTTCCTGACAAAAACTTGTAGTCTTGGCAAAAACTCCAAATCATCTTCAGCATCATCATCATCGTGACCTTCCATGTCCACATTCTGTTGCTCTGATCCTGGGATGTGAGCGATCTTGTCCTTTCCAGCTACCCAGATGTAGCCATCGAGCTTTGTAGATGTGTGGAAGTCACCTGAACCGCATTCCCTGACCTTTGTCCTTGCTCTTGCAGATTGATGGAATGCTTCATGCTGAAAGAATTGATTGTAGGCATGTTCAACAAAGAATCTGTAGGATTGAGCTGTCAATTCCTTTCTGCTATCCACAAATTGTCGAAGCTTGTTCAAAGCAAAAACTGTGAAATGGCTGAAGCTAGCAGGTGCTTCATCTTCATACAGATCGATTGCCATGATCATCATCTTTGTGGAAAACGAGAAATGCCGTTCAGGTTCAGGGATGACTGTTCTCTTGTTCATGGGAACTGTAATTCCTTGGATAGTCATGTCATACCCATGTGTGTTCAACTCCAGTGCATCCAAAATGTTACCATCACGGTCCTTCTTTCTCCTGCAGAAATCTCCCCAGAGTTTGTTGTTCTCTCTAATGAACTGATCAAGATGCTTAGTGTAAAAGACAAAGACTGCTTCTGAGAGATACTCCATGTCCTTCTGTATTGCTAAGTCTCTTTCGTATAGCAAGAACTTCTCTCTCCATTCGTCTCTGTTGATACTGTGTCTGTCTTCCCAACCTGTTGGGGCAACTTGACCTCGCATCCAGTCTGTCCAATATTGTCGACAAGAGTTCATGTAACCTTCCATGGCTTCAATGTTTCCTTCTCGATGGAAGTGTGCCAACATGCGTCCAATCTCCCAAGCTCTTGTGAAGAGTAAGCATAGATGTCCTGTCCATGGTAACTTCTCCCAGTCTGAGCGAGTGATCGATTGTCTACGAAGTGCTATCTTTTGTGAAGAGAGTAGTAGGTTCCATTCACGCAGAACTATCACTTTTTCTCCTGAGGAGTTCTTGATGAGTTCACCGCTCTCTTCTCTTGCACAGACAATACCTGCCTCATACAGGACCCAGGGATTCGATGCAGAAATTGAACTTTTGGTAGCCTGTTCTACCACAGGGTCTTCAATATCATCTGGTGGATCTTCTGCTTCCCAGAGATTGACAGCCTCTTCACCCATTGGGTCGTCATGGACGTCCACTGATGGCTCCTCTTGTTGATTGTCTTGAGCATCTTGTTGAGGATCATCATGTTGTGGTGATTCTGGACTTCCTGATGAGGAGCGTTGTTGCTCCCATGCATCTTGAGGTTCCTCTCTTTCTTGAGAGCGTCCTCTTCTTGATGGCTGTTCATATGGATTTTCCATGGGTTCATCAGCCTGCGCAGATACCTCTCTTTCTTGAGAGCCTTCTGCTGCAGATACCTCTCTTTCTCGAGAGCCTTCTGCTGCTGCACCATAGATTGATTCCACAATCGGGTCAAAGTCATTCTCGTTGCATGGTGGTGTACCAAAAACTAATCTTCCATAGTTTTGTGGAACCTGTTGACCCATGAACTCCCATGCTGTGATTCTGACTTCTTCAGGAATGTCTTGTCCAGGAATAAATGTTGGACCTTTCTCCTTCATGACATGGTTCCATGTTGTATTGGTGTGCCATGAACCACCTGTAACTGATGGAGGTAGAGAATGACCACGTCCTTGATGAACAACGTTACATGCAATGGTAGGGAGTTGTTCCTTGACATGGAGGTACTGGAAAGGAATGTCACCATGAAATAAAATGACACCATTCTTTGTCAGATAGAGTTGGTTGTCCACAATAAAACTTGGATCCAACACGAGGTACACTGGTCGCCTATAGTTTCTTGGAGGCTTCGTGCCCTCTGCCATCCTTATGTAGCCCTGACCATTGTCATTGTGGTACATGAAGTGAACTGCATCCCTTCTGCCTTTTCCACTTCCTTTCACAAAGGTCTTCAGGCCTGATTGTTGAATGGAATCTAAATTCATGTAATCAGTGACATGAAAAATCCAGCCCAAACTCATAGCCTCATCATATGTCAGTTGGTGGTGTGCCACAGTGGGATCGACAACTTGGTTGCTATGTCCTTGAAAAGCACCAAGACGAACGTCGAATGGATACTCTGCCATTGAGCTATATGGGTACCACTGCCATCTCATGGAGATCTCAACAAAGAAACGTTGTTTTGGATTACACAGTAACATAGCAGCAAAATCTGCTCCAGACATGTGATATTCCTTTGGATTGTCTCCTTGCATCTGATCAAACAGTAAGGAAATGTTCATAGCTCCACTGGCAGTGAATAACGTTTTGTCTCTGCAATGTCTCAACACATTGGATAGCCTCTTGCTACATGACATATAATAACTTCTCCTTGATGAGCTAGTCATGTCCACGTGGAAATCATTGCATCGTTCATCAAACCAGTTTTCTTCTGCCTGAGTTGTAAAGCCACAGAGATACTTCAGAAAACTTGAAGTCCATTTCAAAGATTCATCAAATTCTCCATGACTAGTTCCCCAGTGCAAAATCCAAGCTATTGCGTCCATGAACATTTCATGTCTGTCAGTTGGTCTCATGTTGTGTGGACCCATCAATGTATGTAAATTGCGCTCTCTCTTCTTCCTCACTTGCTCGTGAGCCTGAAACCAATCTGTTTGGCGCCTGTAATCATAGCAAAATGATAAATGATCCTCGTTGGGCAATGTCGATGGTGTTCGAAATTTGTCAGCTGGGATTTCCTCTGATCTCCTCAGAGCATATCCATCAGCTGAATGTCTTCGACTAAAATCATAGCTTTGATGTTCTTGACCTCGAGTGTTCGATTGTGCCTGATCACTAGATGATGCGGCTGAGGCCCTGTTCCACCGGCTAGAGCTCGACATGTTGAAGAAACAGTGCGATCCTCGAGACTCTGCCTCTTGAGCCGCAGGCACAAATTCAAAAAATAGTCAAGAATCCCTCAAGGTGTCACCTAACAGAAATACATCATGTCTGAAATCAACATGACTGCAAACTGTTGGCAACCATGACCTGAGGTAAGCCTTGTGTTCCAGTAATGATCTGAATGGTGGATGAGCATCAACTTCTTTAAGAACACCTTGTCGAACAGCATCGATAAGATTCTGAGGATTGGCAGATTTCTTGGTCAAACAATCGGCTAAACACCATTGAGTTCTGATATGTGACAAGTCAGCAATGGAACCTGAACATGCTTCTTTCCTAAGCATCTGAATCATATGAATGGTCTCTTGTTGTTCAGGAACATGAGTAGTGCTGGCAGTAGTCACAAGATTGTTTGCATCAGTCCTCATATGAATCTCACTTGAAAGTCCAGTGATGTCCTTGATCAGTCCTCTCAACATTTGACATGTACCATAACACTTCATGAGTGCATACAACTCTGCAACAGTTGTGCTCAACGTGGTACGTTTGATTTTGGTTGATTCAAAGAAAATAAGAGAACCTCTGGTGTTTTTGCTCTTTTCCTTTCTCGGTTCAGCCATGAAAATAACCATTGCGCGCTGTGAGGATTTGTCGCTGTTGTTCCTAAACGCTGCATCTGGCATTGCAACTAATCTAGGATCACCTTGCAGTGGCCAGAACATAAGTTCCATCGGGTCACCTACAATTTGCCTGCAAAGTTTGTTCAGCGTTTTGCAATCACCTATGGTGGGGGAAGCAGCGGCAGAAGCACAACGTGAAAACTGATAACATGACTGAAATTGGGTTCTTGATTGTAACCAGTTGATACTACCTAAGAGTGATCTGTAGGCAGTGTGGAGATCTTTGTCACATTTGTCTTCATCCTTCAAACCTTTTGGTATGACAACCTCAGTAAGTTCACTGACGCAAAGTGATTGTTCAACAGTGATATGTGATTTCTTCTTGGTCTTCTCATCAATGATCCATTTCACACGTTGACCAGTGAACATCAAATCATTCACATCTTCATGACCAATCTTGAATTGTGACTTGACAACTTTCTTGAACTTCTCCAGAAACTCTGGAGTTCCAGTAATGAACAAGTCGTCAACATGCAAACAACACATGCCAATAGGTTTTCTTCCCTTGGCATTACTGCCATTCACAGGGTCCATGAAGTGTTCCAAGAGTTGTTCAACAATCTCTGGTGTCAACTGTGGTGTCGTGGCAAGATAAGTACGCTCTGAAGGTAAGAAGACTGAAACAAGTACTTCAGCTTCTTCTTCCAAACTTATGGAAACATTGTCCTTGTTCATGTCATGATTCATCTCAAGCAACCACCAAACTCCTTTCCTCTTCACAATAGAAGTTCTCAAGTGAAACTTCTTTCGATCATAATGTGAATCAGGAGTTCTCAAAGCTTTTGCACGATAGGCAACTTGAGCATGACCATTTTCAAAAGGATACCAACCAGACTTGTGTTCAACAGATTCCAAAAACTTCAACAAAGTTTCATCAACAACAGGAGTCCAAGCACAATCTTCAACCTTCTTCTCCTTGAACTCTTTCCTCTGTTTCCATGTTTGGGTTTGTTGATAGCAAGCTGAAAACAATCTTTCTTCAACCAAAAGAGACTTATGAACTTCCTCAGCAATGTCGGAGGATTCACCACGCGTTTCCTCACTGTCTTGTGAGCTTACGTAGTATGTCACAGGTGCTGGTTCTGTTGCCTCAGAGTCAGCAAAGCTAACCTGTTTTGGCTCCTTGAAAGCACCATCATAGCATACATATGTACACCTGTCAGCTCTTGTAGGTTGAATACCATGCGAAATCAGAAATTTGTCAAGGCGGTTCCACCATCTACGTGGTGCGTCCGCAAGTCCATAGACGGAACGAGTGCACAAACCAACCAAGTAAGGAGGCAAACCAATGTCAGTAGGCAACTGAACATGGATAACGCGGCGGTCTAAGTCGTATGTTTCCCCCTGAAGGAAGGCAGTTTTCAAGTCTAAATGGAGTAAATCCCAGTACATCGAGGCTGCATGCTGAGATGCCACACGAAAACCATACCTGGTAGCAGTAGGACTGTCAGTCTGTAAGTCATACTTTTGAGCATCTTGAAAGCCTCTACATACCCATCTAGCCTTGAACTTCTTGAACTGTCCATCCTTATCAACCTTGATTGTAAGCACCCATCTGCCAGTGACATAGTTATCAATCTTATGACGTCTCTTGTCTCTGAAAGTCATGGCAGTGAAATCCAGAAAACTTCTGAATTCTTCAAGCTTGGCTTGTTTGATCTCCTTAGCATACTTTCTCAAGACTTCTTGAGTGATAACTGATTCTGCCTTTGGCTGCTTCTTTCCATTCTTGGCAAGATACTGTTCAAACTGTTTGAATCCAGTAACATCGTATGAACCAAATTCAGGTGCAGCTTGGATCTTTGGTCCTAAAGGAACGAAAACAGTACCATCAACATCGACAAAATGAGAGTGGTCTGATGTGTAAGGTTCAGTGTCCACATCTTCTTCCTGAAGCTGAGCAATGTCATCCTCAGTCAAAACAGGAGTGTCGTCTGTTTCATATGGTTCTGTTTCATCATCATCATGTTGTGATGATACCAATTCTGGTGTTCCTTGTGAAGACTGCTGTTGCGCTGGCTGCGCAAAGTCACCTGGCGTAAACGATGTTGGTGTAGTAGTAGGCAATGGAATTGTATTATCATGTGAACTTGAGGCAGTAGGATCATGTGAAGGTCCTTCATCTTCATCTTCATAAGGTTTCTGAGTAGGAACTGAAATTGGCTGAACATGACCTGGTAATTGAACCTTTGGCCTCTTGATAATCACCTTTGCCTTTGCCTTTGGTAAAGCATCAGTAGAATCAGTTGAGATCTGTCTCTGTTTCCTTTGAACTCTGATAGGCTCTGACGTCGGATCAGGTCCTGGTGGATAATCGTCATCTTGTCCAGGATCAGCAATCTCTTCGATTGGAATGTCAGGATCATCAGGTGGTGGTCCATAATCATCTGGAATGATGTACTCTTGATCATCATCATCACCTGGATCGGGTCCAGTATTGTAATCAGGTTGATTATTATCATCCAGAGGATCTTCTGGTTCATCACCACTCAACATCTCATCATCATTTGGTGGAACATCACCATGCTGATCTGGATGAATGGGATCGTCACCATTTGGTGGTGTGCTACTTGAACTAGGAGGATCTTCAACTCTCCTTTTGATAGCACCAGTCGTTTCTCGTGAAAAGACGATCATACTCCATTCATGGATTTTGAACTGTTCATGATGTGGATACAACTGTGACACAAACATGAAGTAAACATGATCATAGTCACCAGGTTTCCAAATGAGTAAGACAGCATCTTCAGGATGTTGAAACAAAGGATTCACTCTTCCATAAGTTCCTCTGAACACACTGCAATCTTCAAAGTACATTTGAGGCAATGTCTTCTTTCTGACATCTTGAAGTCCAGGAATCAATTCAATGATTCTGGGGTCAGTTGATTCTCTGACACTAGCCTCTGTACTCCTTGGCAACTGATCAATCTTCCTCAATGTTTGAACAAGTAACTGAGTGGTAAATCTCTGTGGAAGAATGTGCTTCAACGGCACTGGAATCGAGGTCTCAACATGATGCAAATCTTGCAACAAACACGAGCACTCAGGTTCACGGTCCAAAAACATTGACGTGCCACACAATGCTCCATCATCAAAATGTTCCAACAGATCTTCAAACAAGAAACATTGTCTCATGTTCTGCAAAGGTACAAGTTGTGTGAACTGCGCAATGAATGAACACAAGTGAGATGGTAAGACCTTCCATTGTGGATCATTCCAAAGCTTCCCTTCTCTATTGAAGGCATGCTGTGGTTCCAACATGTCAAAGTCTTCATCATGATTGTAATACACACGCAAGTTCTTGATTGAAGGATCACAACGACAGTAATTTGTCATGTCAAGGTTGAAACAACCAATGTGATACTTGATTCTGTCCTTCTGAAATTTCTTCCAAGCCAAAAACTGAGCAAATCCTGAATCAGGTGGTGCAATCACCAAGAAACCTTTTCCTCGGTCAGCTTGCCATTTCATCACATCAAGGCAAAACTTGAATACCGAGTATTTCCAGGAATTTGGTGAAGGATTTGTGATCAACACGTATTCAGGATCAAGCTTCTCCAGTTGTTTCCAAACTTGGTTTTGTTTCTTTTTACTGTTGAAACTCCAACCATGCTTGTGGTCAATGGGTTCACCAACCTTCATGTTCAATCGTGCCATGTGCCAACTAAGACCAGTGTTGCTACTGAAAAGTTCCACAACATCACATTTGCCAGTTTGACAAAACCAGTGAGCTTGTTCACCTAAGTATGCTTCAGCATATTCAGCGATATCTGGTTCATAGTCATCTTCATCTTCAACTGCAAGTGGAACAGGTTCCGATGTGTCAAGTCCAGGAACAGCAACATCATGCCATTCATCATGGTCACGTCTCACCTTCGATTGATTAACACGCATGACTGCGTTGTCAACATGAACATTGACCATAGCACCTTCTTGAGAGATAACAGTACCTCTGATCCATCTTTCCTTTTTCCATGCCTTTGAAGCAATAGCATTAGCATTGACAGGGGAACTCCAAACGAAAACCTTATCACCTGGTTTGTAAGGTCCATCTGATGGCATTGTTCGTTTGGCCATGTCATGTCTGAGGTCAGCAGCTTGTCTGGCTTCCTGATGTGCCCTCAGTGCTAACCTTTGCAACTCGAGTTGTGTTTTGTCTTCAGGTAAGGGATCAACACTAAGTTGAGCAGGATCAGAAGTCTCAATATCCAGAAGATCTGGTGGTCTTCTACCAGCGGCAATTTCCAAAGGAGAATAACCACTAACAGTGAGTTGGGTGTTTCTGGCCCAAACAGTACGCTTCACAGCTTCTCTGATGGTGATTCCCTTGAACCTATCATCTTCAAGGTTCTTGGACATGATTTGCCATTGTCGTTTGAAAAGTCTGACAGCTGATTCAGCTCTGTTAGGCCATGGGGTTCTTGAACCACAGGGACATTCCTTGATACCATGAGTTCGGTAATAAGTCAGAAAGTCTTCTTGAAAGAAAGCTTCATCACCTACGATGGCTTTAGGCATACAATTGTGTTCATCACTCCACAACCTTAGAGCCTGAATGGTCTCCTTGTTGTTCAGTGAGTTTTGTGCCGTAGCCCAAAGTAAGTTGGTTGCACCATCAAGAACAAGCAACACCATGTACTTGTTCTTCCTCAACTGAATTTCAGCATGATCAACAAAGATAACATCTCCAAAGTTGGTGGATCGTATGCCTGAAATTCTGGCTCGCGGCGGTGGTGCAATGGAAGTACTACACACACGACACTTGTTGTACATCTCCTCATACTTCTGATAGACAGAGTCAGGAAGTCCTAACATGGAAGTCCTTCGTCTGAATTGAGTAGGAGACATGTGATAGTGTTTGACATGAAGCTTGTAAAGTTCCACACTATCCTCCAGTTTCCTGAGCATCTTTCTGTATGCTGGTGTCATGGCTTGCACTTCACTACCAGGCAGTGGAATCGAAACTCGCCTAGGCTCAAGAGCATCACTACCTAGTTTCTCAACTTGACTTTCTGAATCTTGCTTACCACGGTTGCGCGCAGGTGCAGAATGTTTTGGTTCAATGACTTGAGGTTCATCTGAATCAATTTTGTCCAAACCTAACTCCCTAGCTACTTATCAAGCTCATCTTCTTCATCAAGCTTGGGATAGGAGACAACAACCTTCTTTCTTGATGAACCTGATTGAGAGTCATCGACAACCTGAGGTTTCTGCTTACCTACGTGTCTTTTGGCTGCAGGTGGACCTACCTCAATCTTTTTCGAGCCTGGTCCATTTGAAATCGGTTTGCCTTCCTCCTTCTTTAAGGAGCTTGGCTTCTTCTTCTGTACACCTGATGGCACTGAAGAGGCTGACTCAGGGTGAAAAAGATCATCAATGTTTCCACGAAAGGGCCTTGCACGATCAATGTCACTTCTGACAATGTCATCTGGGATCACGTAGTCCTCCTTGATCTTGTAGATGGTCTTGCCCTTCCAGAACTCTTCACTCTGTTCAGAAAACCTCTTCTTCTCTGTGCGCCAGTTGTCCTTGTGAAGAACCTTCTTTTTGCTCTTCTGGAATTCCATGTGGGTTTCTCTCTCATCAAGAAGTTGATCTTTTGGAATTGGAGTTTTCTCTGATCGAGTCATCTCATGTAAGTTCATTCTCTTGTCCTTGTGGTGCCTGATAAGTTCACGACGTAGTGGATCAACCTGCCAGTAGTCACCAGTCACCAAAGCTTCTCCTTCATGATCATCTTGTTTGACAGCAATCTGGCTGTACTCAAAGTGATCGTGTTGTGAATAGAAACTTTTGACTTGTGGAGTCTTGAAATGAACTTGGCTCATGTACCATGCTATATCTTGTAGGTCGAGAATGAGATGAGTACTAATGGCTGTCCTCAAAACCATTTTTCTCATGCCAATACGTGCACAGGACAAATAAGCCTTCTCTGGAGTAAGTTCAAATTGAAATCCAAGGTTTCTCATCTGTGGAAGTGACATCAACAATGGGACATCACCTTCTTCGACAATGTCGAATTCTGTAAACTGAGTGTTCCATCCATGATCATACATGAATATCACGAGCTTCTCAGTACATTTTGATTGTTGTGAGTTTGCAAAGAAGAATCTTGAACTTGTTGGCTGAATTTCATACCAGAGTCCACTGTTGGGATGTGAGTCAACATATCTGCAAAATGCTTCAACTGCTCGTCGAGAGCCCATAGCTCTTGTGCATCCAAGATCCAGAATACACACAGTTGGTGGTGCAGAATTCTCTGTGTGAAAAGCTAGTCCATTCTCACATGCCAGATCAGTTTGTACAGTATGAAATGAAAAAGCACTCTGCTGTGATGGTTCCTCTATCTCTGTAGAGCATCCATGTGAAAACAATGATGTGCCTTCTGCCAATGGCTTCCATGAAGCCTCACCTTCTTGAAGACCAACTTGCCTGGGCACTACAGCTGGACGTTGTTGTACACCTTGTCGTAGTGCACCAACTTCTCCAACCAGAACAGGGAATCTCTTCATTTCTCTCCTGTTTTGATGTGCTTTTGCATCACGTTGGTTCTGTCCTCCACGACGAGTACGTCGTTGTTCATCTTGTGCTGCATACGTGGATGTCAAAACATCAACACGTGCTGGCTCTGTCTCTGCAACATCAACACGTGCTGGTTCAGTTGTTCCAAATGAAAAGAAACCATGACCAGAACTTGAAGCTGCAGAAGAATAATGAGCTTGTTGAGTTGGTTGATTCTGTATGGCAGGGGCTGATGTGGTCTGAGGTTGAACATAGTTCGACTTGCCTTTTACATCTCCTGGCTTTCCTCCTTTTCCATCATCATCCTTGCCTTTCTTGCCTTTCTTTCCTTTTCCTTCTCCTTTTCCTTTCTTCTGGAAGTATCCATACTCATCCATGTAGTACAGATCATCATAGGCCCAATAGCCTTCATTCCAGGTTTGATCATCGGCCCAATAGCCGTCATAGTTTTCATTCCATTCATCTTCTTGCCATTCATCTTCATAACCTTCTTCGCTCACCATGTGAGCACGGCCTTTTCTTCTTCCTTTTCCTCGGCCTTTTCCTTTTCTTGATTTGAAGAACCTTCGTCCTCCTCTGCCTTTTCCTTTTCCTTTTCTCTTTCCTTTACCTTTGCCTCGTCTGATGTATTTGCCTTGGAACCTTCTCTGATACCATGTGAAGTTGGCGTCATCATAAACCCAGAAAACATCTTCTAAGGCATCCAGGAATCCTTCTGCGCCGTCTTCTTCATCTTCGGCCCAATAGCCGTCGGTTCCTTCTAATTCACCTTCATCCAGTACAAGGAAAGATCTTCTCTGTGCCATGCCAGAGGGTTGCATCAATGGATTGTCAACTGCTGTTTTGGTAGTGCAAAACATTTCCAAAAACAGGTCACGTAGTTCTTGAATGTTGTATCGATCGAGGGTTCGACCACGATGTGTCATGATACTTGTGAGTGTGTTTCTCTGATCTTGACTCAGGTCAGCTAGACTTACAAAAATCGATGCTAGCAAATTTTCACCCAGTGGGAATGCTTGTCGCTGTGCTTCTCTACGATTTTCCTGAAATTGTCTGAATGCCGCTAGTGCCAGTTCATCTGTCCAAGGAACAGCTACATGGGGTGTTCCTGAGGCTGCTGCTACTTCAGCTCTCTCTTGTTGATCTCGTTCATGTTCTTGACGTCGTTGTTGAACAAACAGGATTGCTTCAGGACTAGTCACTGTTACTTCTGGAAGTAAATCCATCCAAGACTCAATAAGTCTATTGCCAGTGAGTTGAAATCTAGTCATCCACTTCTGAAGATCCATTGTTCCTCTGTTGAACTTCATGAACTGCATGAAACGGTATAAGAACACGTTCTGGGCACCTTTGATGAAATGAGGTCGTAGAAATCTTTTGAAATAAGCCACTCCTTCATAGGGATCCCTGAGTAATTCTCTATCCAATAGCCTCTTGTATTGTTGAGCATCTCCTTCCAGTCTGTTGCGCAATGCTGGACCACGTTTCTCTGGTTCTAACTCCGTAATGTCACACCAGTCATCAATTGCATCCTCAAAAGCAAAGAAGCTGGTTCGCCCATCATAGGCTGGAGCAACCTTTGTGGTCATCTGTTGCGTCATATGAATCTGTGTATGCTGGGGTGCTCTTCTCATTGCATAAGAGTCATATTGGTTCCATTCATTTGCATCGACAATGTCGAAGTCATCATCATCATAGCCATGGCTTGCCATTTCTTGGGCTCTACCTGGAGCTCACCCTCAATGAGGGATCACTGCTCCGCTACCACTTGAAGAGGGGCCCTAGCGTCTACTTCAAGATCAGCTAAGGCGTCTTCCCCAATGACAGCACTCTTTTACTCTCAGCCTGTTGCCGGTCAGTGCTTGTCTACAGGGTTACTCTATATACCTCTTTCTTGAGCCTTGAAGGCGCATATAAATGTGCTCAATACTCATGCATGTACCTATGTAGGTATTAGGTCGAAACAAAAACAGGGGGCCCCCCCCCCCCTAAGTCTCCGTTCGTGACTCTCGGCTCTCAATTTCCGGGAAAGGAGCACCCACCTCCCCCAGTACTAAACTAGTACTAAAGTACATAGAACTCAGGTAGCCTAGGCTACCTTTCGTGAATATACCAAATGATCACTAATCAATGAGGTAAACTCTCAATATAAGGCTTTATGAAACTGGAGTGTATGCCTAATTTCAAGCTGGATGATGTTTATGACCTGCGTTCATGGTTGATGTCTGAGATTGCGACTATGGCATCGCCTGACTTCACTGGCTCCTTTTCGCAGGCGGCGATGGCAGCGTTGTAGCTGACACTATCTGCCTGGCGAGATCAAAATCACCAAGTGCGTCTCTATGTCGCTGCAGCTAGCTGCTCCTTTCATTTCAATACTGAAGCACTTCTTTATTTTTTGTTTAATGTTGTTTATCTATGAATGTTTATCTTGTTTTGGAGAACGAACTTCAATGGATCGCCTCCAGCTCTTCTTCTGTGAGCTGATTCAAAAGCAGCAGAGCGGGGCGCCATTGACCCCGCTTTTCACAGGCGCTGATGGCCTCAGAAAGTGGCCAGAAAACTACGCCCTGGCCAATAAAATCCCACGCCGATGTGGGCAAATGTTGGTCAAACACAGCCGGTTTTTTTAAAAGCATCTGTACTAAACCCCCCATCAGTTGCTGACCTGCCACCTGCTAACCAAAGAATTGAGACGTTTCGGCGGTGTATGGCAAATGCTTTATGTTATGACATTCTTATTGCTGGCAATTGTGTGTTTTTTCTCCCTCCTGGAGACCAGGCTTTGATTAGATGAATCCATCCCGTCAGCCTTATCTGGCCTGGTCCGTTTCATCAGCAAGATATACTAGCATGACCCCATATAGTCTCCCCATTTCCCATATGTCCAGACATATGGAAAGGTCAAATAAAACAGGGATTTTCCAACAGCCATCAATCACCGCGATGCAGCGCTGTACACGATGACATCTCCACGAAAGTTCTCGCTCTGGAGCTCCTCGAGGGAATCACTTGGGGCGTGGAATTGCCTTGATAAATCAGAAGAAACCTATTGTGGACTAACATGGTGCCTTAAATACACATTCAAAACAACAGTTGTAAGGCGCCAGTAGCATATAGATCTAATTAGTGACGTCTAGTGGCTAGTGAGCCGGCCTTTTTTATTTCGCCACTCTGGAACCACCAACTGCGGATTGCAGATGGAGAGCTGACCGTTTAGTCTAGATTAGAGTCTAGATTCCATCATATTCTCAAACATAATTTTGCTTTGACACTCTACCTTTTACATCCTTGAAGACATCTGTTTACCGTAAACCCGTTTCTGTCAGATTTTTCAGATCAGAAATGACAGCCAGAAAAGAATTGGAATTTCATCCGTGGAGGGTACGGCATCGACAGATCAGAGAGGTTGCTGCGTTCACAGAGCAAAGGGATGCACCCGAGGATCAAGCGCTGAACAATTCTTGAGCTCTACCATGCTTTACAGAAAAATCAGTGGAGTGACTGGCTGCACCCTGGAGTTTCCTGGCATCCTTTGCATTCAATACTTGCAGCCAAAGAATAAACATCCCAACCGTGGAGTCACTTTTGCTTAACCTTTCTTTCACTTCAATTATATATTAAGTCCTTTAAGATCTTTCAGATATTTCCAGGATCTTGCAGGATCCTCACGCAAATCCCATTCACACCCAGCCCCTGATGGGCAACATCCTCGAGCAGCTGCAATGCAACTTGCCACTGGCCCGACTTTTCACAGGCGCTGATGGTTGCGCTGTATCTGGCACAGCGCAACTTGTCCAAGGGAGTGGCATGGGCTGGCACTGGTTAGTGTCAATGGATGGTATGGGTCGAGATGGAGCTTAGAACGCTTAGAAGCCAGAAATGTCGAATAATCTCACCTACGACCTCTCCAAAAAATGAATTCTCATGAATTCTCTCTCTCACCACAGGATGGTGCCCCCCAGTTATAAGTTGGTTTATAAACCCCATTAACTATAGTTATATCTGCCATAAACCATAGTTATGGGAGTTATAAACCAACTTAGCTAACTATGGGGCACCACCTTGCAGTGATTTGGTGCCCATTTTCGTTGCAGACATTCCGATTCTTAGCTCTCACCAGGCCAGCGGGGCGAGATGATGCTGATCTCAAAGGAATCTCCTGGAGCTTGGCGCAAACTTTCAAGGGCTCGCTGCCATTGACCACCCTTCCTGAGTGAAAAATGGCAACGAAAACGCAATAGGATGCCCTATTGGATTCCTTTATTTTGTTGGAAAAATGCCTGAAGCTAATTTCAGCATGAAACTCTGTATAGATGTTGTTGTCTCACAATTTATTCTGCTTGGTGGTTGACCTACCCCTCTGAAAAATATGAGTGAGTAACAGTTGGGATGATCTTCCCAATATATGGAAAAATAAAAAATGTTCCAAACCACCAACCAAATATTTAACACCATACATATTTAACAGCATTTAGATATTTAGTTTATAATAACCATGATGGTGTTTGGAATGACCAGTATTGTAATTTATTCCAGCTATTTAGCAATGTGGCAAGTTCCAAGGCACTCGAAGGCGCTCAGCATGGCATTGTAGCTCACCTCATCGGGTCGCAGGTCTTGGCCTGGAAAAGCGCGAAAAGACCTGCCCCCATTCAATGTGTCAAATGGGGTATCTCATTGATGTCACATATACATATATATATATAATATGTATGTGTATATATATATATATGTATATAATATATATATATGCATATATTATCATAATATAATATAATAAAATATAATATAATATAATATATATATATATAATATTATATATAGTGTGTGTGTGTATTTATTATGATGTACACTGTGTATTTATTCTGATATCCATCCAAGACTTATGCTGGTGTCAAATTGGGGTCATGCCAGGTAGCCTTGCTGTGTTGATGCCCCGTTTTGGAGTCCCTCTGGGTCGACCATCCCACACCGCTCCCACCTGAAAGGGCCTGCAGTAAGCACAGTACCTCCTGCCAACGTCCTGCTTTTTCACAGGCGCTGATGGCAGAATTGAAGGAAATGAGATTCCTGCCGCCAAGGACTCAACGGTGTAACTGTGAACTTGGCACTCGCACATGATGGCTGATATAAAAATTGGTCACAAAGCCAAAGAGAAAGAGTAGTGACACATAGATATATCTGAAACCCTTAGCCGCTTAGCAAATTGGAAGTCCACCCCGGCGGCCAACTGGCACCAGCCGAGCTTCGCTTTCAGGTGAGACACCAAAATCGCCGTCAGCAACGCTAAGGCGGTCCGCCACTGCGCACATTTCTCGCCTACAGATGGAGCTGTGGTGGGGCAACTGGCAATCCTTTCCCGCAAATCACAAGGTGAGGGAGCCATCATGGAGGATCTTGATGTTGATATATGTTGATATGATATGAGATTTACATGTTGTGTATCTGTGCGCGTCTAAAACATACATATGCAACAGCAGGAGTATAACCAGCACCAAACAGGCTGGGATTTTGATGATATTGACTCAGTTTTCTGTTTTCAAGATCATTTTCCAGGTCTTGCAACCATAACCAACATATAGGAAATCAATGGAATCAATGGAATTTCAAAACCAAATCTCGACCGGGTTTCTGTCAGCTACCCTCTGGTAAACTAACATAACTATGGAGAATCACCATTTTTAATGGGAAAACTCACTATAAATGGTCATTTTCAATAGCTATTTTGACATAACCAGAGGGTAGAAACCCATCAGTTCTTGGCGGCGAGCTGCAGGCTGCAATCGCCGAGCTGTAGGTGATGACGTTCGGAAGCAGTTTCTCCTCGGACATCTCCTGGAGGGAAGAGCCAAAGAATCCTGCTGGCTTTCACCAGAAATTCAGTGATCAATGGCCATTTCAGGAACCTAAATTGGAGGTACCTACCATTTATAAGGCCTATATAAGGCCTATGTAAGGGAATATCCCCACAAAATATGGCCAGAAATATGGTACAGTACCTCCATTTTAGGATCCTGAAGTTCTTATTGAAGTGATACCGGTATATGTTTGTGTAAACCCTCCAAAAGATTCCGGTTGATTCTTGGGTTTTGACCACTTTGTTTGCTTCGCCATTTTTGGGGATCATGACATTTGGGTATCACAACAGACTCGTCCTCCCGAGTGTAGCTGAGTTGCCCAACTTCCCCAACTGACTTTTAAGCCAACTACCTTTACATATAATGTATCATACGTAAGGTAGTTAGCTAATCACATTTATATATATAATATATATATATATATACATATGTTGTCATTTTTTAAAACATATGAAACATTTCCTGTTGAAATCGTGCGCGCGCAGGCGCGCGAGCATTTAACACATGCGCGCGCGAGGTGCGCAAGCACAGACAGGCGCGCGCGCGAGACGCGCGAGCAAATAGAGGCGCGCGCGCGCGAGGTGCGCGAGCAAGGCCAAGATGCGCGCGCGCGCGCGAACACGCGCGCCCGTCCGACACGCGCGCGCGCAAATAAGCTCTCCAAAAGTGGATTTGGTGAGCTTATTTGCGATTTGGAGAGCTTATTTGCGCGCGCGGAGAGCTTATTTGCGCGCGCGCGTGTCGGACGGGCGCGCGCGCGAGCACGCGCGCGCATCTTGGCCTTGCTCGCGCACCTCGCGCGCGCGCGTCTCTATTTGCTCGCGCGTCTCGCGCGCGCGCCTGTTGTTGCTCGCGCACCTCGCGCGCGCACGTGTTAAATGCTCGCGCGCTCGCGCTGCGCACCCCGCAGCTGGTGAGGCACCATATATGAATTCATATGTTTTGAATCAAGCCAATACATATGCATACCCAACTACCTTTACATATACCCTCTGGTAATTTAACGTAGCTATTGAAAATGACCATTAATAGTGGATTTTCAAAAATGGTGATTTTCCATAGCTATGTTAGTTTACCACAGGGTATTCACTAATGTATCGACCCTTCAGCAAGCAAACATAGCTATCGCCTCGAGAAGCTGCATGGCCAAGAGCCACTGCTGCCCTTTTCCGCAGGCACCTTGCTTTTGCGTCAAGTTGCAGAACAATGGCTAAATTGATATGATTTGGAGGCTTTTATTCAAATAGATTGATGGGGTTTTATATGTTTTATTGATTTTTTAGTGGATTTGAGTGGAATAAAACTTACTGATATTACTTTGAACCAGTATCACATATCAAACCTGGATATTTAATATCGAATGATCCTTTTTGTGGGTTCTACCAATGATATCATATAGGATCTCTATGATTAATAATGTTGATACAGTAGTTAATGGATACTATAGAAATGCCTCCATCAGAACTTCCTCTCCTATATTCGGTATGGGATTGATGTCCGTGATTGTAGGGTTATAAATGGGGTTGAAACCATTCTCAATCAGGTCGAGTGACTAGAATTGAATGTGGTTCAATGGATGAGATGTAAACCCAGCGCAAGGGATTTGTCACTCAATACAGCAATGGAGAAGTTCACTCCTTTAAAACAACAAATCCCTATAAAATAAATGCACTTGGCTACTGAAAGAAAATCATATCGGAAGCCCAAAAAATTGGCAAGTCCAAGGTTTCCAGAATTTCCAGATGTCCCTTTTGACAGTGCAGATCCATTTGTTGTTTCTGATTTTCTGACAGTTTCTGCATATGTTCCATGGAAAATCACCACCAACTCGTTGACCCCTGCATCCGAGGTGCTCAAGGCAGCACTATATGTCACCACGTTGGCTTCCAAGTCCAAGGACTTCAATTCCTGCGGTCCATGGATTTTCTGTCTCGAGAAGTTGGTGATCTCAAAAGGATTTTCTGGAACTTCCTCGTGGCAAAATGATGGTTATTATTTATTGTTGTGGCACGCCACATGATATTTGGAATATAAACGTGAGTGTGTGTGTGTGTGTGTGTGCGTGCCAAACAATAAGAATAAAAACCTGTGAATCAATTTTCACGTACATTTGCATTGTGTTTTACACATTACATCTCATAACATACCACAATATCCAGAGAGTATAGCATGTTTTGCCATGTCCCAGGCATTCTTGGACCATTTTGTTTGGACCTACCCTGGGCCACCAAACCCTTAAAGCCGCCAAGGCGGATTGCCATTTGCTCGCGGCGTGGCTCGCGCTCACGACCTTTGGCGATTCCCAAGCCACTGGGGACACAAGAAATGTTGGATATATACTTTTTGGCAATGATGAATAACTTTCATATCATGTGTCCACTTTTTGACTACCTGACGACCATTAAAACGCATGAATTTTGAACAACATGGGTCTTAGTATAATGCAATTCAATACAGCAAGTAACAAATGATGCAATGTTGGCCGCCAGACCAGGGTTTGCCAAATATCGACTCATGTTGTGCCCCCCAAAAAAGTGGCATGTTTGAACCAAAAAAACAAACACAACTGGCACGCCCGGTGGTGAGCCGTGACACCGCGTTGTAGCTGACGACATCTGGCTGCCCTCCCTCCGCAGTAAGCTGCGACAGCAGCGCCAAACTGCGCTGCCACTGGGTTCCCAAGGCGCAGGCACTGATGCCGGCGCTGTAAATGATGCGATTGATTTGGAAGCCATTTTCCTGGATGAAAACATGGACAAACTGGATTTGTCTGAACAACGGGTCGCTACCCCCAAATCATGATATCATAATGATCACAGTGCATGGTGTTGATATGTGTTGGTTTTGATATGTGTTGATATTACTTGCATGACGTTACCAACATGATGATGCTGATCATCATCATCATCATCATAATCATCATCATCACCACCACCACCATCATCATCATCATCATCACCACCATCACCATCCTCACCATCATCACCATCCTCACCATCCTCACCATCACTATCATGATCCGCCCCCTTACCGGTTCCAGTCCTGAAAGTCTGAAAAATGTGCCAAAGCTGCTTCCCAATGCTGATTCCTTCCACAGCCGCTGATAGCCCTGCAGTAGAGGCGTTCTGACGCAGGCCGGGTCCTTCGACCGCAGAATATCGCAGAATCCAAGGGGCCAAGGGGGGGATGTGTTGAAAGATGGGACATTCAGGACATCCAAATCAAAGTAAGTCAAAACACCGAAGTATTCAAACATCACGGGGATATCCCATCTGCCAGCAACCCATCTCAATCATCGGGACACTCTGTTTGAAACACCCCATGGTGGGAAAATCTTCAATCGAAATGTCTTCCAGGAGGTCACAGGTAATGTGCAGGATTAGTTCCTTGACATAGTATGGACCTACGCCAGTTAGTGACATAGTGATTTTCGACTGAAAACCGGATTGTATTGAAGATGGAAATTGTATGAAATTGTGCCATTACCAGCTGAAATGACCATCGGCTACACCAAACTTCCTTTTTCATCGCGACACGTAAGATCTCCTTGACAGAAGCCTGGCCGATGCCTGAACAGCTTCAGCAGTCCAGTGACTACTAAAGTCTGTCAGATCATACCGCAGTGAACCAACATAGCTAGGGAAAATGGCCCATCTATAGATGGTTACCCGTTAAAATAGTGATGTTCATTGATTTTCCATATAAAATTACCAGAGGGTATCTTTGGATCGTGCAAAGTTGAGGCTGAAAACATATCCCCGAGATGATCTCCGGTGATCAGCTTCCCAAAAACCACTGATCTGAAACGGTTTCTCAGTGCAGCTCACAGTTGGCCAACCAAGCTGCTTTCGCCATATCAACCAGTTCGGAATGCTGTTACTAGCTATCAACCAACATCAACCAACATCAACCAACATCAGCCAAGATCCCAAGTGATCAGCTACCAAATCACCTACTGAACCCCAGCCACCTCAATTGGCCAAGCAGAACTTGCCCAGCCTCGTGCCACTTCGCACCCTGGGATCCGTTGGATCTGTTGGATCCGTTGGCTCCGTTGGATCCTTTGGCTTCGGCCACCATTGCCTGGAAAGAGTGTGGGGTCCATGATTAGCCTCCGGTAAACATACAAAAAGCTATGGAAAATCACTGGAAAATCACCATTTTTCATGGGAAAATCAACTTAGATCAACTATAAATAGCCATTTTCAATAGCGAACTGTTAGTTTACTAGAGGGTATGAAGCTTACCACCTTACCCTGCACCTTGCAATCATACCCCCAGGCCCCATGCATGGTACGATGCTACATCATCGCAACCAACTTATGAGGTCATTCTTGATCTAAGCCCAATTATAGCTGGCTGGTACGGGCCCATCATCGTGACGCATCCCAGAAAGAATTACTCTACTTCGTGTGATCCCCACCATGACATGTCAGGACGTATATTTGGACATATATTTAGTATATTCTGACATCCTATCTGACATATATTCTGGCATATATTCTGGCATTCTATCTGGCATATATCCTGACATTCCACCTGGCGTTCTATCTGGCAGTCTATCTGGCATTCTATCTGACATATTTTCTGACATTTCATCTGACATATATTCTGGCATTCTACCTGTCATTTATTCTGACATATATTCTGGCATTCTATCTGACATATATTCTGGCATATATTCTGGCATTCTATCTGGCATTATATCTGACATATATTTTGGCATTCTATCTGACATATATTCTGGCAAATATGTTGGCATTCTATCTGGCATTATATCTGACATATATTCTGGCATATATTCTGGCATTCTATCTGGCATTATATCTGACATATATTTTGGCATTCTATCTGACATATATTCTGGCATATATGTTGGCATTCTATCTGGCATTATATCTGACATTCTATCTGACATATATTCTGGCATTCTATCTGACATATATTCTGGCATATATTCTGGCATTCTATCTGGCATTATATCTGACATATATTTTGGCATTCTATCTGGCATTCTATCTGGCATTCTTTCTGGCATTCTTTCTGGCATTCTATCTGGCATTCTATCTGGCATCCTATCTGACATTCTATCTGGCATTCTTTCTGGCATTCTATCTGGCATTCTATCTGGCATTCTATCTGGCATCCTATCTGACATTCTATCTGGCATTCTATCTGGCAGTCTATCTGACATTCCTACATGAGGTCCGGCAGGGAACACTTGGCATGGATACTCGCGGTTGAGGTCCGGCAGGGAACACTAGGCGCGGATGGTCGTGGTTGAGGTCCGGCAGGGAACACTGGGCGCGGATGGTCGTGGTTGAGGTCCGGCAGGGAACACTGGGCGCGGATGGTCGTGGTTGAGGTCCGGCAGGGAACAGTGGGCGTGGATGGTCGTGGTTGAGGTCCGGCAGGGAACACTGGGCGTGGATGGTCGTGGTTGAGGTCCGGCAGAGAACACTGTGGATCGCGAGTCGCAGTTGAGCAAGGATGACGAGGACGACGAGGACGACGACGAGGACGAGGAGGACGAGGAGGAGGAGGAGGACGAGGAGGAGGAGGAGCAGGAGGAGGAGGAGCAGGAGGAGGAGGAGCAGGAGGAGGAGGAGGAGGCAACTGACATAAAATCTAACAACCCTCACCTGGCAGGTGGGGAAAAATCACAATCAAACATAACTTGAATCATAATCATGAGAAGTGTTTATATCAAAGAATATCAAGTAAATATAATCAGAATCACATCATCGCACCATTAATAATCAATGATCATTCCTTTACTATGATGGTGATATGAATGGCGCAATGACTGAAGATACCTACAAGCTCCACAGGCTTGTGACACCTCATCAGCACTTGGTGCTTCATCGGCAGGCTTGGAGGCTGCAAACCAGGCATCAAAGGACAATGAACCATATGGGTGTTGCGTTAAAGGTCGGGGAGTCCCCCAAAATCATCACTTGGACTATTTCAGTAATATTGAAACAACCACGAGTGGAAACTCAATATGAACCATACAACACAACATTTCACCATCTGGGAGTGTTTGAAACCAGAAGCCAATATATAAGGATATTATTTTGGTGTAGTAGTAAGTTTGCTCTGTGAATTGTATGCTGAAGGTGAATTTAAGTTTCATTTCACTACAATGGCTTCATGAAGCGTTGGCCCTGAGAAAATGCAGCCACCATAGTTCGCTAGTCCAGTATCCGAACTGTTGCCATTTCGCACTGCAATTGGTCTTTTGAAACGCCGGAACAACACAATAACTACATAATTTGATAAGTTCCAACATGAAAGTCTATCAGTTCAACCTCAAACGACCATGAACGTTGTCATAGAAATGCACAACGCGTCCTCCGGATTCCTCCGGTACTTTCTCCACGAAAATAGCGTCTCAACGGCAGCCTTTGGCTGCTGAGGTGTTCATCTTTGGAACGCCATTTGCCACGCTAAAGAGGTGAAGTGTTCAGGTCTTCCCATAATATGTCATAGCTATAAACGAATATATATATATATTATATTATATATATATATATATATATTTGAGGAAGAAACAAGTTCTCTTTTTGCATCCATGTTAAGATTGATATCATTGATAAATATAAATATATATATATATGTATTTATTGATTGATTTATTTACTTAATGTATGTATAAATAATCTGATTATCATCCCTAGTTGGCTATCGGTTTTCGTTGTTTTGCATCAATCATTTTCGATTCTAGATGTCTGGTTTGTTATCTTCCATCCCTGATTTGGCATGAGCTTTGACTCTTCAACCATTCTTAACCCAAAGAGTGCCAAAGAGTCATCGAAAGTCAGTTGAGGACAATGATCCCCCAGGAAAACAAAAACAAAACATGGCTGGAAGTTATCTTTGAACCTCTGGACCAAGGGCAGGCCATAGCTGGCCGCTCAACAGGCGTCCGGAATGGCCGCCCGGAAAGCTTCACAGGGCAGCGTGAGGTTTTTGAAGGTCATGGAGCCGCAGGCGGAGAAAATGCCCCAAAGGATACGAAAGATGCTGTGGCACTGCCAGGGATGGCCCTGCAAAGGGATGAAGATTCGAATGAGGATGTGGGACCAACATGCCATGGGTTGAAGCAATGTCAAATCGCGACCTTTGTTTTTGCACAAAACAAGTTCTATAATGATTCGGCTGGATTGATTCCAGCTTGATTGCCCGGTTTACGCAGTTGGTTGTGAAAACCGAAGACACGTTGGGGCGCGGACGGATCCACACCAGATCTGGTGGCTGGGATCATCCTCCCAAAGACGAAAATCAAGCATGGAGTCGCCACAAACTATGATCATTATAAATATATATATATATAGTTATATGATTTGTTTAACCCATATGTACTGTAGGTATGATGAAAATATATTCAGCCATATCTTGCCATACATTGACACATCTATATATCTACATATACATATGCATATAATTATGTATACATACATAGCCATCTCCAACGTAATCCCAACAAATTTTCCCAACCTGAAATGCCGTGGTTCCCGTGTCGGCCTCGCAGGGAGCGATCAAGGTATTCCCCGGATCTTGGTCGATCAGCGAGATCAGATCGTGACGAGGCACCACGTCCAACAAGCTCTGCTGGAGGTCCTCCAGCCTGGTGGTGGATGATTGTGGGCTGGCTTTAATGGAGGATCATGTCATGGCTATTGAGAATAAGGGGATAGTGATAAGAAATAAGATATGGGATAATTTGGAAATTATTTACCTATAAATATGGAAAATATAGAGAATATAGAGAATAATGGGATTTAATGGGGTTAAATAGGAGATAATGGGATTGAAATTGACCAATGGGATATTTCACTGTTAGTAAATTGACCGATGCTATATGACGGATATGCAATGGCATTATTAATGGGTTATTTCATCAAATTAATGTATGGTCAGTGCCGGAATTATAGAACGGAAGTTGAGGAGGACGAAGGTACGGTTATTTACCGTACCCTGTTGTTCTATAATTCTGTTTTCCTCGGAAGGTATGAAAAAAAATGTATCTGATCTTCCTCCTAATTTTTTTCGTCGTTCTATAATTCTTGTCGGAGCGCTCTATAATTCTGTTTTCCCCCATTTTTCTCACATTTCCCATTTTCGTTCTATAATTAATGTTTCCCGGGCCCCGTTCTATAATTAATTTTTCCGTCGAACGGAAAAATTAATTATAGAACGGAAAAATCAATTATAGAATTATAGAAGCTCTTCTGGGGTCCCAGAAATCCTATAAAATCACAATGAAATCTAAGAAAATCACCGTGAAATCCCATAAAATTACCATGAAATCCCATAAAATTACCATGAAATCTTATAAAATCACCATGAAATCCAAGAAAATCACCTGGTAAATGTGGGAAAAATGGGGGAAAACAGAATTATAGAACGGAAGTTGAGGAGTACGAAGGTACGGTTATTTACCGTACCCTGTTGTTCTATAATTCTGTTTTCCTCGGAAGGTAGAAAAAAAACGTATCTGAATTTACTCCTAGCTTTTCTCGTCGTTCTATAATTCTTGTCGGAGCGCTATTGTTCTATAATTCTGTGTTCCCCCATTTTTCCCACATTTCCCATTATCCTCATGTTACAGCATCCTCATTTTATCCTCGTTTCCTCATCAAATCCTAATTTTATCATCATTTTATCTTCATTTCCTTATCAAATCCTCATTAAATCCTCATTAAATCTGCATTTTATCCTCATTTCCTCATCAAATCCCCATTAAATCCTCATTTTATCCGCGTTTTATTATCATTTCCTCATCAAATCCTCATTTTATCTTCATTTTATCTTCATTTTATCCTCATTTTCTCATCAAATCCTCATTAAATCCTGATTAAATCCTCATTTTATGTTCATTTTATCTTTATTTTATCATCATTTCCTCATCAAATCCTCATTTTATCTTCATGTTATCCTCATTTTATCCTCATTTTATCCTCGTTTCCTCATCAAATCTTCATTTTATCTGCATTTTATCTTCATTTCCTCATCAAATCCTCATTAAATCCTCATTAAATCTTCATTTTATAGATTGTATATGTACAAATATGCAGTAAATATCATGTCAGTGCCAGAAATTATAGAACGGAGCCAGGAGGACAAAAGTACGGTAAAATACCGTACCTTTGTCCTCCTCCCCGTTCTATAATTAAATTTCCCGACTCCGCTCCGAATCGGAACCCGGAGGAGGACAAAGGTACGGTATTTTACCGTACTTTTGTCCTCCTGGCTCCGTTCTATAATTCTGGCACTGACTGTATACTGTGATTAATTAAATGGGACTAATTATATAGTATATAATGATGTATGTTAGTTAGTGGTTGAGGTAGATTGGTATTCACTATAATGTAAAGTAGGATGGGTATAACATGGTATAATGGGTATATATATATATATTATTATATACAATTATAATCTGGATGAACTAATGTAACTAATGGTTACATATGATGATTGTACATATGTATGTATGTATATATATATATATATGCGTAGTTAAATATATATATATATATGTGTGTGTATTATATTGTATCATTATTCTTAAGCCCCAATGATTATCCCATATTATCCCATACTTGGAGGACCATCCAATAGATCGTAACTGGTGAGTTGTTGAGTGGGGCAAACCCAACGGAGTTGTAGAAGGGCAAACCCAGGAGACTTATCAACCAGAGTCATGAACCAGTTGCTTGGGGGTCTAAGTCATATACCATCTCATTATCTACCCATCTATTGGTTCAAATGGGGGTGATCCCTCAAAAAGATCAGCCAACCGAAGAGGACATCTATAGGCGCTACCCGCACCAGGGAGCGTTCTCCTTGGACTGTTAAAAAGGACGTCCAATGCAAAATAGTGTTCTTCGAAAGTCATTTTCTGGTGGCTTTTCAGGGGTTGAACTCCAGTCTTGGATGCTTCATCGCCTGTTTCGGTGCTTAAACAATTAGTTAAATGATCATGTTTGCCAAGTTCAACTACGGGTTCTGTTGCTTTAACAGTTCAAACATGGGGATGCTGTTGTATTGTTGATTATTCCAGACTTATCCCAGATTGTTTCAAAACTCATACATTTTTCAGTCCCTCAGCATCTGTTTCCCCGCAAAAAAAATCATCCACTTGACATCGATTGAGCATCGATGTTAAATCTACCATCTCAATATCCCATTCAAAACCTATCATAATCCTCCAAAATGTTCCGAAACACCATCAAAACACGGGTAGCATGAAACGGACAGCCGCCTGGTCTGGATCGGCCCATCATGGTTTTCGTGTCCAAAGAGCACCCGCGCCGCGTCCTGCACCCCGGGAGATGCAAAGGCGATGGCCAGCGGTCGCGAGGCGATGGGAATCTGCAGCGCGACCATTTTGGCGATGCCACCGCCTAAGGAATGCCTTGGGGGAGCTGGAGCTTGGTGATAGGGCGGGCAAAAAAACACACAAATCATGGGCACACATATATATATATATATAATTCTTGCAATATGGGTTTTTGGTTACTGCTTATATAATACTGATTAATATCTATATATATATATGTTAATAACTAATATTGATCTTCAATGATATTTATGTATTTATTGGCTAATAGGCCTGGTGACTCACCAGCTCAACAATCATATCCAATCTGATTGAATGGGGTTTTACCAGGACATGGTCCGTCAGGAAAAGCATGGAACATGGCAGGCCTGAAGCAAATGGTAAGACACCCAGTGAGGAAGAAACGCCTGGACGGATGGGATTGGATCATTAAGTGTGTGGCTTCTAGCACGGACTTAAAGGTGTGGTCTGCAGCCACACGCGTTGACGGAAAGAGCTCAGCATACTCCGAAATCGATTTGCCCCAGTTTCCTCACAGCCGTCGGCTTACGGTGACGGTTATGAGTTTTCGTCAAGAAATTTGGAGGCTTCACCAGAAATGAGGCTTCAAACCTTAAAAACTTGCAAAGCGTAAAGCGACTCTTCAGTCGTGTTAGTCTGCCATATATTAAGCAGGTCATATGGGTGTGTCTGAAAATCGTGTACCCCTTTTTACCCAATGGTTTTGCTGATCATTATCCCTATTAAATGGCTATTTTTTGGGGAATATTGCCTATTTTCAGACAAACCCATATCATGATGGAAGGCCTGAAGCCGAAGGAGGGCTGGAACTCTCACCAGGATCTTGGAATGATCTTGGCTCCCATGGGCGATGTTGGGATTCCATGCTCAACTGCGGGGTTTATGCCATAGGCAGTATATCAGTATATAGATGTATATAGTAAGTAATGTCAAACATTCATCTGTTTGACAGGTGTGGGTTAGAAAATTTCCAGACAACAAACCTTTTGAGAGTTTGGCATCCAGTTGACCAGTTTATCCAACTGGCGCAGCTAGCGCACGTGTCCCATGATTTCCACCCCCTACGGCGCAGGGATGTCCAGGGCTCCGGTGGAAATGTCCGGCCCCAGCTTATTGAGGCCTTCCATCAAGGCGGGCACCAGCCACAAGGCCACGTCCTAGCGACTGCCCAAGTGGGTCTGGGCGACCTCATAGCTTTGTGTGTGTGATTGTGTATGTATATTATATACATGTATACAATAATATATATATATTATATATAATATATACATATATATGATATAAATATATATATATATAATGCGCGCAATATTATTTATATAAGATTGTATGCAAGTTTTATATTAGATAATATTACCATAGATCATGAGGTTACCTGCCAACTACTCAAAACTAATATCAAGTTCGATTCTTAGAGTCTGTGATCGTTTCAAATCAGGTTCAAATCTCACAGTGTGCTGTTCAAAACTGTTTGAGAGTTTTCATGATTTTGTCACTCACCGCATCTACCTGTACCTGCCAAAATGGATCAACAGCATAAGAAACCTCCAACTGCAAACCCCAGAAAGATAAGGTACCCTAAAATCATTGTGTGTAAAGTAATGTATGTAATGTATGTTATGTATGATGATCCATGAATTGGAATGTAACGTTCCAATCGTGACATTTGAAACAGAACATCCATGATTTGATTGGCTGCCCCGGGGCCCCGCACCTGTAGGACATCCAGGAAATCCAAAGTACCACGTACCGTGATCACTGTGGTGCTGTTGTCCTCCTTGGGGTAATTGTTTTCGACAGGGGGGTCAACTCAAGAGGCCCCCATCGGGGTTTCAACTGTTCCAACAAGCACAGAAAATATCACAGAAACGGGTGGTTCAACGAACAGAAACAATGGCCAAGTAAAAATATGGTATATAGTTGAAGCGACCAAATATTTGGCATCGCTTTCCAGTAAGTGGATGATGCTATCAGGTTTCCAGGCAATGGAGGGAAGAAAAACATAAAAAATCAAGATGTCCCCTAGAGTAGAATTTCAACGATATTTGACTCGCAAAGGGTGACGACTACCACATTGACAGGTAACATACAGAGAAATTGAACACCAAGACTGCAGAATGAAACTGACGCAATGTTCAACACTTGCTGTAACAATTGCGATGCACGTGTTGTTTCACTTCGCATCTGGTTGATTTGCACATTACATACCACTCTTCTTTTTTTTAAGAAAAAACTGACTAATTTGCATTCAAAGACTATTTTCCTCTTGGATGTGTCCAAAATCTAGCCTTAAGACCTCCCAGAAACACCGCCCAACACTGCTCCCAGAACCCAAACATCAGCAAAAAACCACGGGTGAAAACACATATTGAACTAAACAAATTCAACATGTCCAAAGCAATCCTTTGGGGTTGCAAATTCCAAGATGTGTTTTTTATGTCTACGAGCCATGGGGCGGAGGTCAACATCAGAAAGCGGGACCAGTCCATGACCCGCTGCTTTTCAGGGCGTTGTTCCACCCGCCAGCGGGGGAAGTAGTGGGAACATGCCTGGCCAATGGGCACATTTTTATTGTAGCGGCTGGTTTTGCTGGTCCAACTGTTCATCAATGTTACAGTGAGATATGTGATATGGATTGATGTGGTCGAATAGTGAGATATGTGATATGGTGAAGCCAGCGATCATCATCCCAAACGAAAGCTGAAACATCCAAGTGAGCACCAGATCTTAAAAGTATATCTCGGAAGATGAGTTACGCAAGCTCCATCTTTCCTGGATGAATTATAATGATTCACTAACTTGAAATATGGTGATTTGGGGATCATTCCCTATACTAACAGATAATTTTATATCATTCCAGTCTAGGGGCATACCCAATTTCATAAACATCTATTGGGGATGGTGACTACGACATCATAGGGAATCCACAATAGCTATATGATTGGGGATGGTTTATTATATATATAGGCCATAATAATCCAAGATTGTCCCATCATTATCCTATATAAATCCATGTTACAAAATTAATACCCTAATATATCCAAGTTTCATTGTGTTTGCCACATTACTATGTTTTTTTCATTTAGTATCCCATGTATGATTGTCCCATATTGTCCCATTATTGTCGGGTTTACCATTTATTACCGATAGATTATAGCTATTGTTGGAAATAATTTTCAAGACAATAAACATTGTATTATTATAGATAGCCATTATAGACCCAAACATACCTAAACTATTGGAATCTATCATTGGGGATTCCCTTTCATAACCATCTTTTCCGCAACGGTCACACCAGCACCGGACGTCTCCTCCTCAGCACGCAGGGGAGCTTCATAGCTCAAGGATGCCATCAGGGCGAAATCTGCCACGCTCAGCAGCTCCGCGGGCCTCCCATAAATGGCTGGCTTTTCATCAACCAAATGTGGGATTCCCTGGGATATCCCATAGCATGTGTATGTGTGAATATATATATATATGAAAAAAATATAAAAATCCAGAAAAATTGTATATACATTTATTTTTCAGAATTATGAAAAATCTATAAAGAAACTTGGGATTTAAGATGATTTAAGGAACATCTGGACTCCTTTGGATTGATGGGTTGAGTGGGTTGAATCAACTAAAAGGATAGGAATCTGATATTCACACCACAAAGGATTCCTGAAATTGAGGGGATTTCATCAACATATTTTAGGGGATCTTACCGGAAAGCATGTGAATGTGAACAAAAATTGGGGTTGAACGATTGGATGGTTCGGATGGGCATATAGCAGTTATATATAATATATATATATATATATATTTAGCAATGCTTATCCATTGGTTTCCTAGGTCTGCACTCTGCTGCATCAAACAACTATTTGTTGGTATCCTAAAATGGAGGCACCCCAAACTGGATGGTTTATATATGGTGGAAACACTTATTATTTGGATGATTTGGTACCACCATTTTAGGAAACCCCCTTTTGTACATTACATATATTCTGAACTCATGCTGTCACAATCCATCAACTACCTCTGCTACATGATGTTGCAACTAGACTGCTGTAGTCACGCTAGGCTATGAGCACAAGACCCACTTATTAATCATTGGGACATAATGGAGTACCCATTTGATATCATAACCATTTATATATATCCTATAACAACTTACATTATATATCCAGTTAAACCAGTTACATCCAAATCAGGGTATCGGTCATGGGTCATCCGGTCACCTGCATCCCCAACCGGTACCTGAGATCCTGCAAAGGTCCAGGACCGAAGCGGAAACGCAGCAGGCACAACGGCCACTCGGCCGAGCGGTTCACGTCCTGGGCGGGATGGCCACCATGCTTCGGTGTGGTTTGGTGCTGACGAAAAAGTGCGAATGTACTGTAGATATGGGCTATAGAAGGCTATAGGATGATAGGATGTGTACGAATATGTTCAAGATAGAACATGGATGAGATTCGATGAGATGATGAATAGCACTCTTTTCCATGTAACTCAGCCCACTGCAACTGTCTTAGTTCCAAGAATGCTGCGGGTGCCCACGGTGGCGCAGCAGCCCAGGTTGGCAAACCACACAATCCACCATCGACAGATTCACTCTACCCGGGAGAAAAAAAAACAGTAGTATGACATCATATCATTCTCAATCATTTACAAGTATGCACATTATATTTACTTTTTATATACATATAATGATAGGTTATTATAAACAAGTATAGTATATATATGTATATATATAATATACATGTGTGTGTATTACCAGACCGCAGATCAAAACTATATTTCAGGCACCTGACCGCAAAGTATGATGCTATGAGCCAACCTGACATCTTCCATGAAAACTCCCAAAAACCTGCCATTTCTTAAGCCACGCTTCTGGATGCTGCGGGATGGTCAGGAACTGCGGTTCCGTCTCCTCAGGGTGGGCAGCGGCCATCATCAATTTGCCCTTTTTATCGGAGTTCAATCTGATGTTTTTCTATTTCATGTTAGGTATTCACCAAAGATTAAAAACATGGACCCAATAACTCTCAATATCTCCACCGTCTCTGGGCCCCAAAAGGGGGGTCCAACCCATGGCCCCATGGCCCCATGGCCCCTTCGGCCCATCGGGCCCAGCAACGAAGCTAAAGGCACTCCAGCTCTCATCTTTCCAGAAGGTTCGGAGGGCGAAACAGGTCAGCAAAACGAAAAACATGTGAACCTCATCCGAAGCTCTAGCAGAGCTCCCTCTAGCCAGAACAACTAATCACACACATTGACATTGTATGTGTGACATATAACATATATATATATACATATACATATCTTTATTGTAAATAAATATGTACACACAATGTGCATTCGTATGAATACAGAAAATCGCATCCCAGCAAACTAATGATATCACAATGATTCCCAAGCAAAATAGGAAGCCATGTTGGGGGTCATTCCCCCAAATCCAAAAACCCTTGTTTCTGGAGGCTTGATCGACCCGCGAGGTCGCCACAATTTTTCGGCCTTGACAAGCCACAAATCCGAAGATGATAGCACCTGACACCCTGACCCTCTCGCCAGCTGAAGTACCCCGCTGAAATCCGAAATGCCGCAAGACGGACAAACACATGAAGATCAGCAGGTCTTTGAATGGATTTCCTTGGTGGTTGAAGCAGAATTACATGCATGTCATCTGTGTTTTCAGCGATGACACGCACGAACGTGTTTTTCTTTGGAATGCTGCAAGTCTCAGTGCTTTAGACTCTAATTGTATATAGGCTGTGTGAGGATAGTTGTTGAAATGCCCGGCAGGAACCGTGCTGTGCTTTGAAAAAAGAAGTAAAATTGATTAAATTTGTTGAAAACACAGTGAGAAATGTCCAGGAGCAAGCTTAACTGAACTTGTCGAGACTTCGTAGAATGTGGCTTGATTGGCTCTGTTGCCAGAAAAGTTGAGGAAGAAAATGTGCATCCACGGCCACCACGTGTTGAAGGAGAGCTTTCTGTAACCCGCAAGAACGTGCTTTTCATGAAAGGAAGAATCCTATCCATCAGCCGCTCCTCCCAGGAAATTCTGCGATAAAAGACGCCGAGAGTCCAGAGCAGGACGAAACCAGAACCATTGCCATGCCAATAGTGGTGATCAGCAATTCCACAAAGGCATAAAACCATCCTCCCAAAAAGTGAGGGATACACAACTGGGACAAGGATCAATCTGCAGGATCCTATCTATCTAACATAACCTAACCTAACAAACGTAACCTAAACTATTCATTCTGAGTATCATTCTATCCATCTATATAATCTCATCTCAGCTCAGCTCAGCTCATCTCATCTATCTAGCTAGCTATCTATCTATCTATCTATGTGATGTTGTAATCCCAAATCTGGTTGCAAGACTTGTTTGATTCTCTCTAAGTCAACCAGATCAACGTTGAACGCTTCGAACAGTCCTAAGCTCCCTTCGGCTTGCAACCATAGAATGCGGGTCATCGCAAAAGTCAAAAGGGTTAGGCAGGTGATGGTCAAAGAATGGAAACCTTGGAAACTCCGCAGTGCAAGATTCATAAAATGGCGTGTGTTTGACTCGATCAAAGCTATGTGCAGGAGCGTTCCAGACACATTGGCACACATCTTCCATGCATTGCGCTCAACTGCGCACCCTGTGGAAAGCCACCATGGAACCTTGAAAAAAAAGTCGTCTTAGTTTGAGCCCAGCTTCCAAAAGCTCCAAAAATAGCGGCAGAAATACCCAACATCACAGTGGAATGGTATCGGTGTAGAACCTGTGCTTGAAACCCAAGATTGCACCATTTCTCCGCCCACTCCTGAAGCATCTCTGGGCACGGGAAGTAGCGATGAACGCTTTCCGGGGCGCAGGCGTTCTCCTCGTCGTTTCCCCAGCTGTGCCAGGTGAGGATGGTGATGAAAAGCAGCAAGGCACTCCACACGCAGCCGACCACGATCAGACCAGGCCGATGGAAGATGAAACCCAAAATCGCCGCTGCAATGCCACTGAAAATAGGCATCAAAGACTGCAACCACTGGAAGATGGTGCAGCAAAGGACGCAAATGGATCCTGGTAATGGGCATTTGCAAACCCACAGAAGGCAAGTCGGTCATGGGGGAGGTACGGTTTTAGAGTTTTAGAGGCAAAACACGTGAACAAAATATCAAACCATGTCCAACCACTGACTGGCCATTTGTTTGGTTTAACCATAATGTGTATTAATGTGTTTTTAGCGGTCAATTACACGCCCGAACACTAATATGTACTAATATGAGACATTTATTGCTGTCCATTGCATCCAAGTTCGGAAAATAATTCCCACACCCAATGTAATTGTGAGGCTCCATCTTGGCTTTCAGAAAGTTGCCCAATTTTGACTCATACTTTTTGGTACCATACACTATACATCTAAGCTCTTAGAAGCGGGTGTTTCTCAACATTTGGGCATCCCAAGTCACCATTGCTTTCTCAATCAGAAAATGACCATTACAACACTTGGATGCTAACATGGAGCCCATCTTTCTGGCACATTTCCAAGTGCCCCATTCTTGATATGTTGATGAATTAATTATGTTGGGGGTGACTTGTCTTGAAGTCATCCAGCTTCTCACCCAATTTCCCCCAAAATTCCCAGGGCCCAGGGTATCCCAGGGTCGTTGTTCTGCCGCATCGGAGACCACCCGACTCTTCGTTCGTGTCCAAGTGATCTGCGCACTCACCTCCGAAGTGCTGAGATTCCGAGCCAGGACCCAGGCCTTGCGGAAGCCGCGGAGCTTCAGAGCTACTTCGCCGTGGAAGGAAAGGAAGTAGAAGGCCTGGGGCGCTATGGGATGCTATGGGATGCTTTTTTGAATGGTTAGGGATGGTTGGGAATGGTTAGGGATGGTGAATTCGGGATGTTGGGAGCTGCATTTTATCGATTTTTTGTGTGACCAACTTGAGGATCTTGAGGCAGAAGGCATGTTTGATATTTTCGTGACCAATTTGAAGCTTTGAGAATTCAAGTTTGGAAATAAACCAACTAAACTTAGGATTTGTTTGATTGTGTTGATAGCGGCTGAGTCACCGAATTTGTTCCTCTTTCAAGCGAAGGCGGCCAACGGTCATTCCCTGGCGTCCCTCGTTGTCTCAAGTTCAATTTCAGGCTGTACTGTTGGCTGGAACACCTAGAAAACTCCCATAAACTCCCTAATGTCAACCCTGGATTAATAAACCCCTAGATTGTTTAATTGGGAGGGTAACTAATTTAAACCAGGGTTTATTAATCCGGGGTTGACATTATATGGCTCATGAAATTAGGGGAACTATCAGGTTCTAAACCAAGACCCTTCGCTCCCGCCCAGGTACCAAGATGTGAAGACTGCCAATGGCCAAGCACAGTTTCCGCACCGTGATGGGATCAACTAGCCCAAGGCTCCCAATGATGAGCCCCGTAATTGGAATTAGGTTCAAGGTCAAATGAAGCACCAATTGGAAGACAATGTCGCCTGTTTTACGACCATGGCTGGAATCACACCAGTTGGCTATAGTTGGCTGGGGTCTTCGTGTGTCAAAGGATTATGTAATACGATCATGAAAAGTATAAGACCTAATCCAGTGAAAAAACGCATTTTACAAACGACCCAAGTCCCATGCTTCTGTCGTGGAAATTCCTTGGAGGATAAATGATATATGGAAGAATCAGAGGAACAACCGGATTGTTACCCTCAAATCTGAGGAAGTTTCCCTACACCTTTGCCTTTCACCTAATTCTTGGGAAATTGGCTTGTCAATAAAGGATCTATCACCATTTCCCCCGTTAAAGTTGCAATTTTGGGGTGTGTACCCACTTTGCGGACAAACCCTCTACCACTAAATCCGAATCTTAGATATTGAAACCACATTTTTCATGCTTTTCAAAAATGTCTTCAAAGCCCCCATTTCTGGCAAGGGCCTGTTTTCTGCCATTTGCTCAAGGACATGGACCAGCTCCGGACGTAGAATTCTCCTGCATCAAGTTCACCCCAGGCATCCGACCTTGGTGCCGGGCCATTCCGAAAACCAAGTTGCAACTTGGATCATCTTTACAAGGCCCTTGACAACAATCGAGACAGTGAGACACATATACCAATATAATACCCATTTAAATTATGTATTGATTATACATTCATATATGGAATATCTATATACAGTATATATATATATATACAATTCTTGTACATACATGTATATCATTGTATATATGTAAATAATTGTAAATATAGAGTAATATCACTTTATGTACACATGTGAAAACAATATATTCAATACAGAAGCAAATCATGCATAAATAATCAATCAGACTTGTGATTGAACATGCATGCCTAAAGCAACCGTTTATGTGCATACTTCTTCTGATACGCTTGAATACCGCTTGCACGGGCCATCCCATCTATCTAACAAGAAAGGGGCAGGGGGACCACATCGACTTCCCAAATGGGCTTGTCTGTAAGAACAGGATACCTGGGTACCTCAAAATCCAATGGTTTATCATGGTTTGTCATGGTTTGTCATGGTTTATCAAAATGTTCACACATTGTCCCACTTAAGACCGTCAGACACCGTCAGTCCCAGTCACACCACCAGCCTGCGATAGGCCTCAAAGGCGTCCGGTCGCCATGCATCAATCATCAACAAATATGCAAAGCGCAGGAGATCGGCGGATACCGACAGCACGATGCAGGAGCGGAGGAACACGCCCATGAATTCCTTGCAAAAGACGATGAGGGGAATCAACTGACAAAGGATGAGGTGCTGGGGCCCAACATCGTTTCCGCATGAGCCATGTACAAGAACATCATGATTCCTGATTTGGAATTATTCTTTTGTACATCACGAGCTCTATGAATCAATCGATCCAATCCCAGAGGACCATGGGCTTGTCACCAAGCAAGTTGTTTTTTTGATAACACCTTTGGAAGTCAATTAGAACTGGCTGACATCCAACAAGGTGAACTAAGTTGAAGCATCATGAGTCATCATGATTCTCCCTCTAGCGCGATTGCCCGGTCCCTGGTCAAAACAGGCAAGCACCCACTCTTGCAGAGAAAACCAACGCAAAAAGGTAGTGAAACTCAGTGAATCTCCTTTATGTTCACATGTTTCCGGTGAAGTCCTTATTCTTGGTGAGCCCTGAGGGCTAAAATCTGGTGAATAAATAATGAATAATATCACCCACTTCGGGGTTGACATCATCGGCTGCCTGAACAACATCAACTGTGAACGCCCAGACTCCACCGACAGTGTGAAGCTACAGCACTCCCGGAAATCTTCGTAATGAATACTACCTCAGCTGCAGGGAGAGCTGACAAAAAGAACTCAAACATCATATGCAAATTTAAAGCCTGTTTAGGACATATAAAAACATACGGCACGATGCAATTCCTATCGTCATACGTCATACATCACTGATAAAAAATGTCAGGCCCCACCCACATCAAACGTCGCAGAGCTCAGCGGAGCTGCCAGCTGCAAACCAGTCAGAGTAGAAGAAGAGAAGCGTCGTACAGCAGTTGATGAAAATCAGGGTCCCACCTCACACTTGGAGTCCAGCTTGGGATCTTGGGCCCCCCATGGTATTCGATTGCTCAGGATAGTTTCGGTCAATTTGCAGGTCATTTCTTCACGGGGTCCTTTCTTAGCAGAGGAAATGCATTTTGGTTGCTTTGATTGCGATCTTGGGTCAAATCCTCGGTTTTGGAACGTAAGCCAATATCCCCCATTTTGGTTGGTAAAAATGTGTAAAAATCCTGGTCTTGGTTGATTTCTGATGATTTATGTGGGCCCTACCCGTCCTATCCTGTCATTCTTGGAGGAGCATCTTGGAGCCAAGTCGCCAGCTAGAAAAAGGTAACCTCGGGCGACGACAGGCGCTCAATCTACTGGTAACCACACCTCGAACCTGCAATGAAGTGACTTAAATGTATTTAAATGTGCTATGTTTACGCTATGTTTCTACAGATTTCTTCCAGTTTTCAACTGACTTCAGGAACAAACTGAGAGAAATTCTAGAAATTGACCCTCTCAAAGTGAACAACCACAATTCGCGGCCGGCGAGTGCCCTACGGTGCTGAAGGTGAAATGGCCCCAGGTGGGGATCCAGGCGCCAATGCACAGCGCCAAACGGTGCCAACCTGGGAAATCGTAGGGGATAGGCTGGATAGGATACAAACATCATACATATTTAACATCATATAATGGGATTATAATTGGATAATCATCAATAATGGGATTATAGAATAATAGTGGTTATAATACCAATAATTTTGATTGGTGGTTCGACCCCTCTGAAAAATATGTGTTCGTCAGTTGGGATGATTATTCCATATTATGCCCAATATGTGGAAATATAAAATGTTCCAAACCACCAACCAGATATTTAACACCATACATATGTTAACAGCATTTAGTTTATCATGACCATGGTGATGTATAAAAATATCATGCCAACATGAAATGCATAATGTTTTTTCAAAGTCATTGAATTTCATCCACATGTGTGTATATATATATATACATGTGATGTGTGTGCGCGCATATATATATGTATATGTGGGTGCATATATATATATGTGTGTGTGTGCGTATATACATATGTATGTATGTCTGTCTGTATGCATGTATGTATGCATGTAAGCAGATAAGAATATAGAAGAGTTCGTCCTGATTATCAGAGATCAGAATATATAAATCACATGACTCATTATTGCCAGGCAGGTGACAAACCCAGACCCTTGCAGGCCTGCCAGGCAGCACCCAGCATTGGTGAATACGATTTCTTGGATGGGCCATGAGGATACTGTAGTGAACTGGTCAGAAAAGGGTTTTAATGGGTTAAAACCCAGCTTTCGCAAATGGCAGTATAATGATTGTGTAATATTGTGTAATCAAAAGTGCTGCTGAATGCTGCTGAACTTTACCCTTTTCCAAAGTCAAAAATACCAGTAGTACCCGCACGAGGCGGGGCGGAAGTTGCCTTAGGGATATACTATAAGACATTATAAGACCTTTTTCATCTATAGAATTTGCATGCGCCGTGCGCCAGCCAGGCCCGTGCGTGCGTGCTTTGTGTGAAGCTGTTGCACAGATGTTGTCCAAGAACATGACCTGCGCACGACCCCGGCGCAATGCAATGCCAAGCGAACACTTTCCTCACACTTCATACTGCACCCTTCACACTTCACACTTGCACTTCACACTCCGCACTTCATCTCATCTCAGATCATGTGAACTCTTCTCACCTCATCTCAGCTCTTCTCATCTCATCCCATCTCCTCTCACATGTCATGTCAGAAAGTTCTTCTCAACTGTTTTCATCTCATCCGAGCACTGATCAACCTCTCTCATCTCCTCGAAGTTGTTCTCAACTCATCTCAGCGGTTCTGCGCGCCAGAAAGCTCTTACTGTCAGAGAGAAGTCTCTTGCACCAAAAAAACGATTGGGCGCAGACACTTTCGCACACAGAAGCTTGAGACACAGATGCATTTACACAGAAAAGCCTTTAAATACGTTGTACTACAAAGCTTGCACAAAGCAATTCCCAGTGCTACTTTGTACTACAAAGCTTGCACAAAGCACTTCCCAGTACTACTCTGTACTGCGAAGCTTGCACAAAGCACTTCCCAGTACTACTCTGTACTACGAAGCTTGCACAAAGCACTTCCCAGTACTACTTTGTACTGCAAAGCTTGCACAAAGCACTTCCATGTACTACTTTGTACGACAAAGCTTGCGCAAAGCACTTCCCAGTACTACTTTGTGCTACAAAGCTTGCACAAAGCACGTTCCAGCACTACTTTGTACTACAAAGCTTGCACAAAGCACTTCCCAGTACTAGTTTGTACTACAAAGCTTGCACCCAGTACTACTTGGTACTACAAAGCTTGCACAAAGCACTTCCCAGTACTACTTTGTACTACAAAGCTTGCGCAAAGCACTTCCCAGTACTACTTTGTACTACGAAGCTTGCGCAAGCACGCCCCAGTACTACTTTGTACTACAAACCGTGCACAAAGCACTTCCCAGTACTACTTTGTACTACAAAGCTTGCGCACAGAAAGCTTTTACACACAGCAAGTTCTTTCGCAGAGAAGCTTTTACACACAGCAAGCTTTTTAAACCGAGAAGCTTTTACACACAGAAGCTTTTACACACAACAAGCTTTAACACAGAGAAGCTTTTCCCCACAGCGAGCTTTCACACACAGCAAGCGCTTACACACAGAACACTTTACACAGAGTGCTTTTACACATGGCAAGCGTTTACACACGCAGAAGCTTTTACACAGACAAGCTTTTACACACAGCAAGCTTTTGCAGAAAATAGTTTTTACACAGAGAAGCTTTCTTGTACAGAATGACAATAGGAATTGGAGCTCCAAAACCTCGACGCCAAAGCGAAAAAAATACGATTTTGAAGCGCTTTTAAAAAGGACTTTTAAAAAGAAAATTGCTAGCGCCAAAATTGAGAAAATCTGCTGACAAATCACTGTCGCAGCCTTGATGCAGCCACTCCAATACTATTTACGAGATCCAGCTCAACATTCATGCAGCCATTACAATGCGTTTTGCAGCATCACGTGGCTTACCCGCATGTATCTACGCACATGGCAACAGAGCATGACAACAACCATGCAGCCATTCCAATGAGATCTGCAACCAGAGCTTCAAGAAACAAACTACGCACACAGGAACAACCACCCGTTGCAGAACACAGAGGAGGAACCAATTCGCGCATGAAACGACCCCAGCCGCACCCGCCGCACACACGAGGTACCTTTCATCACCGGCTGCAGCCACTTTGCACGGAAAAACCCAAAACAAAGCCCATGCAACATTCATGCAGCCATTACAATGCGTTTTGCAGCATCACGTGGCTTACCCGCATGTATCTACGCACATGGCAACACCAGATGATAACAATCATGCAGCCATTCCAATAAGATCTGCAACCAGAGCTTCAAGAAACGCATAAAACCACGCAAACAGGAACAACCACTCGTTGCATCACACAGAGGAACCAATTCGTGCATGAAACAACCCCAGCCGCACCCGCCGCACACACGAGGTACCTTTCATTGCCGGCGGCAGCACCTTTGCACGGAAAAACACAAGGTTTCGTTCTCCGGCTTCCTTCCCAAAACAAAGCCCATGCAACATTCATGCAGCCATTACAATGCGTTTTGCAGCATCACGTGGCTTACCCGCATGTATCTATGCACATGGCGACAGAGCATGAAAACAATCATGCTGCCATTCCAATGCGATCTGCAACCAGAGCTTCAAAAAACGCATAAAACTACGCAAACAGGAACAACCACTCATTGCAGAACACAGAGGAGGAACCAATTCGCGCATGAAACGGCCCCAGCCGCACCCGCCGCGCACACGAAATACATTTCATCGCCGGCTGCAGCCACTTTGCACGAAAAAACAGAAAGTTTCGTGCTCCCGCTTCCTCCCCAAAACAAAGCCCATGCAACATTCATGCAGCCATTACAATGCGTTTTGCAGCATCACGTGGCTTACCCGCATGTATCTACGCACATGGCAACAGAGCATGACAACATATGACAACAATCATGCAGCCATTCCAATGCGATCTGCAACCAGAGCTTCAAGAAACGCAGAAAACTACGCAAACAGGAACAACTACTCGTTGCAGAACACAGGGGAACCAATTCGCGCATATTCGCGCATGAAACGACCCCAGCCGCACCCGCCGCACACACGAAATACATTTCATCGCCGGCTGCAGCCACTTTGCACGGAAAAACAGAAAGTTTCGTGCTCCCGCTTCCTCCCCAAAACAAAGCCCATGCAACATTCATGCAGCCATTACAATGCGTTTTGCAGCATCACGTGGCTTACCCGCATGTATCTACGCACATGGCAACAGAGCATGACAACATATGACAACAATCATGCAGCCATTCCAATGCGATCTGCAACCAGAGCTTCAAAAAACGCATAAAACTACGCAAACAGGAACAACCACTCATTGCAGAACACAGAGGAGGAACCAATTCGCGCATGAAACGACCCCAGCCGCACTCGCCGCGCACACGAAATACATTTCATCGCCGGATGCAGCCACTTTGCACAGAAAAACAGAAAGTTTCGTGCTCTGGCTCCCTCCCCAAAACAAAGCCCATGCAACATTCATGCAGCCATTACAATGCGTTTTGCAGCATCACGTGGCTTACCCGCATGTATCTACGCACATGGCAACAGAGCATGAAAACAATTATGCAGCCATTCCAATGCGATCTGCAAGCAGAGCTTCAAGAAACGAACGCCGCACACAGGAACAACTACTCGTTGCAGAACACAGAGGAACCAATTCGCGCATGAAACGACCCCAGCCGCACCCGCCACACACACGAGGTAATTCATCGCCAGCTGCAGCCACTTTGCACAGAAAAACGCAAGGTTTCGTGCTCCGGCTCCCTCCCCAAAACAAAGCCCATGCAACATTCATGCAGCCATTACAATGCGTTTTGCAGCATCACGTGGCTTACCCGCATGTATCTACGCACATGGCAACACCAAATGACAACATATGACAACAATCATGCAGCCATTACACGCGTGTATTGTTATGTGATGTCAAGTCTCACACCACAGTCTCACACCGCCCTTCATAGAGTGTATTCTTATGTAATGTAAAGTCTCACACCACCCTTCATTGAGCGTATTGTTTTGTGATGTAGTGTCTCACACCACCCTTCATTGAGTGTATTGTTATGTGATGTAGAGTCTCACACCACCCTTCATTCAGTGTATTGTTATGTGATGTAGAGTCTCACACCACCCTTCATTGAGCGTATTGTTATGTGATGTAAAGTCTCACACCACCCTTCATTGAGTGTATTGTTATGTGGTGGCAAGTCTCACACCACAGTCTCACACCACAGTCTCACACCACCCTTCATTGAGTGTATTGTTATGTGATGTCAAGTCTCACACCACAGCACCACCCTTCATTGAGTGTATTCTTATGCAGTGTACAGTCTCACACCGCCCTTCATTGAGTGTATTGTTATGTGATGTAGAGTCTCACACCACCCTTCATTGAGCGTATTCTTATGTAATGTAAAGTCTCACACCACCCTTCATTGAGTGTATTGTTATGTGATGTAAAGTCTCACACCACCCTTCATTGAGTGTACTGTTCCGCGATGTAAAGTCTCACACCACCCTTCATTGAGTGTACTGTTCTGCGATGTAAAGTCTCACACCACCCTGCATTGAGCGCATTCTTATGTGATGTAAAGTCTCACACCACCCTTCATTGAGTGTATTGTTATGTGATGTAAAGTCTCACACCACCCTTCACTGAGTGTATTGTTATGTGATGTCAAGTCTCACACCACTCTTCATTGAGTGTATTGTTATGTGATGTAAAGTCTCACACCACTCTTCATCAGGTAAAGTCATCTGTAACTCGGAAGATTGCTTCCCAACTTCCTTTGATTAATTAAGCAATCAATCAGCTATCGGACTATCATGATCATCGACCATCACTTCCGAATCTGCACCTAACAGCCCTTTCAGTATCACGTCATTGGCCCATAGGAACCCCTGGAACGAGCAGCAACTGATGTTCTCCGCCTCATCTTCAGAGGATTCCACGTCAACTTCCAGGCCACTGCTGCGGGTGGCGTTGGTGAAACTGCCGGTGGAACGGGCTTCCACCGCAGCTTGGGACAGGGCACGCAGCATAGCGCAGCATCCGAACCGGACATCTCAGGGAGGGCCTTTGGGATAGATTGTGGTAGATTCTTAGGTGCCAAGTCTAGCATGAATTGACGGTGGAGTTTTTGGTGTTCAGGGTGTCAACTTGTGGTATTACTGTGGAATTTCTTAGGCATGTCTGAAGTTTTGGGACGCGGTTTGCATGAAGTGCAGCATAATCTCACCCTGCCCGGTCATCGGGGTTGGAAAGCACCACATTCAAGTGGGTGTTCAGGGTCTATGTTCTCTACGTCAAGGGCAAGCCCCTACTTTCTTCAAGCCACACATTTTCAGACGCCTTGCGGACAGGAAAATAGGTGGAAACTGGCAGAAATACTCAAAAGTCAGTAATCACTAAGTACCACCTAATCAACTATCTAACTTCACAATATATCATGATGCTGATTGAGATTCAACGAAAGCCCAGCCAGGGTGTCACAAACCATCTGCTATCTTTTCTGCCTCTATCCCTGAAGGCTTCTTTGGCCAGGGCGGGGCCCCTTGCACCATTGTGGCCGAAGGGTTCTGCGTTCCGGCGCTAGGAAGGGGACTGAATTACTCAGTTGAACGTGTTCAAGCAGCTGATGAAAATGATTGAAAATGTCATGTTGATGTTGATCTTTGGATATGGGCAGCTTTTGTTGGGAGGCTTTGGCACATGATAAATTGAAAGCACCAGGAGCTTTCGTCCTGGTGCCTGGACTGCCTGGATTTTGCTGAGATCCCAAGCCTCCGTGAGACAAGCCTGGCTTGATTTCTTCCCAAAACGATTTTGAGTCATAATTTGGCGCGTCATATGATGGCGCCATAAGAACTACACAACATCCTATACTGTTGAGGACTGATTAGAGTTTGTAGACTATATTTCTAGATGATTTAATCTGACTGGTTTTCAATCACCCGTATTTTTTCATTGGGAATCCTCATCCCCGTCGAAATACAGTTGTTGGCACGGGCAAGATTTAACCGAATCTTGCAAAAACCACGCTTTAACCCATCCCGACATGATTGATCTACATATTCTTGGAGGAATTATCTCCATATTTAGGATTAAGATCTATACCTGAGGATGATTGATCCAGTGTCACCTATTCAGACCCAAAAGATCATATGGTTGGTCATGTATCCCGATATATCTAATCAATACACGTTAAAGAGGAGTAATCTATCTTTATGGATATATTACAGGCTTATCAGGTTTATTAGATATGTATAGATGTGTCTAGATATGTATTACTAGTATCAATCATATTAACCGTTGGATAACTATGCAATTTTATCCCTGTTGTCGGATAAATATCCCAGAAATTATTAATCAACAATTGCTGATCATATATCCCATATTATCCCTTTACACTCCGGCGATCAAAAACCTGGCAATGTAAAAATAATTTTGAAATGGACCATTTACAGATCATTTTTACTGTACTTCTTACACGTGGTGATGTTCCATAGCTGTCAGAGGGTGTGTATATATATATATATACGTATATATATAACCCATTACAACCCACTAGGACCCATTGAGTCACCATTTTCCATGTACATCCCATTATAACTCCCGCTATGTTAAAATACCGAATGACCTCATATTAATCACCATAATTGTTAAGTATACCTTTATAATATTCATCATTGATTGTTGGCCATAGATCACATCTTATCTCGTGATATTCGGATAACATATCATAACATACTGTATATATACCATCTGGCTATTTAACAGTTCGCCATGGAAAATCACCATGCTATTAATAGGTAAACCATCTATTTCTATGGGCCATCTATACCATGGCTATGTTAGTCATAACTCATAACCATTATTATTACTATAGTACTAGTTATATAATATATTAGATAACTATATATAACTATATATAACTATAGTACTTTATATAACAATAGTAACATTTATAGTACTAGCCAGTATTAGCCAGTATATAATTACCAGAGGGTATATATTCCATTTCTCCTGCCAGGTCTACCTCCGGAGGTTCCTCAGATCTCAGCAAGGCGCCTCAGGAGACCAGCCGCAGGGTACGGTGAGGTTTGCGTGCGTCATGGAGCCGCAGACCTTGAAGATTCCCCACAAGGTCCTGGCAACGGGCCGGAAAACTCGGAAAACCATGGGGATTGGTGGAAAACCATGGGGATTTTTCAAGTCTTTAGCGTCTTTACCCTGAAAATATACAGTTTCAGGTCTTGCAGGTCTTGCAGGTCCTGTAGATGCTATGGCAATCGTAGGCTTTTCCCATGCAGGGCGCAACCACGGAATTTCCTGTGTCCAAATCAATGTGGGAGACGATGTCGTGCATTGGCTTCACCTTAGGCTGATGACATTGGATGATGTAACGGATGCCTGGCAGAGAAATGGATACCAAATGGATAGGAAATCTATAGAAATCTAAAATCAATGTTCAACATCATCAATCACATCCTTGTGTGTGTGTCTGTGTTTTTGTTGGCCGGTGTTTCCAGCTCTCTCTCTCTCTCTCTCGCTCGTATTTGTGTTGAAGCTAAAAGTAAATCTGAAAATCGCCGTCATTTGGGATGGTTGAATCCATATATTCAATGTTGGCTGGCATTTCCTCAAAAAAAAAAAGGAGATGCCGGCCATCAACCAGGATGAACCCATACTATCAAATGCAACTTGTTTGGCAAAAATAGTTGTTTCATGTTGTTTCCACATATTTTTCGATGGTTATTCCCACCAGAATATGATGACCTTAACCAATACTCAATTGTCATGGTCATTTCCACAAATGTCGATCTTTCGATTGTTATTAATTACGTGCTATTCCTTTAAAAAGACTGTAAAGACTGTAAAGCACCCTTAAAATTGGTAGATTTCCACCCCAAAAATCAAGATCGCCTTAACCATCCCATGTTTTACATCTACCCCTGACCCCAGCACCGGTGGGTCAGCCGTTGCAAGCGTTGCACCGTTAAGGTGGTCAAGGACTCACTCTCCAGCTTGTTGTGCAGCTCCTGATGCAGCTGGCCCAGCAGCACCCGCGCCGCGTGGTGGATGCCCGGGGCGGCGAAGGCCACGGTGGTTGGCACGTGCAACGCGGCGCTCAACTTCCTTGGGGACGGGATGGGGATGGGATTGGGGGGGGATGGGAATCCCTTAGAAAATGCCAAGCACAATAGATGGGGAAAAGGTGGACACCTAGAGTTTGGAGTGAGTTTGGTTCATAAAATTCGTTGGACACCATTTTTTTAAATGAAAATTGTGAGATAGATTGATTGTGGTAAATGAATATAATCTGTAGTGGAAAGCAATTCTTGCCGTCAAACGGAGAGGCTTACCATGAAGTTACAGGATCAAAGAAAACCCAGCAGATTTGGATGGAGACAAACTTAGGAAAACCAATGGCATGGTGCTCATTTCCCCTGGAAACCTTGGAAAACCACTTAGGACGGCCGATGGCCTGATGGCCCAAGGATATGTAGAGATGTAACATGATGTAACCAAAAATGCAACCGCTAAATGAACAAAACTACCATCCTAAAACATAATAACCAAATTTGGGCGTGAGTCATTGTGGGCTGAATTGCTGAACTTGAAACGAATGCGTTTTGAAAATGGTTCCACAATGTGGGCTTCAAAATGAAAATGTTGTTGTGGGGCACAATGTTTGCCATGCTGGCCAATACAGGTCACTAGTCCAAACTTAATGAGTCTGTTTATATATAGATCTATCCAGTACCCTCTGGTAATCAAACATGGCTAGCTGGGAAATCCTCTATTTGTATTTATAGATGATTTTCCAAGCTATAAACCTCCATTTATATAGTGCGGGGATTCGTTGATAAACCACGAAAAGGAACGGATTAAGACCCACGGTATGATGGTCACTGCCTGTGGTCAACGTCATCTCACCATATCTCACCAGCAGTGCTCAAAACCTTCCGGGAATGTTCGTCTGCTGCTGTTTTTTGATATGGATTCCCAGTTCGTGGCCTCAAACTGATAACTTATAACTTAGAACATCTTATAAGTATCAGCCTGATATATCACTAAACATCACTAAACCACATCTCAAAAATCACGTTCTTATTTTTCACCCATCAACCATCCGGCCCTGGACCTTGGGCCAGGACCAAGGCTCAGAGCCACCAATTTGGCAACGCCACCCCCCAGGGAGTGGCCTGTCAAGTAGAAGAGCCGCTCAGGATATGTCCTCCTTGGCGCGTCCCGGGGCTTTGACGAAATGAGCCAAAGAAGCCACTTGTGGTATACCCTGGAAATGGAACATGGCAACCAAGATTCCCGATGTTTCGGCAGGAACATCTTCTATCATGGGCGATTCTACATTGACAGGTTTACACAGAATACCAGAGAGTATGTAGGAAAAATCCTATAGGATCAACAATGTAACTAGCCAGAACTAAGTGTTTTGTGGTAAACCGGCAGCAACCAAAGACCCTCAAGTCTGGACCCTGGTGGTTGCGAGGCAGTCACTCAAACGAAGGGTCACCCAAAGAGTTGCCCAATGGCACTTGAAGTTACCAACCAAAGTAATTATACTGAACAAATAGAAACATCACAGCCTGGGTGAGTTAAATTTAATACTGACACTACTTCATGCTCGTCGTTACACCCCTTTATACCCTTGGTCAAAAATAATCAAAATAACTGGCAAATGGACGTTCATCCCCGCGGGTACCAAAACGTGCCCAGACACATCATGAACTCCGCCGCTTTCAGCACTGAGGAGAACGAGCGATCCGGATGATCGGAGGACAAGGGCACTAATCTCGAGAGGCCTCCCGGGCTGGGGCACTTTGAACATGTTGGACCCTCGTTGTTGACAGGCCAACGAAAGCGATCATCATTGGATTGGTTTGTTGTGAAGATTTACTGGGAACCATGCCCAAGATATAGTGTTCTTGCCATTGTTCCGTTCATCCAATTCTGGGAATCGCTGTGGCCCGCGTGTGTTTTGCACACACCCAGGACATTCCACTTCAACATGAGTTCACAGAGGATGTTGGATTCTACCACATCATATGCGGGAATCATTCGTGGGCGATTTCCAGTCATTCCCCTTTTGTCGGTAAAATCCATCATCACCATGACTGTGGGTAAAGAACATGAAGCATAGTAGCCCCAAACAGACTGAAGCAGTCAAATTCTACTACTTTTCAAACTGGTGGTAAATTACTTTAACTTTTCTATTGCTGCTCTATACGTGTCCCTACTTTTTCATCCTTTTTGGAGGTGTTATAATTATACTTGAAACTTGACTCGAATCCCGCCGAAACAGCGGCCTGAAATGGCCTGCCCCCAGGCCCCAGAGGACACGTCAGGGCCCAGGAAGTTGCAGCTTTGCATCAGCGCAGGCACCAGCCACAGTGCCACGTCTTGCAGGACATCCAACATATCCTTGGCGAAAAAGAGCTGTGAGATGTATCAATGGATTTGTTGAAGGGGAAACTATGTGTTTTTTCCAAACAGGTACAGTATATATAGGGAAACAATGGGAGGAAATGGGCATGGGAATGCAACAGGGGTTTCCTGCAAATTTTCTCTCTAAACCAACACATCCACATAAGGGAACCACCAAATATCTTCAAAAAATTGGCTTGAAAAATGGGGTAGCACCTTCCTTTTCTGGCACGCAGATGTGCGGCAAGAGATGTGCGGCAGGTGATGCCATGGTTGGAGGGAAACTTGGGGTCAGTCCACCACCTAATTATGAGGATTTCAGCAGCCAAAACGTGGGAAATTCACATGGGAATCTCAGCTGGTTGGATGGTGGTGGGGCCTGAAAAAACGGGCCGTAGACACCGGTAATATTGGTCAACACCTCTCTCCCGAAAAATGGCGTACCCACTTACCACTGATAGCAGTTTGATCCAGATACAATGGGTCATTCTTGGTGTTGAACTATCCGAGAGCCCTTCCAACCCCCCCTCAAATTATATAAATAGGCCCACAAGGACACCAAATTGAATATAAACATCCAGGCTAATAGGTGGCAATATGTGGCTAAACATCCAATATCTGTGACCAACACCTCCACGGCCATCATCCAAGGTGGATGAACAAGAATATTAGATGTTCGTCACTTGGTCGGGTGGATTGTCTTAAGTGATGCCAGACGTTTGGGGGTTTGGGGGACTAGCCGACTAGGCGGTTTTTCATCTGGGCCCAGCTTCCACCATCCTTAAAACATCCGTTTAACATTCCAAGACGCCAGAGTTCCACGCACCGCAATGACTGTGGTGCTGTTGTCCGCCGAAGTGAGCATCAGAAATCGGATCCAGTCCAAAGCTCTGGCAGATTCCGGCTGATGCTCCACTCGCCAACCGGGGAAGTAGTGCTTACAGCCCCACTCGAAGCGACTACGATTTTCGTACGTCAAGGAGGCCATCCTGAAGGATGGCCGATCAGTCGTCATCTATATATAGCTGTGGAAAAGCGGGATTTTTAATGACAGCAAAATGGTAGTAATCTCCATCAGTGGTGAAGGACTTTTGGCAAATCTGATGATTCCAAGGTGTTAGGCCATGATTTTTTAGGGAGGTGCAACTTTAAAAAAATCTGCAGCCCCAAAGCGCCTCAACAACTACCAAGCGTCAGTGCGAAATCGCCCAGACTCAATTGGTGGGGTGTATCATGTGGGTAGTGCTTGCTGGTAAAATGTTGCGGAGGGACAGCCGGCCGGCCGAGGCCCGAAGCGCCAAGAGGAAATCGTAACAAGCCTTGGATGTTCATATGAAGTTGTGGCGACAAACTCAAAAACACCTTTCAAAACAAATGCAAAAGGATGTGCAATATAATTTAACATATGTCCGTGTAATGAGTGCATGGGTCCAGTTGATGAGGGATACTGCAGGTACACATATTCTCCGAAAAAAAGGGAATGTTGACATAAATATAATGTATATACAATATTCATGTTCTAGTCTATAATTATTCCACAAGAAAAAAAATCAAATGACAATGCCGAGTGTAGTGGGAAATGCCTCGCACATCCACCAATTACAGGTGAAGGCGGAAAAAAAACATGCGCAAAGTTTCAGGCCAGAAACACAGTGGCAGGGTGGAGTTGGGGAATTGGAAGGGTGGGAAGGTTGGAATGGAGTAAAACTTGGTCTTATCAATGTCCGAGCCAAATGCACTCCAATCCTCATTCTTCCAGAAGCTCTCCACTGCGAAGCACACCAATACCACGAAAAGGAGATGGACGATTCCTGGGCTGAGGGTGAACATCGCATAGAGAATGAAGAAATCAAGTCACAAGTTGAGGGTTTAAACTTTAAGCCAACATGGTATGGAATTTCAAGCAACCATGGGTTGTAAGAAATCTGGTATTACTATAGTATCTGATGTTTGGACTAGGGGCCCAAACCACTGAGACCACAGTGTTCCGCCAGCCAGCTTGGAATGTTTGGACACCAACTCATTCAAAACCCCACAAAACTAGCCGGTAACAAGTTCAACCTTTCCTGCTGGGGGGGTTCCCGTCCACTCCATTTCAGCATTGCTGTGTCCGAGGTACCGAGGACGATGCTGCAGGCCAAACGCACTCTCTCCCCAGACCAGATTTCACGTTGGTAGCCGAACTGCCGCATGATGCACAAGATAAAGACCACCGCACCATCTTGCAACCCCTTCCTTAGGGGAATCCATCTATCATCATCTGTCTAAAACCTATATCTAAATAATGAACACAATCAAACACATCCAATCACATCCATCTCCGCAAACATTCAAACTATGAAGCTCCCGCCGAAGTTTCGTGGCATTCGGGCTGGTAACGGAGATCAGGAAGATCAGCATAATGAGTTCCACGAAGGTCTCGATGAAAGCCCAGAGCCAACCCATGGATCCTTCACAACCTGGGACAGCCATGGGCCGCTGCGACGCTATTGTCTGATGATTTTGAATGATCCAAAATGTGCTTTGAAAAAATGGGATGTCTGAAACATGGACAAAGGTGTGGTATATGCATGGTAGTACCCCGAAGTGGCGATATCAGATATTTTTTTAGAGACAAACCCATCCATTCACTGTCGGGAGGTGCTTGGTAACCCATGCCCACTTCCAGTTAATTGGTTATAGCCACCAGCTTTATTATATATGCCATATCATACCGATGTTTAGTAATTTCATCCCCCTAATTTTAAAGATATTACGTGGTATGTGGTTCCAAATATGAGTGAACAAATCCGCTACATCCATCATTTCTTGGGGGTGTTTCAGAATTGCCACAAAAAGTGGGGATGGGATTCATCTAGTTACTATAATTATAGCCTAGCTGGTTAATTAGAAACCACTAAGACTATATCCCCATTCGTAATTTCATAAATCATCATTTTTGATACCAGTAGTACCGCACAAGGCGGTGGCGGAAGTTTCAAAAATAGGAAACTTATAGGAGAGGTTGGTTGTTGTGAATCAGGGATGGGAGAACGAAGCGACTGATGGAGCGAAAGGTGATTGATCTCTTCTCTTTCTCTGACTATCTACCTACCTTCCTACCTATCTTTCTATCTATCTATCTATCTCTCTCTCTCTCTTTCATCTAATTACCTATCTATCTATCTATCGATCGATCTATCTATCTATCGATCTATCTATCGATCTATCTATCTATCTTTCTATCTATCTATCTATCTATCTACCTCTCTCTCCTTCATCTGTCTAGCTGTCTACCTGTCTATCTGTCTATCTATCTATCTGTCTACCTGTCTATCTGTGGTGCAGTGTCATTGAGTGTAACGTAGTTTAGTGTCATGTAGTGTGGTGCAGTGGAGTGTAGTGGAATGTAGTGTAGTGTAGTGTAATGTAGTGTAGTGTAATTTAGTGTTGTGTAAAGTAGTGTAGTGGAGTGTAATGGAGTGTAGTGGAGTGTAGTTGTGTAGTTGTAGTTGTAGTTGTAGTGTAGTGGAGTGTAGTGTAGTGTAATGTAGTGAACTGTAGTGGAAGGTAGTGTAGTGTAATGTGATGTAGTGTAGTGGAGTGTAGTGTAATGTAGTGTAGTGTAATGTAGTGTAGTGTAGTGTAGTGTAGTGTAATTTAGTGTAGTGGAGTGTAGTGGAGTGTAGTGGAGTGTAGTGGAGTGTAGTTGTGTAGTTGTAGTTGTAGTGCAGTAGAGTGTAGTGTAGTGCAATGTAGTGTAGTGTAGTGTAATCGAGTGAAGCGAAGCGAAGCGACATCTGAACCTCCAAAAGTGGTCCGAACCCCTAGTGATTTTAAATGTTTTTAATATTTTAGCTTCGAAATGTGCTTCGGGCCACAATGGCGTGCACTTTTTCGACATCTGAACCTCCAAAAGTGGTCCGAACCCCTAGTGCTTTTAACATTTTGACCTGGAAATGTGTTTCGCGCCACAACGGCGTGCACTTTTTCGACATCTCAACTTCCAAAAGTGGTCCAAACCCCTGGTGTTTTGTACATTTTCACTTGGAAATGTGCTTCGCGCCACAACGGCGTGCACTTTTTTGACATCTCAACTTCCAAAAGTAGTCCGACAATGCTGTGCTTTGTACATTTTAACTTCGAAATGTGCTTCGCGCCACAACGGCGTGCACTTTTTCGACATCTCAACTGCCAAAAGTGGTCCGGAGCTGGTGTGCTTTGGACATTTTGACTTGGAAATGTGCTTCGCGCCACAACGGCGTGAACTTTTTCGACATCTCAACTGCCAAAAGTGGTCCGGAGCTGGTGTGTTTTGTTCATTTTGACTTCGAAATGTGCTTCGCGCCGCAACGGCGTGCAATTTTTCATCTCTCATCTGGCCAGATGGCTCCGCACCCGCCGCTTTAGCGAGCCTACTTTTCGACCCTCCGGAACCACAAATCATTGGAAAAACACAGTGTTTCGCGACTTTCCTACCTTTTCGCGCATCTGAGCTTCTTTCTTCTGACTCTTTCTCTTCTCTGATCTTCTCTCTTCTACTCTTCTCTTCTCTCTGACTCTTCCCGTCTCTGCTTTTCATCTGTCCATATTGTCGGAAGTTTGACTTCTAAACTTCCTTCCATAATTAGTTAAACCCAATCAAAACATATTAATCCCTTCCTCCTAATACTAAACGTCCCCCTAATACTAAAAACAGGCATCCATCTCCAATTTCCGAAAATTTCAGTTTGGCCAATTTGACTTTTAATTGATCCCCTTTAAAAAACAATTCAAAAATCAACCTACCATTTGTGGGTTCTCCCCCTAATACTAAAAACTAATTCATCCCGGGGTGTTTAGTATTAGGGGGGCTAGTTTTTAGTATTAAGGGTTTTAATTTAGTATTAGGGGTAAGCTTCGAACTGCCATTTTTGGCAATATTTTAATTGCGTTATATAAGGAAATTTAATTGATTTTGAGATCGGAAAAAATAGTTTTTAGTATTAAGGGTTTTAATTTAGTATTAGGGGTAAGCTTCGAACTGCCATTTTTGGCAATATTTTAATTGCGTTATATAAGGAAATTTAATTGATTTTGAGATCGGAAAAAATAGTTTTTAGTATTAAGGGTTTTAATTTAGTATTAGGGGTAAGCTTCGAACTGCCATTTTTGGCAATATTTTAATTGCGTTATATAAAGAAATTTAATTGATTTTGAGATCGGAAAAAATAGTTTTTAGTATTAAGGGTTTTAATTTAGTATTAGGGGTAAGCTTCGAACTGCCATTTTTGGCAATATTTTAATTGCGTTATATAAGGAAATTTAATTGATTTTGAGATCGGAAAAAATAGTTTTTAGTATTAAGGGTTTTAATTTAGTATTAGGGGTAAGCTTCGAACTGCCATTTTTGGCAATATTTTAATTGCGTTATATAAGGAAATTTAATTAATTAATTAACATGACTTCGATTTGGTTCCCTAATAATAAATACCCCCCTAATACTAAAAACTACCTGCCGTGTTTTGTATTAGGGGGGGGGGTTTAGTATTAGGAGGAAGGGATTAATAAATCATAAATGTTCATTTTCGATAGCTAAATCGACATGTCCTTTGGCCATCTTCCATATCTTCCACTGAATTTTCGAGGGCTGCCATGGTCACCACCATCTCTCAGCGCTCCGGGCGAGCTGCGCATCCAAAGGATCCGGAAGAAGACCAGGAGGACCATGAACAAACAGGTCTCGGCGGAGGGGCTGAAAATCCTGGTACCCTCCAGGTATTCCGGGGGCAGCGGCAGATAAAATTCATGAGCATTCAAAAAAGGAAAAAAAAAACTATAGAATGGGAGATTTTGACATTGCTATGTTTGAGTATCCGGGTATGTCATGGTTGTCATGTTGGATTATTATTATATAATATTATATATAAAATACAAAATATGTATATATTAGATATATTGTATATATATATATATACATTATGTATTTATATATATAGTATGTGTGTGTGATGATATATTGGATGTTCGGAACATGTTTCTCTAGCATCACTTTCATACCCTTGATAGTCGTTGGATCACATCTTTATGCATCTTTGCTTCCTCATCACCAACCCCCAACGGATCTATCATTATGACATCCTCATCCGAGTTTGTTTGTTTGTCTGGACCTGTCGGGAGAGACTTACAATCCACTTCTTAATCATTATGTCTCCCTATCAAGATGGTAATAACCGTGGTAAACCCAGCTAAAATCTTCCATAAACCCGATTTTGAGAGGTGAGATCATGTGAAATCCCCATTTCACCCATATTTCAACTGCAGAAATCCTTACTTTTTACAGGGACTTTCCCACCCATCACCCTTTGGCCCATCAACCGAGGCGCCATAGCCAAGCCCCGGAAGCTGAAGGCGCCAAAGACCACGGCAGAGAAGGCGAGCATCAGCAGGAACTGATAGCGCTGGCGCTTCTGGGACTCGAAGCCCAAACCTGGGATGACGAAGTTGATGGGATGGGATGGCTACGCTAGAAATGTTGGGAAAAAATCTAGGTCCTAGGTGTCAATATCATGGATGGGATGGAAGTGTTGGGGTAATGATGGGATTATAATCTGTAAGTGATATCTTTTGAGTGAGTATCTAAGTTGGTGGGGGTTGATGGAAAGGGATGGGCTAGACATTTTTGGGGATAATGTTGGGATGATTGGACTATTGCAACTCATAGTGCGTTGAATAGTTTTTTAAAAAACTGAATTGATCTCTTGGAAAAGGAAAAACAACTGCATTTTATTAACCACATCAGTGATCTAATGATGGTTAATGATGGTTAATGATGGTTAATGATTTAACCACATCAAGTGCAACAACTGCATTTTTGGCTCCCCATCCGCATCCAAGCTACGACACCAGCGTTCGCCCCAGAGTTGTAAGGCCTCTGCGTTGGGAAACCACCGCGCCACGGCCCTGGGCTGCGGCCAGCGGCACTTGGCACCACCGCCGTTGGAAAGGCCGTTCTCGTCGTTAGGGGCGCGGGAGAATGCCTGAAGCGAAGTACGGGTACCCTCTGGTAAATTAACATAGACCCTGAAAATAAGCCATTTTTACTGGACACCAGCCTTCCAACCCCTATCTGCCAGGGTCTATGTTAATTTACCGGAGGGTAGTAGAAGTTCTTTTGTGGATGTTGCGCTACAATGCAAAGAAAAAGAAACATGACAGCAAAGTACAGATCAAGAATAGGTTTATTTGGCCAGAGGTTTTGTTTTAATTACTCTCTGACCCTCTGGTTGCTTCACATAGCTAGAATGACCTATTTATGGATGATTGATGACAATCTACCTATAGTAAAAATGGTGATATTGTTACTGTGAGAATCCCAAGAATCAAACCTACCATTTGGGGATTGTTTATGCATCCCATTTATGGTGATTTTGGGGTTTGCTTATTGTACAATAAACCAACCCCAAAATCACCATAAATGGGTGGCAGTTTGCCACATTGTATGTTTTATTTATGTGTATATTCACTTATAATCTTACAACTTCTAAGTGGGATTACAGTAAGTGGGACAGTTGCTGGATGAAGTATGATTAGCAATTTTGTGAACATCATTTGTGGTATTGAAATAAACCTATATGATCCTATATGACTATATAACTATATGCATATATATATATATAATATACACATACACATCCTCCTATTATTGTATCCTTTTGCAAGCGGGGATATTGCGGTACGAGCCGAATTGTTTTCATAAGTAGGAATTGGGCGAACCCAATCAGCGGCCTGGTTCTGGCACCCAATGCATTTACATTACATTGTCATGGCCCCAAATTTACTCCCCAACAATATCAACCAATCCACCAATACACCAGTACCCCGCACTAACCCCGCCAACAAAATGTTCTCTGGAAAAACACTGTTTGCTGCCGCGTCACCATGATAAGAGCTGACAGGAAGAAGAACATGCCGCCGCAAAGGGCAACATTGCTTTGATTGATGACAAAACCAACAGTCATGATGACGAGTCCCAAACCGATCGGCATCAGAAACTCCAACCTGGCGGCCCAACAAAGATCAGCTCCCAAGGGTTAAGAACTTACGACGCCTGGAGACTTGGGGATTGTTAATTGGCCATCATCAATCCCAACAATGGGGGATGTTTATTTAACCCCATTTTTTGGGGTGTAATTGAGGGATTGACCTTTAAACGTCCACTGTGTTAGTTTCCACCCACGTGAAGAATCATGACAGGCCATGACTTAGCCAAGCGGGAACATCGTGCCACGTAGGGATGAAAAATACACAAAAAAGTAGAGAGAGAAATAAAAATTGTGCCAAATCAGCCAGCAACCAGTGGAAGATGGTGCACAACAGCACACAAATGGAACGACCTCAGGCCCAACATCAGTGTCACCTGCATTTTCAAAGCAACACCTGTCACATGCTTGTGTCAACAAGCCTTCTCATAATAGCCGTTTGTTGGTGCAACTGATCATTTCAGACTACGTACGAGAAGCCCGGCTGCCACTTGCAAGATTTTACAAGTGGGATTATTACCCTCTGGTAATTTAACATAGCTATTGAAAATGGCACATTTATAGTGGATTTTCCGATTAAAAATGGTGATTTTCCATTACCAGAGGGTAAGTAGCTCACTATCACGCCGTGCTTGGAACCAACTAGGATCATCATCACATCTTTGCTACGCTTTAGGTTGTCTAATGCATACATCCGTGCAACTAAAAAAGTTCAGTGAATATACAATTGTATAGGTACTGTAGATTAAAAGAACATTTAACTTGAGATTAATTCGCATCATTCAATACATATCCGAATTCGCATCCACAATATTCCCATACCATTTCAAAATGTAGAATACCTATGGATCCAAGTACCTTCTGAGGCAGTAGGGTTTTTATCTTTGGGGTCAACTTCCTCAGCCAGGATTTTGATAAATCCACGACTGATAAAAATAAGCTCCATATTGAAACACGCTTAAACGACTTCTATGGATTTTTGCAGAAATATAAAGTTTGATTAAAGACCAAAAAAATGCCATTAAAAAAAATATATATATATATAATATACTAATATACGATACTATAATCATCATGTTAAATTTACACACCCATCACCCACCATTTCGTTCTTCATCGCAGCTACTTTCTGCCGACGTTTCCCTTGGTGACCTCGACAAAGTGCCCCAAACCTCGGAAAAGCATCTCACAACGACAACGAGATCCTGGGAAAATCATCTGAAATCCATGGCAATTCATAAGAATACTACAGGAGTACTCTCTCTCTCTCTATATATATATATGATGTATGATAATGTATGTATATTATATATGTGTGTTCAATCGAAAATCCTGGGAAAACCACCAAAAATATCCAAAAATATTCTGAACATTACAGGAAAAATATGTTGTAAGAAACAACTTCTTCCCTTAAGAAGATGTGGAGAAAATAGACAAACACATAAGCGGAAAAGTCATCTCTTTCCCTGTCTATGAGGTCCAGCTAGAGGACATTTGGGGATGGACAAGATCCCGAGTCCAACTGGCATGGTGCCTGAGCATCAGAAAAAATATTCAAGAGACTAGTCTGTGAGATCTTCATCTACATAATCTACATCACATAAGCGGCGTTATGCAACTCAGAAAGTTGTTGATAACTTGGGTCATATCAGCGAAACATACCCAGTCCATAATAGTTCATCGGCATGCGTGTCTGGGTCCATACTTGCAGCCCAGAGAAACAATTGTTGGGGCGATGTTTCGTCTGCAAAATTGTTTGCAACACTGTGTCCTACGGTTTCTTCATATACTAAGACCCAACAAAAGGATATAGGACAGTCACTTAACACTGCTTTAGAACAAGACATTTCAAACTGGCTTACTGCTGTTACTCGATTTACCCATACCCCCATCTGAATGGAAACATGGTATATATGGAGCCCCTGGTCCTCCCACCATCATGGATGGAATTCCAAAAACAGTGGCTATAATTAATTTTTCATTCATGATTAATGACATATAATATGTCAATGTGGGTAAAACAATAATAAACCATCCCCGCCCCAAATCACCATAAATAATAGGTGGTACAGTATGTTTGCCATTCCCAGTCATGGGTGGTTTATCATTATTTTACCCACATTATCCCAATTGATACCCTCTGGTAATCTAATATAATAGCTATTGAACATGGCCATAGAAATAGTTGATTTACCTATGAAAAAAAAATAAGATTTTCCAAAGTTATGCTGATGTTTACCACGTTACCAGAGGGTATCCAGTTGGATTTCCAGTTAGATTTCCGCTCATATCCCATAGATGATCTAGGGGTACCATGTGGGGATAACCATCTCACTTCACAACTGACATCCACCAGGCTGCCGTCCCCGTGTAGGGCGCCGTCATGCGCGGCGGCCGCGAACTGTTCTCGAAGCTGCGGGCGGCGGCCCAGGCGCGACGGAAGCAAAAGATCTTCATGCTGACCTGTGAACGCAACGCTGTTGCGGTGGTTTCGTATGGATTATGAGGGATTATGGATATAGTATGGATATAGTATGGATTTATAATGGATTTTTGGGGTATGGGTAAAAGATGTGAGGGATTTGGTATGGATATTCATAGATAGTGGTTGAGTATGGGTCATTTAGTTTATAAATCCGTGTTTATTCGTAAACGTCGTAAACATTGGGATTTGCAGGGATGTATGAGGATATAAAATTGGGAACATGAGGATGTACTGAGAAACTCCAGTCCACTTGCAGTTAGCTAATGGAAATAAGGATTGGACAGGTTTTTTTTTGTTTTCTCTGTTGGGATATCATGGGGCTGGGTAGAATTGCAACTTGGGGTCGCTTACGGCTTCATTGACTTTTTAAGGACATAGACACCCCGTAGTACCGTAGACTGCCATGGTGGATTCACCTGAAGAGGTATTTCGGCATAGTAAATCATCACATTCCGAAAGTGGGAGAAACGGTCCAAATCACGCGTCTTCAAACATCCTTGGGATGACTTAAAAGGAAATCTGAAGAAGAAAGGGTCACATCAATGAAGATATGAGATTCAAGCGCCATAACATATATATATGTATGTATATATCTTATACGTATAACATTATATAACTATATATACGGGAATTTCATTTCTATGGGAATAAATCAAAACCGACAATGTTCGATAAATGTGAGGAGAGAGGATCCATTTATATATTATATATGTATGTACATCCTTTGGCCAGCTATTCCGGGGTTCATGAGGTTATATACTTTTCTGTCTGCTGAAAAGAAACAGCTTTTGACTTACGAATTAAAACTGAATTTCATAGAAGACGTCCAACTATTGATCGTGAAGTGTCTTCCTTTACTATAATAAAAATAGTATGCAGGATTTTGACCCATAGCCATATCAATGAATACATGCACATGGGGGTTTCTCACACCACGAGGGGCCCAAGAATCATGCATGCCATTCGTCATCGGGAAACCCAAGGTTTTCAACGTCCACAGTTTTTCCCATTCAACAGGTAAATCACGCCATGGTAGGAAAGCAGGGGCGAACCAGCATGATTCATCTTGATTTTGGAAATGCCGTATAGTTTGCTGGAGAATCGTCAACCAGCCCACCATAGCCCACCACAAACCCAGCCAGATCTGGCTTTCAAGATTCTGCCATATTCTGCCCAAGACACCTCACCAAACACCCACAGGAAGTAGAAAATCAAGATGTGAAAAAGGCCAATGCCAAGGCTGATTTGGCAGGCCCTGACCCGCGTCACGCCCACATCTGCCAGGGTCAAAGCAAAGATCTCGGCAGGCGGCAACTGAACACCAACAAAAAACGGGACGTTACCCTCTGGTTATGTCAAAATAGCTATTGAAAATGACCCATTTATAGTTGTTTTACCCATTAATAATGGTGATTTTCCAGTTCGCTATGTTAAATTACCAGAGGGTAACTAGTAAAATCCACGGAGTTTATCAACTTTACCAAGGGGCGTATTTTTGCAAGCCTATGTCTGTCCAATACCCATCCGTTGGACGGATGATGATAGTCACAGCATGTCACAGCTATGGTATCCCTGCCGGCTATGCAGCTTGGGGGCGGAGAGTGGCACAACATCCATCGTAAAGTGAATCCAGCATTGGAAGATCACATCCTGATGCCAGCAGGATCTGGAACCCCTCAATAGAAGAAATGATGGAAAGGAACCAGCATTGAATTCAAGTTTATGATCAATTCATTGTCATGTTAAATTTACTGATTAAAAAAACAATCAGCACGATGCATCAGCATTGTAGTTATAATCAATATACAATCAAAAAATAGGCACCTATGGTGAAAACAAGGGAATGACCCGCCATGACGTGCCCAACAAACCCCCCAATGTTTGACCCATATCCCGGTCACTGCGCAAGCTCCCCAGCTGATAGCATCAAAGCGTCCCAGGTTTTCTGACAGCCAGTGAGGCAGACGGACCAGCCTGTTCAAGAAGAAACACATTAAGCATGACACATGCTACAGTATCTACAGATGGCATTCCCTCGGAATCGCACGGACATTTAGTTCTTTGATGGTGAGAGCAACTATGCGTGGGAATATCTTGATGAAGGATTGTTGGACTTGTTGGACATCATACTGCAAAAGGGATGAGATACGGAATGCCATGGAAAAGGCCACAGCCGAGCAGCTGTAGGTGTAGAACTTCCCCTCATCCAACTCCTTCCAAGCATCACTCACCAATAATCTCCTGCCGGGCCACACAAATGGCCTGGTCGTCTATGACATCAGTTCTTGAGGAGTTCAATGACGAATTCGGGGGGCAGCGTTGATCCGTATGTTCCAACGAACCAAAACAAGGCTTAAAAACCAACTATTGGTGATTTGATATCACAACTAATGATATCACTTGTCATTATTTTTCCAATCAAGAAACTGGGAGATTCCAATCCTGGTTCCAAGCAACAACACAGACCCACCGGATCAGCCACCTGTAGGCTTCAAAGGTATCCGGTCGCCACGCATCTTTGCACAGAAGGTAGGCGAAACGAAGGATGTCGCTGCTGACTTGCAGCAGCAGGTAGCACTTGACCAAGGTCCAGAAAAAGAAGGTGATCGTGGGAAAATCAAAGCTGCAGCCTGAGGGCGCGTGTTTTTCTTGACTGCTCTTTGCAAGTGTATCACTGTAAGTTTTCAATGAGGGATACACGTGAATCATATTCTGGGCTAGTGAGTCATGGGCAAGGGAAATGAAATTGAAAAGCAGGTGGAAATTTTGCGCTCTCAGAAGTCTGCAGCCTAAGTCTTGCCCAGCAACAATATCGCCAGCCATGCAAATTCATGCTGATCCCCGAAAACCACTGGATGTAACACCGCAACAACGCCGCCGCAGCGTTGAAAAAGATGAGCAAAGAAGAGGAGAGGATGACATAACAATGCCATAAAGCGAAGGCGCCAGCCGCCCACGAGCGCCCCACGTTGGCCAAACTCAAATGGCCCCAGGTGGGGATCATATATCCAATGCAAAGCCCCAAACGCATCAAACATCCTTGGCGACTTAGGTTGGCCTCATCATCGTCGGTGTCGTCCTCCTAGCCACCAATGAGGCAATAACCAGGCATCCCGAATGGAGACACGGGGGCTTACTGGCAACAAAAAAACTATACCAAGAGCTCCCCAACTTCTGTTTCTGTTTCATTTTTCATCTTCCAACTTAACTTGGGCTGCCAATAGATATCTCTCAATATCCATTTGTTTTTGATGATATATAAATATACTATAACCGAAGGAAGTTTAGAAGCCAAACTTCCGACAACATACACAATGTGGACAGATGAAAAGCAGAGATGGGAAGAGTCAAAGAAGAGAAGAGAAGAGAAGAAGAAAGAATATCAAAAAAAAGAAAGTCTCAGAAGAAAGAAGATCCAGGTGCGCGAAAAGGTAGGAAAGTGGCGAAACACTATGTTTTTCCAATGATTTGTGGCTCCGGAGGGTCGAGAAGTAGGCTCGCTAAAGCGGCGGGTGCGGATACATCTGGCCAGATGACACGTGAAAAATTGCACGCCGTTGTGGCGCGAAGCACATTTCCAAGTCAAAATGTACAAAGCACTTCATGTTCGGACCACGTTTCGAAGTTGAGATGTCGAAAAAGTGCACGCCGCTGTGGTGCGACGCGCATTTCGAAGTCAAAATGTACAAAACACCTCAGCTTCGGAGCACTTCTACAAGTTGCCATGTCGAAAAAGTGCACGCCGTTGTGGCGCGAAGCACATTTCCAAGTCAAAATGTACAAAATACCTCAGCCTCGGAACACTTTTAGAAGTTGCCATGTCAAAAAAGTGCACCCCGTTGTGGCACAAAGCACATTTCGAAGTCAAAAGTGTAAAAACTGCGGGGGACGGAACACTTTTGGACGTTCAGATGTCGTTTCGTGTGGCAGGCACAAGGGATTGTGCACCTTCTCACCCTTGTCAAAAGTGAGCAAAACGCGAAGCTTTTGTAGCATTTCCAAAAGCGATGGCAAGCGCTGAAGAAGATCTGCCAAGATGCATTTTCCGTGGCAGGCGCAGTGCAATAGACATGTTCATCAGAGATGTTAGGAGGTCCGGGCGCTGATTTCCTGAGAGGGGTTGCATTTTGAGGTTTGCTGAGATGATTTTGCGTGACAGGTGCAGCACTTCGTATGACCTGGCATCACTTTTTCGTGGCAGGCGCAATACTTTAGACAGGTGGAGTGGAAAAATCGCAAAACTCATTGGTACGAGGCCGTCAGCTCTGCACTCAACTTTCCATTTTTGAAGGAAGTCTCGCAAAATTGTTTCGTTTTTGATGTTGTCAACTTCGAAAGCTGAGGAAGTCTCGCAGACTTGTTTCGTTTTTGGTGTTGCCAAGTTCAGAAGTTGAGGAAGTCTCGCAGAATTGTTTCGTTTTTGACGTTGTCAAGTTCAAAAATTGAGGCAGAATTGCTTCGTTTTTGATGTTGTCAAGTTCAAAAATTGAGGACGTCTCGCAGAATTGCTGCGTTTTCAAGCTTACAGTTAGACAGACAAACAGACAGACAGACAGACAGGCAGACAAACAGATAGATAGATAGATAGATAGATAGATAGATAGATACGTAGATAGATAGATAGAGATAGATAGATAGATAGATAGATAGATAGATAGATAGATAGATAGATAGATAGATAGATAGATAGTATAGATAGATAGATAGATAGACAATTATAACTACATCTACACTACACTACTGCTACAGCTGCAAATACACATGCGCTACGCTACATTACACTACACTAATCACATCTATTTACACTACACGACGCCAATTACACTAACAACTGCAACAGCAACTACTACCACAACTACAACCAACTACACTACGCTACACTAATTACACTGCAGCACACCACAGCTACAAATACAACTACAACCACGCTAGATTACACAACACTACGCTACTGATTAGATTGCATTACACGACAACTACAACTGCAGCTGCAACTGCAACAACAACTACAACTACCACTACTTTACATTACACTACACTGCACATACTACACTACACATACTACACTACACATACTACACTACACTGCGCTAGGCTAGACTAGACTACACTACACTAATTACACTGCACTACACTACACATACTACACTACACTGCACTAGGCTACACTACACTATACCACACTACACTACGCTACTCTCATTACACCACACCAAGGCTATAACTGCAACGGCGCTTGCAACTAGACTAATTACACTACATTACAACTACAGCTCCACTACACTACACTACATCTACAGCTACAACTGCAACTACAACTGCACTACACCACACTACATCCAGCAGTTGTGGTAAGGCGACCACTACAACCATTGCAACCACTCCAAAAAACACAACTCCAACCACCTGTCGGTCCATCAGTGGATTCGCTCTGCCATCCGTGATTCACAACAACCAACCTCTCCTATAGGTTTGGTTTCCTATGTTTGAAACTTCCGCCACCGCCTTGTGCGGTACTACTGGTATATCACTATCATTATATATATATATATATATATCATATGCACTGCGTGCAACTTCAACCCCTTTGGACCTTTTCCACGCGCCTCATCCAGGGTATCGGGCCCGGAGCCGTTGGTGTGGGTATGGCGCACCTCATCCGCCAGCTCGCGTGTGTGCGCGTGCTCCAAGGCGGCCGTGGACAGGGCGCGCAGCATGGCCGTGTCGTCATGGGCCAATGGGCACCCTGGGATAGGAAAAAACTTGGCCAGTCAGTGAGGGGGGCTCAAGATGTCTTGGTTAATATCAATATCATCAATGTTGTTTTTGCAAATGTTGGATGATTTTGTCTTGGTGTGTAGATGTGATTGAATCACAAGTGATTCATCGCTGCCTGGATCAGTTTCGTTGAGAATGCCTGTAATTTCTGGACCCTTTGGTCATATGATTTCAAAAAAATGGTGGGGAGCTGAGCCACATGTGGCATGGCATCGGGCTGCTTCTGATTCCCATGGTTGAGCCCGTGCTGCCTGAAGGAGCCAAGGTCACAGGGATCCCGCTAAGCCGCTATTGGGTGCTAGATCGCAAACTCCCGACAAAGACTGGCCATGGCAATGGCTGACGATTTTCCAAATTGACCCACAACAACTATATAGATACTTTATAACAGATACATCAAAAACCGAGAAACTAAGACGAAACCCAAACAGAAAAAAGGCCCATGTTGGCTAAAATAGCTCAAAGGCTTGGCCATTGACATCATCTGGGCCTCCAGACTTAAGCTTTTCATGGCCATCACCTTGCTGGCCAGGCCCGGGGTCGTTACCGTATCAACCAGGGCCACACGCACCTGCAACGTTCAACTGCGACTGGGTGGCTTTTGGGGTTGGTCCCAACCCATTGACACATAGATTTATCATCCAGATTCTAGCCAAGTGGGGATCATCATCCTGATTTGAACGGGATAAGACCAATAAGAATATGTCAGAATTGCAGTAGAATGGCGGGTAAGTGATTGAAACCAGCCAGACAAGATCAAAGAAGCACTTACGATTGAATACTACCTGAACACCCTTGTTGCTCGACACATTCATCACAACTTCAAGCGTGCGAGCACGTGAGATCAGGTCTCAAGTCAGGATTGAAGTCTCAAAAAGTCTGATGATGAGGTCACAAAAGCTGAGAACATTGCATGAGTGCAAACGGACCAAGGAAAACCGCGATATTTGAGCAGGGGAAGCCTAATGATGGCCCTACAATTACATATTCTCCTATTCTTGTTCTCCTATTCTTGACGCTCACAAGTGTCCAAAATGAACCTGCATATATACTACAAATCAATGTATAAGAACCATCAATCAATCGAACAACAGAAATAATGCAATAGAATTTTATATATAGTAAATATATGTGTGTTTATATATACCAGTACAGAACAAATTACTGACTGTTCTGTCCACAGGTATATTACAGTACCTCTTTCGCATCTTCCGCCCCTTCAACCCCTTCGTCCCCACACCAGTGATCCCAGTGCTTGTCGTCCCACCAGGCTTGAGCTGCACCTCCAGTGTTGAAAAACATCCAGCTGGATCCAACAGCAACGTCATTAAATCATCTTCAAATCACTGATCTGATGCAGATTATGTTGATGTACTGTAATGTTATGTAATGTTGATATAATTATATATATATATGCTGATGATGTCTGCTCGTGGAATTGAATTAATTTCCAGTGCCATTTGTCCAGTTGGCATGAGAACGTCGTGGTCTGAGTCGAAGAGGGGAATAGGTCAAACAAACTCAAACACATATTATAAGATATTTATAAGATAACTTTATATGCAGTTGATAGTTATTGGGCATTAGACGATTGCAATAAACAAATGTATGTTTACTTAATCTGCAACAATACGAGTGCATGGCATGGGGGACTGGGGAGCCCTACGCTGCGGAAATGATCGAAACGGCACGTTTGTCGCCGTCCAATGCCAAGGGAAGAAATGCCTGCGGAGCAGCTGCTACGGTGAGCCGGTCTTTGGTTCTTGCTAATGTTCACCTTCACAGATCAATGTGGATGAATATTAACATGAAACTTCATAACTAAATTGTTTAGGCTTGTGCATGAGACCTAACTGCAACGTTTAGTGTAACCACAACAAAACACCTTTGGGCTTTTGACCCCAATAGTAAGGTTGCGGACTCCCGTCTCCTCAAAAAACCCACCAACAACGCTCAATTCAATCACTTGGACTGTATAGTTGTATATAGTTGTGGCATTCCGGCTCTACGCCAAATCCTCGATTCAAAGAGGTTGCAAGGGTCTCCCTTCCTCCCACCAAACAAAGGGAACCATACATATTTCATCATATTTCCCTACCCTGCTATTTTGACATTGTGCGCGCTTAAATCCTCTCTTTAGGGACATCTCTAAGCACAAGCAGCTTCAGCTTGCATCTCTTGTTGACACAACCCCCGGGGTCAACGCGTCATCTGCGCACATTGAAAGCGAGTCATCTGCGCACATTGCAAACGAGTCATCCGCGCACAGCGAAACCGCGTCATCCGTTCCGCGCACATTGATGCTGGGATTTCGGGCAAGACTAAACCTCTCTCTTTCATGTTCCTCTCTCTTTCATGTTCCAGGGGGGGGGGTGGGGTGGGGTGGGGTGGGGTGGGATGATAACGTTCATGTTCCTATGCACACACAGGCACAGCAACCTCATCATCTTTCTTCCCGTAGAGCAGAGACAGGCACAGCTCTTTCATGATCAGTTACCGGTGGGGTGGGGTGAGTTAATAAGGTTCATGTTCCTATGCTGCACACGCACAGCAACCTCATCATCTTTCTTGCTGTAGAGCACTTACACGCACTGCTCTTTCATGATCAGTTACCCTTGGGGGGGTGGGTGGGGTGGGGTGGGGTGGGCTGGGATGATAACGTTCATGTGAGATGAGTTGTGTAAGATGAGTTGTGTGACTTGTGAGATGAGAGGAGTTGTGTGAGTTGTAAGATGAGCGGAGTGGTGTGAGATGAGTTCTGTGAGTTGTGAGATGAGTGGAGTTGTGTGAGATGAGTTGTGTGAGTTGTGAGATAAGTTGTGTGAAAGAACTTGGGTGAACTTCAGTGAGAGAACACGAAAGCAGCTCCACCAAATGGCACACGAAAGCAGCTCTTGAGTAAGTTGAGTTGTGTAAGATGAGTTGTGAGAGATGACTTGTGTGAGATGAGTTGTGTGACTTGTGAGATGAGACGAGTTGTGTGAGTTGTGAGATGAGTGGAGTGGTGTGAGACGAGTTCTGTGACTTGTGAGATGAGAGGAGTTGTCTGGGATGAGTTCTGTGAGTTGTGTGAGACAATTTGGGTGAAGTTGAGAGAGAAAGAAGCAACTCAGGAGGAGAAGGAGGAGAAGGCAAGGAATACAAACCTAAAAACAAAAGCCCCACACAGAGATGTGAGGAAAAAAACATAACTTGATGAGTTGTGTGATGATGTTTAAAAAAAAGCTAGAAGAAGAATCATGTTACAGAGATACAATGACAAAAACACACAACAAAAACGTGCACAGACGACCAACCGTCTGACGTGCACAAACGACCCACTTTTGACGTGCACAGACGAACCCCGAACCACCCCCGGTCCTCCAGAGCTTGGGAGGCAGCCATCCCTCCCTGAGATCCAACGGCAGGGCGCAGCCATCCCGACAAAAAGGACCGAACAAGGCCACAAATTATCCTGAAGAAATGTTCGAACTCTTTGCAAAACGCATTCATTTAATTCATTTCAACATAGTTCAGCATATTTCAACATATTATCAACATATTTTAACCATCAAGATCCATCAAGTAGCTCTATTCTTCCACAACAAAGTCTTCTTTGGTGGTCTCTGCCCCTCTGCCCACCTTGGCGACGATTTCCTGCAGTAACTTCACTGCCAGGTCTCGCACACGCGCGTGCCAGTCCTGCCAGGATGGGTGCACCGCATCAGGAACGTGGTAAGCCATGAACATCCATCAACAAACCCCTGTTATTGGATGTTATATATATATATATTAAGAGGGTCAACTTCGGGCTGAATCTCCAGGAAATTGGATACTCTACCTGAAAACTGGGACCACACAAGACCAAGTAGGGATGGACAAATTGAGGATGCGTAAGGGCAGAAAACACATCCAAGTTCTGAGTTTTTTTTTGGTTCAGTCATGTGCAGTCTACGTGGAAACAGTGGGCCAATGTATGGCAGGTTCTGGCACAAAGGACGTAAAGATCGTCCAAAATGATCCTCAGCAATGCCAAGTCCAAACAAACATCATCACATCCTGCTTTCTTGCAAGTCGCCACAGTCCATCCATGTCAAAGGGTGCCCACGGAAATTGGGGGGTCTGCTAACACAGCAAACTGATGCTGATTGTCAAATGTGGCTAGGGACCAAACATAAAGATTTTTCACTTGCCACTAGCTCAGGCTGCTGGGGTGTCAACATTTGTGCGCAAGCCCCCGCACTAGCCAGCAGTATGCATACCATAGGTGGCTTTGCTGTTGTGCTTGAAAGACTGACTTCCACAAATTCAATAGTATATTTCCAGGCAAGTGATAAATTGATTGAATGATCAACAATGAGTGGCCCTTTGGTGCCACATTTTTTTGAACGTCACCAAAGCCATCTCCCAATTTTCCATGACCCAGTCCGAAAGGCAGCAACACATGGCATCCAAAGCGACCCCTGAAGCATCTTCACCAGCTGCGGCCAAGGCCTGATCCGTCAGAATCATAAGCACCCAGTCTGCCATACATATTTCAAAGATTTTCAAAGCACAAGGTGAAAGAAGAACGATTTCAATATGAAGTACCAGTTTCACAAACACTAATAACTATTAGTAATAACTATATAATATCATCGTTTAATTAATTTGTTGCTATCTGCTATCCTTCCTCCTCTTCTTCTGAAACTGCGAGCAGTGTTGGCTTGGACACATTTCTGTGAGCCGCACCTGCAAAGCAAAGACCTTCCCCGCCAGTTCGCCGGGGTCAGAGCCTTAACTGATTCGGTGTCTTCGCCTACTCAGTCTGCCCAAAGGTTACTGACCACACTAAGGGTCAACATCGATAACATCGATCTCTGTGCCTACGCTGCAAGAAACTCCAAACGTCATAAATGTCATGCCTCAGTTTACAAGTTGAAGCGTCTACAAGTTGATTGTCTTATCTTTCCATACCAAAATCATGCAATCACCGCCCTTCGCTGCTTGGGCTGCTGCTGTCGTTGTCGATGGCAATCTTCGCCAACTCCTGGAGGGTCAGCTGCCAAATACAGTAGCTTTTTCTTGCAGCTGGTGGTTTGAATTTGCAGAATTGTACGCAACGATCAATGTCAAATCAGGCGAAATAAAATCAAATGCTTTGGGATTGGACAGATTATATAGGTCAAATTGATTATGACTCTATGACAATATCCATGCCCCCACGACTAATCCACTTCCCAAGATATTTCTTATTGGGTTCAACTTCAAACTGACTTAGATCAGAGACGTGGACTGTGTAGCCTTCTGAGTAGCAACCACTGCAGAACCGTCCTCGGCAGCTGCCAGCCGCACCGCAACGTGCTCATCCTCACATTGTGGCCAGTAAGCTTTTGTCGCCGGGTATCTGTAGCAAAGAGGCTCTGCACCAAAACAAAAACAGCAAAATCCAACAGTCATTGAAGTAAGCGGGTTCATCTTCCAAGGCAAGGGAAGAGAACATATGGTCCAGGAATTGCAGGGCAACCAGCGACTGGGGTAACATCAACAAGTGTCTTGCAGGGCGCATGCCCAGGAAACAAACACACACACAGCAGAATTTGAAATCGAAATGCATACAAGAAGCGCAAATAGATGCAAATAGATGCAAATAGATGCAAATAGATGCTAAGTGGACGAATATATAATGACTAATTAATTCCCTGCTGGAATATCAGTTTGGAGTATATAATTATAATGGTTGTGAGTTGTCACATCCCCCATTGGTGAAACGGTGAAACCCACCTGATCCGCACTGTTCTTCCCATCCTCCCCAGGTCCTTCAAGGCAGCTCGGATGGCGTCCAAGGCTTTCTGCTTGCCACTGCAGGGTGATGGGTGCGGTCCATTGAATCTGATAGACTATGCCATGAATGAATTACTGGAAGTATACTGGAAGTCCCCAACATGACGCCCAAAAAATGAGCAAGCAGAACTCTTAAGATATGCTATAAGACTTAAAATCTACTTCTTGGTTTTGTGTTCCAAGTCGATTAAAAGTATTCAGCCTTGGGGACTGATAGATTTTAAATGCCACTTCTATTTGACTCCAGGCCCAACCTCTTGGCTGGAGAAGCCAGGCTTTGAACCGCCTCCAATCGAGCATAAACCTTGGCGGGATTAGGCACTGATAAAACTCCTGGTTGCTTCTTTAAGCTGGCTGCCAAAAGAGCTTCTTCATGCTTCTTCTATCTTGTGAATTGAAAATGAAACGTCTTCAGAAGCTCCAAGGAGTCTTCACCTTGTCGACTCTAGATTCTAGATTCCAAAATCTGAAGCAGGGCCCCTGCCACGCGCCGGTCTCCCTTCACAGCCACCTGTGTTGAAACAACCAACGTCACTGCAACAATCTTCTGTCAGTGACTCAGATGAAAGGTTTGATGGGCCAACTATATAAGTCACACAATGTCACACAATGATGGATTCTGGCCCCTCTACTTGGGGAAACTCTATGAAACTCAAATTCCAAGAATCTTCAGACAAGTCTTTCACACATCAACATCTTGTCGCTCCCTTTTCAACAGGTTTTTTCTGCAGCGCGTTTCTTCGCAACATCGAGACCGTCCCAAATCAGGCGCCCTTGTGCGAAACTGTATGGGGGAAGACCTCCAGTACTCGCCGGGATGACAGGATCAACAGTTGCTGCCGTTGGAGCAAACCCATGAATCAAACATCAGGTAATATGTAATGGTGAAGTTCGACACCCGAACTGCCGCACCAACGAAAAGGTAAAGTGTAAGCCATGGCATTATAGCATTCGTTTAATTAAACGCCTTCACCAACCATTCCCCGAAGTCTACGGAGAAAAGGGTGCGCTGAGATCCCTTCCAAATCTTCCAAGATTGCAGCCGCAGGAGGGCTGCAAGCTCATCTGGCTGTGGAACCTGCGGAGCTTGGAGTGGAGCTCAAAAGGATGCAGCGAAACCCATTGCTACTCCTTCATCCGTGGATTTGGTATGGTTTGGCATATTTACTTAGACTTCCATCTACCCAAGAAGAATCACCCAACCCAACTCTTGTCTTTTTCGACATCCTTAATCTTTCTGAGCCGCCTGATTCACCGAAAAAGAATAAGAAAGAAACAAACTACTCAACATCATCCTCACGGGGAGAGAAACCAAAGGAGTTCACAAATGCTCAAATCATCTGACAGCATCCAAAAAAAACAACATTCTTCAGTAATGCTGCACAACTCAACAGATCCAAGAAATGTGATCTTGACGCTGTAGCATGGACACAACATATTTCTTCAGGCAGGGCCTAAGCACAGCGTGCATCCGAGCACGCCAAGGATTGCCTAAAATTTTCAGGCGCCCAGCCACCACGAAGACATGTGCACAGCGCGGCCCGCAGCCGAGGCACAACCAGCAGTGGCGTGCGCTGAAAGCGGGTCGTTCTGTTTGGTTGCGCAGAAACCGTGCGGTGACTGATTCGGCTGCATTTCTCAGGCTGCCGATGCAAGCGCAAGTTTCGCTGGAAGAGACAAAAATATTAGATATTAGATCTGGTCAACAGGCATTCAACTCCGTAATGGCCACCATGATGTAAAATTAATTCAAATTAAATGAAATTGCGGCAAATGGATGGCAATGAAGCATAATGAAGCCGCATATCCTTTCAAGGAGACATCAGGTGCTCTCCATTTTGACCAAATCTTTTGATCACCGCAACCTATTCGAATTAGTCCGTCAGGGACCCTTCGGTATCTGGGATGGTCACTACATCACCTCCATCTCCTCGCCTCTTGCCGCGGCGGAGCGGCGTCTTGCGAGAGCCTTTGCTCAAAATGGAGGGTGGCCTCATGAAGGCTGCGACGGGAAGGTCTGGTCGAAAGGAAATCTTCAGCACCATAGTTGGTTCGTGCTTCCATTCCTCGGCTTGCTCTGAAGGTCATTGCTGGGAAGGCTGTGGTTATTTCATGCAAAAACATGTAAAATCTGCATCAGGGTTGTGAATTGCTCCAGCAGCAGCACTTATTATCAAGAAAACTTGGCCTGCTCAACACCAACTCAAACCAACACGTGGGATGAATAATCAAAACAAACATAGGTGCGCGGTGGCTCTGAACCAAAGACAGGAATCCATGGAGGTCAGCTTTGCCTGCGTTCCATCCAAGATCACCTCGCTGTCAACTTCAAGCTCCATTGCTTGGACCTGAGCAAGTGAAGGACGGAAAGACACAGCGTTGGAGTCTGAACGCATCAACGCATCTCACAAAGAAACATGTAATTCTGAAAGTAATTCACATGATTTGCGTGGGGATGGCAGGGGAAAACACTTGAACAATCTATACCAAACAAACCTGAGCATGCAAACATGCGCTTCACACCCTTTATCCACACAAAACGAAGCTGGAAGCAAAATGATCAACCAACTTTGCCCAAGCACCGTCTTGTTCCCAGGAACGAGAATGCGATGGTCAAGACTCATAGAGACGAGTGCTCCGCCTGCAGCTCAATCACAGCATCCACCCGATGTTGCTCCGGTGGCTGGACGACTTCCACCGGTGTGCCATTCGCTGCAACCACTTGGGCGCCCTTGAAGAGCATCTTGGCTGGGGCAAGGATTTCACCACCAGCTGTCACAACCTTGAAGTAGGTATCGGGAAGATAGCAGCATGGATTTCCAGTAACGTGAAGATGCGTCGCTTGGCCCACTCCTGGTCTCCTGGTCCCTGGCTGCGATGACTGCCTTCAAACTATCCAAGTGGCTAACTTGGCTTTGGAGAGCTGCCACCTGGTCAACAAGCCCTTGGTCAAGCTTACTGAGCCCTGTCAGCATCTCCTCCAGCTTGTGGTAGATGGGTGAGATGACAAGCTTCAAGTTGTCCAACTCATCTACTGGCCCTTCTGACAGCTTTGTAGATTTTTTGAGCCTGTGTGGACGAAAGCAGCAAAGCCATTGCGAAGACTGCAGGAATCAGGCTGAGGAAGACTGTGAAGACTGCAAGAATCAGAAGCAGCGAATCTCGGGTCCTTGCTCCGTCAGGTTCAGCTTGGGTCGTGTGGCTCCCCGAACTCTCATGGTCTTTACCTATTTCACCTGCTGCCTCTGAAAACGTAGTCTGAGTGTGGTTTGTTAAATCACATGTGCCTGAAATGCTTGCAGCCTTCCCCTCAGCATTGGCCACAGCTTCTGAATGGTCAAAGTTTTTCTGATCAAACATCTCTGGCAAGCACATCCAAAAGTCCCACGTCTGACGTCCAGTTGGCAAACCACCTGCTTCGTTCTGACATTTCACGTCGGTCTTCGCCTTGTATGAAGCATCAAGGAACATCTGAGCATATTCAGAAGGCGTGCAATCTGCGATGTGCCCTTTCATCTCAGTCCGGATTAGCCGCGGTTTCTGCGCCAAAAGTTTGTTGGCACCTCTAAAAACGTGGCATTCATAGCCTTCCACATCAATCTTAACGAACTCAACCTTGTGCTGGGCAAACTTGTCGTTCTTTATCTCATCAAATATGTTCACATCAAATTCCCCGCGGGACTGGAAAGCACCTTCAGGTGGAATGCCAGGATTCGTGTCATTCCCACACGAGACATAACCATCGCCAATGTTGTTGTTGGGCGATACCAAGTAGCAATGCTGATTGGCATCACCCAAACCATTTTCGTGAAGATCAATTCGCTCCACGACATCCGGGTTGGCACAGAGGCTCGCTTTGAAGAGAGCCCGGTTCGCTGGCATCGGCTCAAAAGAGGTGACGTTCCAACCACTCTTGGCCAGTGCGAAACTGTAAAATCCCAGATTTGCACCAATGTCAACTGCGCGACCCGGAGGGCCATAGTTTCCTGCATTGAAGCCTTCCCAGTTGTGCCAACGCGTCAATCCCCGACTCACAGCGTCATGCGTGGCGTACACCGCCAGCCAAAAGGGTTTTACCCCTGGGATCTGAACCATTGCCCATGTCAGCCGCTGCTGGGAGGACCTGGGGCCATCACAATCTCTATTCACGGCGACCTCCGTGGAGGAAGGTGCATCTAGGCACTTCCCCTTTTTATCTGGATGATACTTCCAGGTCAGCTTCCAGGCACATGTTGGGTTATCCCCTCCCAGTGTCTCAAGAACATGAAGAAGTGAGGTGAAAGCCATCAACCTCAACGTCATGGGCAACAGAAAAGGGAAAGCAACAGCGGTTGCTTGCGGGTACTGGCAGTGCTGGCTGGCTTGATCGCTGATGGCTCCCAAACATGACTCAACATTGGCAGCACCAGCGCTATGATTAAGCAGGCACCAGGAGCCCCAGGTCGTGTCAACTTGTAAGCTGGGCATCCGCTGCGGGCCACTAAGTATTTCTTTCATGAAAATGGAGGAAACACCTGGCAGCTGTCCCAGCCTCCGTGTTTTTGTATGGTGAAGCCACTGCACCAACCAGGTCCTGCAACAACTGTGCCATGGTGTTCTCCAGACCAGCAATTTTTGAAATGCTGAGTTTTCAAGCTGCCTTGAGTTTGCCTGCCACACGTCCTTCCAAACATGTTGCAGCAACATGAAGCAATGCAAGATTCTTGAACTGAACCTCAATAATCACATGAATAATGACAGCACAAATCTAGGACTGTCAGCATTCAAGGAACCTATCTCGCAGGTTCATCTCCATGTTTTAAACTTTTCCAAACCATGTCGAACCACAATCAGGACTTCCCCTCAGAAAATTAATGAACAGCAAAACGGCTTGTCGGAGTTGGTTTCAGGTGGGAAATCTCCAAATAAGTGCTTTAACTGGGCATCTCCAAACATTCAAGTATATATATAAGTAAATTCACGACCGCTGGCAGATGCTGTCCTTCCGATCTCTTTGCCCGTGGCGAGCCAGGCCTCAGCACAGCTTTCTAGTGTCCCTGCATCGAGACGCCCAGAATGTTTCTATGCGAACATGTGACATGGGTCATTTGAGTAACCTGTGCTTACAAAGTGCTATGTGCAGTTTCTTCTTGTTAACATGGTGGTTGTCTTTGTTACAAGGTGCAGCACTTGCTACCCATCCATTGCGTTTGGTGTGGCATAGGCAGGATTGTGCATCAACACGCCTTAGCTGATATCCATCGACAGCAAATCTATGCATCCACACCAATGTCTGCTATCCTACTCGTCTCTATCTGTTGTGCCTGAACTGTTCGCAGCTGATCTCTGTCAATTTATCCCTTTGGCAATCTGTTTCAACATAACCAACCCTACCCACTCTTGCACATATGATTGCTTCCTCTACATAAACCTTGGTCAAAATGTCGTTGCAGGCTATATCAAATCTCAGGCCAACTTGCTGCAAGTTTACTTCATTCTATGCCAGCTTCATGTCTAAGAAACAACTGGAATGAGGTTTCAAGTTATACTGTAATTATCTCATACAGTATGACTCATATCCTTTATGGGGCATCATGAATGCCTCTACCTGTGCAAGCCATCTAACTACTGGCTGTCTCTCATCTTCTCTCCGTCTGAATCTACTTCAATATACCATTGAATCATCTCAGCAAATCTGTCTGAAATTAATTCCTCTTATCTCTTCTCAGTTGATCTCTTTCTTCTCCTTTTCTTCGTATCTGTCTATCTTTCCGGCGTAGCTGTCCAGTCCGGCTGTCCCACAGGGACCCCCTCCACGACTGCAGCCGCTGTAGGGCAGCTTTCAGCTCCTCCGGCAGTGGAACCTGCGGTTCCATGGCGTGGAGCTCAAAGGCTGCATTGAAAACTCAGGGAGACCCAAGTCATCCATGGGACTGGCATAGTTCGGCGTATGTATATAGTAATTCAAAAATGACCCCCCGAAAAAATAACGTCCAGTCATATATGAAAGGTTTACAAAACTACCCAAGTTTCAAGAAGATTCAAGAAGCTGTATGACACCGAAGACAACAATGATCCTGCGCACCTACTTCAATCTATCACCGGCCGTTTCAGGAACCAAAATTGGAGGCACCTAGTATGATGTAAGGCCTACGTAAGGGAATATCCCCATAAAATATGGCCTTATATAGTACAGTACCTCCATTTTAGGATCCTGGAATTCCATGGAATTCCCATTGAATCTATAAATGATCCCACAAAGCCATGGAAAGCACTCCGAAACAGAACCGAAACGAAGCTATCACAGGTGGCTTAACGAATGGCCTGGATGTCGTAGCGCCGGTCTGCCGCGAAACCGAGGCGGTGGCGATGCCTTGGTTTAAAACTGCCAGTTGAGGCCCAAGCATCGAATGCCTGAAAATCAGAATCATCCCCTAGGTACAGCAGGGTCAGTACAATTAGAACCTTGACATACCTCAACCTAACTTAATATCTCAATTGATTCTAACATATTCTTACATATTCTTACCCACTTCACTTCCCCACCATCATTTGCGAGCGGTAGCCCGGTCCAACTTGCAGCCTGCAATCAAGTCGCAAGAAGCTTCCTGGCCAAAGGAAGGACAGCAGCAGTGTTGATTATGGAGAGACTTGGCAAGTGAGCTCATATCTCTGGCCCACAATTGTTTCAAGATTTTTTCAAAAAGAAATCAGGGGAACATTGACCACGGCTGTCTGCAAGAGAAGTCCTTTCAACCATTCCATGTGCTCTCCATGGGAGAAAAAAAAGGAACTCATCCGAATTCCCCATCGCCCAGCCTCCACAAAGCCCACTGTCTCGGTGGAAGGTGGCTGCACCTGGGTGCTGTGGCAAGCAGTGACGTTTTTGAGCTTTGATTTTTGGAGGCACCTATGATTCAAAGAAATTAGCATTTTACATGATCTTATGTTTCCTGCAAATTCCTTCTTCAGCCCATTGTGGGATAGAAGACAAATACGATTTAATGAACGATCAAGATTCCACAGGATACGTCATTCAGCAGCATATGGGTAGAGCTAAGCCACTGGAATATCTTCCGTCACGGACCACAGCATGGCCAATATGTGCCATATGACTCCTGGCGCACCAATACAGCCTTCAACATGCCCAGCAGAATGTCAAGAGGTGGGTGTGTCAAGCATGGGGGAGTGGATTTCACGGATTCTGATGGACTATGACTATGCCCATGCCCCTGCTGCATTGAAGATGGAGCAGATAATGAAAGCAATGCGTGGTGATAGATGCTTTACACATGAATCAAAATTGTGCTGATTACTTCTGACAGTCTCTCCGTTGGGTGTTGATCTGAATCTTCTGACTTGTTCGGGGCTGCAGCCTTTAAAAAAACAGTTCTGTCCTGATTTGGTGCTTGCGACCTGTGTCAATCTGAATTGTCACCACCTTAGCGAAACGAAAGCAGTGTGTCGATTGAGATGCTATGTCTTCCTGTGATTTCCTGTGAGTGCGGGTTTGAAAATGGCGTATAGCCACCGTATAGCCTGATTGTTTCCCAGCTACTGCCCAATTCTTCTTTGGTTCCAACTGTGTGTAAACAATGTTTCGACATCAAATCCCACCCAAGAAGTTGAAACGCACATGGACAGGCTCGCAGTGTCACCCGGCAAGTCCCCCAGACAGTGTGTAGCAGCCGAGGCTCAGTAAAGGTCATGGCCAGAACTGGGAAGTAGCCGTAGGAGCCCACCTCAGTCAGGACATTGTGAGATCTGGGCATCCTATGTGACCAAATGTGGTCAAGCCAACCAGTTCTCACCGTATCTAAAACATGATATGATTTGGGAGACCGTACTGTATGTACATGTAGAATTGATTCTGACATTGACCTAGTCAAAATCCAACATGAGGACGAAACATGCAACCCAACTTCCAACTCCTAGATAGAAACTCAAGATAGTTATCCTGTGTGTGCCAGACACTCCATCCAAGTATTCCTATCAAATCCTTAAACAAGCCTTAAACTCTGAAATCAGCCACAGCACCTTGATCCGCGTCGATGCCGCTTTGCCCAGGCCCACCTCCGTCACTGGAGATATATCCCACAGCCGCGCAGTGATGCCTCGGTGTAGAGCCAGTTAGATGGCATGCTTTTTGAGGAACCTTTCAGTCAAGAGAAATGCCAGAATTTTAATGGGCTAACATCATCTTCAAAAAAGCATGAACAAACTCTTGGGGGTTCCGGTTGATGTTCATTACCGGTGATGGAATGAAATTGGATTTCAGTTGGCGCACCTCAACCTTGAGCACCTCCAAAACCCAGGAGTATCCGACTATAACATAGATTTGATCTGGTGGAAATTCACATCGTCCCAGTAAATTAAAGGACCCATCTTGAAGTGGCAGCATCACCAGGCAAATCCCCAGCAAAGGCACTTCTAGAATGCTGCACGAAGCCATGGCAAAGCACGACATATTCTCGCAAAATCTGGCCTGGCATGTCTGCCCCTTGGAACTACAGTGAAACAGGCACATGATCACCATAGGCTTTAGCAACAAGACAATGAGTTACACAGCAATGCAGGCTATGAAAACTGAAACTGAAAGGGCAGTTAGATGCAATTAGGCTAAAAGCAACATCTCACACCATCTCCACATGTGCCCCAAGAGTTGTGGATGCACCCACACGCACTGTGGGATTTCTCAATTAGGTCATGGCCAACCACGTCATCTCCCAGTGCATCCCTAGTACCGCGCCTGTGTGGAGCTGCAGTTGGAGGTCAGCATAAGCTTCGTAACTCTTTGCCTCACACAGGGAGTTGCTGAGGGTCTGTGTCCTGCTGTGTGACCTGCACAAGTTCGACCTTGGGTGATGTGTCTAGAAACAAGTGCATGCTTGTAGATTTACATGGCTATTTACGTGGTTTCATGATGTTTTGATGGGGGTTCCTTCTTATAGTAAATAGAATCTTATGGATGCTCAAGCTTCGGCTTGACTCGGAGTGATGTCACTGCGAGACTTCCCAAGGCATCTGATCCGCTGCCAAGCTTCCACCAACAGCAGCCCGGAGCTGGGCACATCCAAGCGATGTAGGAAGCCTCGGTGCCACGGATGGCTGCGGATGGGTGGCTGTGCCATCTACGGGCCACTGCAGCGTGAGGGGCCCAGATCTACGTTGAGGTCCTGGAAAATGGGCAAAGGTCCCACCTTGCAAGGGGGCAAGTTGGTCAGGAGAGATTCTGATGGGGGGAGTGTCTCTGTTCATTCAACATGTCTATTACTACATGTTTTCTCTCTTCCCATCTCTTCCCTGTTTTGCGATTTATCTGCAATATCTATCGCCCTGTGCCGTCTGTGAACCCAAGTGTTTTCCCCAAATGTGATGTTACTTTACAGGACTTCGTTTGATGTCAGTCAAGGCAGTCAAGATTTCCTGTCGGGGATTGACAATTTATTGATGTGCCAACATTGACATGCCCCACTGATCACATTTACAGGTGAGCCACATGCCCTCGCACGAAATCAATCAATTGCTGGGGCGAGTGGTTGTCGTAGACTTCCCATCCCACGGGTTTGTACACCACAAGCCGATCACTCCTTGGGCTGGGTTGGATTGCAAACTGGTTTGAAGAGGGTGGGCACAAACTTATACCCCCGATTGCAACAATACCCAACAACATCAAACAACGCAGGGCTACCAGTAACATAGAGTATCATCATATTATCATATTAATATCGTATCATATCAGATCGTCCTGCACACAAGGTGATCGCTCAGGCATTGCTGATAATTTTCCCAATTGTCTTCTCATGTCTTCTCCCTGTTCGGACCATAGCAGGGATGCTGCGAGGCTTCACTGCCCAAATCTGCCATCAGCCACGAGACAAATCCAGGGCCACCACTGGGTCTGCGTCCGGCTGGAAGATCTGAGAGGCAACTCGTCCAGCCTGTCCAGTTAACGACATGGGGCAAACTCCTAATTTTCATCACACCATGCATCATGAAGCCACAAACATGAAAGCTAGAAGCTGATACCAAAGAATTCACAAGAAACAAAAGGCTGGGCTAAACACTTCCCAGTTTCAAAACACCATGTCTTGAAAAAATGCGCCCCGAATGTTCGCATCATTTTTCAGGCAAGGCCTAAGCGGTGTGTGCATCCAAACAAGCCAAAAATTGCCCATCAACCAGCATGAAGACGTGTGCACAGCAAAGCATGCAAAGCACAACCCGCAATCGATGCACAACCAGTGGCGTGCACTGAACGCGGATCGTTCTGTTTTGGTTGCGCGGAAACCGTGCGGTGACTGATTCGGTGGCTTGTGTCAGGCTGCCGAGGCACGCACAAGTTGCGGTGGAAGAGACAAAATTCGGATCTGGTCAACAGGCATTCAAGCCCATAGTGGGCTGCCAACACCATGAGGTCGAATCATGTCAGGGCAAACGGGGGTTGCAATTTTTGAGGAAACATCAGGTGCTCTCCATTTCGACCAAATCTGTTGATCACCGCAACCTGTTCGAATTAGTCCGTCAGGTACCCTTCGGTATCTGGGATGGTCACTGCATCACCTCCATCTCGCTTCTTGCCACGGCGGAACTGCCTCTTGTGAGAGCCCTTGCTCAAGATGGAGGGTGGCCTCATGAAGGCTGCAACGGGAAGGTCTGGTCGAAAGGAAATCTTCAACACCATAGTTGGTTCGAGCTTCCATTCCTCGGCTTGCTCTGAAGGTCATCGCTGGGAACAGGGTTGTATTGCATGTTAAAACTAAAACATGCAAGAACATGTAAGAACAGAATAAACAAATCCGAAAAAAATGAAACTGGGAGGCAAGAACATAGAAAAGAATGAAAAAAACGCGAAAAAAAGGGATGCAGAAGGGAGTGTCCCTCTGAAACAAAACTAGGAATCCATGGAGGTCAGCTTCGCCTGCGTTCCATCCAAAATCACTTCGCTGCCGACCTCGTGCTCCTTTGCTTGGACCTGAGCAAGTGTAGGACGGAAAGACACAGCGTTGGAGTCTGAACGCATCTCACAAAGAAACAAAGGGGGTTCTCTGAGGCGAATGACGGCCGGTGATTCACTTGATTTGTCTGGGTAACAGCATGGGAAATTTGAACAATATAGAGCAAACAAACCTCTTAACATGCAAACGTGCGTTTCACCCCCTTCACACCCTTTGCAACTTTGCCCAAGCACTGTCTTGTTCCCAGGGATGAGAATGCGATGATCAGGGCTCACCACCAGAAACGACTGATCCGCCTTTAGCTCGATAACAGCATCCACCCGATGTTGCTCAGGTGGCTGGACGACTTCCACTGGTGTGCCATTCGCTGCAACCACTTGGGCGCCCTTGAAGAGCATCTTGGCTGGGGACAGGATTTCACCACCAGCTTTCACAACATCGAAAAGGGTATATCGGGAAGATAGCAGCATGGCTTTCCAGTGACGTGAATCCACGAACCAGCTCCTCCGGATAATATATATATATATATGGATGATGTGTCACTGGCTCCGCCGCAGCTGTCCACACGGGACATGCCTTTGATCTTGTTTCCCATGGATAACACGAGCTGCTCGAACTGGTCCACTTGGCTTTTCAAAACTGCCATCTGCTCCGCAAGACCCAGGTCAACTTTGGTTTTGAGCTTAGATTGGTCCAGTCGACTGCCCCTCATTTCTTTAGGAAGTTCTGTCAGCTCTGTCGCCATAGTCTCGCCACCAACGCTGGAGGCAGAAAATGGATCGCCAACTCTGTTGCTCCTAGTCTCCTTTTCCATGGCTGAGATGACTGCAGTCAAACTGTCCAAGTATGTCCAAGTAATCCAAGTAGCTAGCTTGGCTTTGGAGAGCTGCCGCCTGGTCAACAAGCCCTTGCTCAAGCTTACTCTCTAGCTCTAATTGGGTTGCTCAGCATTCCTCCATTTCTTGGATGAGCCCTGTCAGCAACTCTTCAAGCCTTTGAGTCGAATCTGTGATCTTCGTCTGCATCCAATCGATTTCTTTGAGTCCGAAGACCTGACGAAATTGCTCCCATGTCATGATAGCCACCAATCTGCCTGCCAAGACTTGACAGCAATGACATCCGCGCGTGATTCAAGAAAAGCTTGCTCGGCTTGATCGCTGATGGCTGAATGCTAAGAGGATCCAGATTTGCATTCCTGGTTTTGGCATTACTATCATCAGCACATATCAGCACTGCTACTAGTTAGCAAAAGGGGGAAAATCCCGAGATCATCAAACATCCATGATCATGGTTAGGTGACCACACAATTCACAAGCAAAGCATGGCTACCCTTCTCAGTTCGAAACACCAAGCCCTCTAAAAATGCATTGCAGCATTATTTTGCTGCCTGGGCCTAAGCACAGCGTGCATCAAAACGCGCCTAAAATTGCCTTACTTAAAATTTTCAGGCGCCCAGCCAGCACGAAGACACGTGCACAGCACAACCCCCAATCGAGGCACAACCAGCAGTGGATCAGTGGCGTGCGCTGAAAGCGGGTCGTTCTGCTTTCGGTTGCGCGGAAACCGTGCGGTGACTGATTCGGCGGCTTTTTTCAGGCTGCCGGTGCACGCACAAGTTTCACTGGAAGAGACAAAAATCGGATCTGGTCAACAGGCATTCGGCTCGGCTGCCAACACCATGGGACCATGATGTCACATCAAATAAAGTCATGGCTATAATGGATGACCCTTGGGGCCGCATTTCCTTTGAAGGAAATATCAACCATTGTCAAATGCCTTTCATCTTGACCAGATCTTGGTATCACCGCAACCTGTTCGAATTAGTCCGTCAGGTACCCTTCGGTATCTGGGATGGTCACTACATCACCTCCATCTCCTCGCTTCTTGCCACGGCGGAACTGCCTCTTGCGAGAGCCTTTGCTCAAAATGGAAGGTGGCCTCATGAAGGCTGCCACAGGAAGATCTGGTCGAAAGGAAATCTTCAGCACCATAGTTGGTTCGAGCTTCCAATCCTCGGCTTGCTCTTAAGGTCATTGCGAGAAAAATGGTGGTGTTTCGTGTAAAAACTCCAGCATGGAAGAACATGTAAAAACAGAATGAACGAATCTAAAAAACATTAAAATGGGAGGAAATAACATATTATAGTTAGAAAAGAATGAAAAAGGGAGTGGCATTCGAAGCGAAAGACAGGAATCCATGGAGGTCAGCTTGGCCTGCGTTCCATCCAAGATCACCTCGCTACCAACTTCAAGCTCCATTGCTTGGACCTGGATAAGTCAAGCGATCCCAGCGAAGCATGTGGCACTTGAGTCTGAACGCATGCGACAAAGTTAGGCAGTTCTGGGGCCAACGGCCGTTGATTCAGTTGATTTGAGTGAGAAAGGCAGGAGAAAAACATTGGAACCGGATGAACAAACCTAATACTACAGCAATGTAAATAAGCATGCAAACAGACTGAAATGTTGGAAGCAAAACGGACCAACTTTGCCCAAGCACCGTCTTGTTCCCAGGGATGAGAATGCGATGATCAGGGCTCACCACCAGAGAGGAATGGTCCGCCTGCAGCTCAATGACGGCATCCACCCGATGTTGCTCCGGTGGCTGGACGACTTCCACCGGTGTGCCATTCGCTGCAACCACTTGGGCGCCCTTGAAGAGCATCTTGGCTGGGGACAGGATTTCACCATCAGCTGTCACAACCTTGAAGTAGGTATCTGCAAGATAGCAGCATGGCTTTCCAGTAACGTGAGTCCACGAGCCAATGGAAGCAGCACTGGATATGGAAGATGCCTCGCTGACTGCGTGTGGGTCCAAGTGGGGCACGTTCTGGATCTTTTCGCCCATGGATGACATCAACTGCTTCAACTGGTCCACTTGACTTTGGAAACCTGCCATCTGCTGGGCAAGGCACAGGTCAAGCTTGGTTTCAATCTTAGATTGGTCCGGTCCACTGCCCTTCATTTCTTGACGAAGCTCGGTCAGCAGTGTGACCAGAGTCGAGTAACCACCACTGGAGGCAGAAAATGGGTCGCCAACTCTGTCGCCCCTTGTCTCCTTTTCCAGGACCTCCAGGACTGTGATGACTTTAGTCTCGAAGTTGGATTGGTTTGCTCGGATTTCTTGGGTGAGCCCTGTCAGAAGCTGCTCCAGCCTTTGAGTCGCGCACCAGAAACTGGACGTGAAACCTGAGATGCAGTCCATCTGACAGGAAATGCTGCTGATCTTCGCCTGCATGGTTGTACACATCTCGTCCACTGTATTGCTTAAAGCTGAAACCTCCTTCGTTGTGGAAGCTGAGACCATGTCAGTCAACCTTTGCATTCCTGAGGGAATTTTGCTGATCTTTGTGCCCATTTCATCCACTTTGCTTGTCAAAGCTGGAAGAGAGTTGTCCACCTTCCCCTTCAGCACCTTCCCCTTCAGCCCTGATAGCGTCTGTTGGTGTGCGTGGGTTTCATCTGTAAGGAATCCAAGGATTCCTAGCACTCCAATTTGCAAAAAAGTTAATACACCGGCCAGGAGCCAAAGCGGTGCAACATTGCACATATAGCACACTAGCACAAATAAAGCAAATAAAGCAAGGCGACCTGTGCAGTCCATTGGGTCCAATGTTGCCACGACTTGACACCAATGGCAGCCTCCCTTGATTCAAGAAAAACTTGCCTGGCTTGATCGCTGATGGCTGAAGGTTGTAAACGGATCCATATAAAAGGATCCCAAAAGAGCCTTGCATTCCTGGTCTTGGCACTACTATCATCAGCACTGCTATTAGGAAGCAAAAGTTGGGGGAATGCCAAGTTCATAAAACATTCTTGATCATGGTTAGGTGAAGGTGGCCACAGCTGAAAAAAGCTTTCAGAATGCAACCAACAGTCGCCGTCTCCGCATCAGAATCTTTCCAACTCAAGCGCGACCAGGCAAAAACACCAAAGGATAGAAGTTCGTCAGCAGACCGACCTACGGTAGGTGTCCATTTAGTTGCTGGTCATTAGACATCAAAGCAAATATGGTGCCTCGAATGCTGGGTATGGTGAGGCCACAACGCCCAGCAAGTCCTGCTGTAGGAACGCTGCCATGGGAATGGCTGGGGTGTCTGTGATCAACTGGTTGGGAAATGTTGGGAACATGATCAAAGTGATGGGGACGGCACGAGTTGACACATGAAACCACCACCCACCTCTTATCATCAGCCGAAAACTAGTGCTTGGAAGATGTGTCCTTCCAATCGTCGCCTGTAGTGAGCCAAGCACCGCTCCTAGCTCCCAGCTGCTGCCCCAACAATTGTGCAGTATGGAACCCACACCGGATCTTGTCCAACAAATTGTGCACTCCGTTTGTTGACTTTCCTGTTGAATTTCGCACTGTAGCTATTTCCACACCTTTACTGCCCACCAGATGCTCACTAGCAAATACATCAAAAAGCGCATTAATTAGCCTACGCCATAGAATCGCACTTCAGGGAACAGTTTGCCACAATAATAGTTATTGGGAATGCAAGCACACATTCCTACCTTGTCAGCCGCCACGTGCAGGTTGCCAGCCCTGGTGATAACATCAACCCCTAACAGCCTCAACCGTCTCCGAAGTTCGCCCCAAATCTCCCGCAGCAGCCGAAGAAGCGCCGGCGGCCAGTGGCGCACAGCAGCTGTCAAAATGCGCAGCTCCTGGAAATGAAGGGGCTACAGACTTTGGCCAACTTTAGCCCACGTTTTTTGAATTTTAGGATGGATCCTTACCGAGATGAACCATGATGAATTTGGGGGCACCTGGGGGGGGGCGAATTATGGAATCAAAAAGAATAATTGGGTGCACATCGGCGGTCAAGTTTTCTTTTGACCGAGCCCACAGCGCCTACCAACACCAAAGAGGTACTGTGTGGGTGACATGACCTGCCCACTGCCACCCCAACGTGCTGCAGCTCACCGCAGGACCGCTTTTTCCACGGGCTTCTGAAAGGCGCCCATCTCAGCGCAGAGGGCGTCCCAGTCTTCGGTCCAAAGGCCCTGATGATCGCGCACCACACTGAGCGGCGAAGTCTAAGGATGGGGATGGGGATAGGGTGGCTCATCTTCGCTACCAAATGATTGGTAAATTTATGATTAAATTCCTGGATGAACGTTGGCACTGTGGCACTGTTAAGTTAACATACGTCGATAGTATAATTAATGAAGAATAGTAGGGGCACAACCAGCACCAATAAAGGCTGTTATATATCAAAGAAGATCAAAGGCCAATGGCCCAATCTCCTCAAGAAAGACACAGGGTGTTGGCCATTCTTGATCTTTCTTGGGCCCTTTGGATTCCCTAAATCCACTGGTATTCCACTGGTCAACTTGCAATGAATCGATTGGGGAATGATGATTGAATAGAATCAACAATAAAAACATGGTGGAAAGTAATTAGAAAGTTGCGAACATCAACGCATATCAACGCCCAGAGGCAGTTCCTCCTCCTGAAGTTTCACGTCTCTGCCAGTGGCTGTTCCTGGCGGTGCTTCGAGGATGTTAGCACACATGCAAATGGAATCTAAAATGCCAAAACTATCCAAAAAAAATGCAACCAAACTTGGATCCATCTGTCTCCCAGGCTGTTTCTACAGTACCCTGCAGCCATGCGGCTGCCGCAAACCAGCACTTGCCACTTGGGTTCTCCCCGCGACAGCGCCGTCAAGCGCCGCTCCGGGACCAGCTTTGCCGCTTGGACGGCGTCCAAGACATCGTTGGCACGGCGATGGACGTGAACAATGCCTCAGGTCGCAAACTTCTCCAGTCATTTGTGAGGTGGGCGGTTGTAGTCCTGGAGTAGATCATATTTGCAAAAAAAAAGCTGTTGATGAATTCGGTTCATAGGTTGTATAAGGGCTGCTGGGGATCATAGGGTGCAGGAACCAATGGTGAATGGTTGATACTGCACGCGGTTGATTCATGATGTTAAGTGGGGCAGCAAACTCTCAGATTTGCCATAATGAATGGTCTTACTGCTGTTCAGCCACCATAGGTATTAGCTCACATCACGAGCAGATTGTTGCGCTCAAGCTGATGCACTTCAATTAGGCTTGCTGAAAGCTGTCTCACCATATACTCCCTGGCAAAGCGATAAATGGCCAACTCCAAACCCATATGGTGAGAACCAAAGGATGCAAGCCCATTAGCCACCGAATGCAGCAGAGTGGCAGAATTTGCCATCTCTTTTGAGCATCTTCGAGGCTGCTAACGCAAAGTCATGAACGCCACCACGTAATTCATAGTAGCAGAAACGACGTTGGCTGTGCTCCGGTAACTTCTTGTCCTGCAGCAAGAAAGGGCGCCACACATGGAAATGAAATGCAAAAATGCAAATGTGATTGCATGTGACCGTTCTGATCTTCCCAAAACTGGCACCGAAAAAGATGGAAAAACATTTACAAAACAGTTGCCGCTGAACCTGTGTCTGCAACATCCGGAACACTGGTCACTGGATGTCATCGGATGTCACTGGTCCTCCGGAGCGATGTACGGCGGATTCGCTGTGACCAGGTCGAAACCACCAAGCTGGGCCAGGAGGGTGGCCTCAGCTGGCCATTTTCGAGGGCCAAGCTGCTGATGGTGAACACGTGAATCGATGTGAATAGTTGTTGAGAGCAATCCACACTTGAGATAGCACCATCAATACCGCCATGTACCGCCTAACATGCCTAACCAGGCTCATGAGTTTGTCCCAACAAGTGAAAAACCAAGCTGTAGTGCGAGTGTCTTGTGGTGCGCCCGCCTGAATCGTGTTTACAGTCGTGTAAACTATTCAAGCACAAGTAAACTGGTCGCAGTCTCATGGATAATCAGATTGTAGACATTTGTAGACATTTGTAGACAAAGAAAAGTGACCTGTAAGTACAGTTTGCCATAGCCAAGGTTCATTCCTCAAATCGCCATTGATCAGCTGCACCCTCTGCTCCAGCTTCAGCAATTTGACCGTTCTGCTCAGAAGCTCCACGCTTTCCTCCTGAGCTTCCACGGCTGTCAACTCGGCTTCATGCGGCTGCTGGGCCAGCCAGAAGAGGCCCACGGAACCAGTACCTGTCAGGGGTGGAATCTGGCCAGCAGAGGATGTGGAAAGTCCTCTGGAACGGGGATGTATTATGAATGAAGCGAGTTAAAGAATTGAAGGTTGCTGAGCCCAGAGCATCAGCTAAATGTGATTCTGTCATGCGAGTTTTGGACCAGAACCCACCCAACTTCAAGCTCCTCACCCCCCACCTGCCCCCAAATCCAACAGTCGCTTGGAGTTCGCTTTGGCCCTCCACGCTTCCCTTGCCAGCAGCAGATCGTCGCCATTGAAACGGTAGCCGTTCTTCACCTGGTGGATCTGCCAGCCGCGGCACAGCCGATCCAACACCACGGGCTTTCCAAGGAGGCTCGGTGCTGCCGGTACGGCGCTTAGGGACCGCAATCCCAGGTGTGCCAAGGGTAGCAGGGCCAGGGGCCATGGGCGGCGGATCATCAGGTCATGTGAGCCACTTACAATGTGTTTGACCCAGACTGACTATATAATAATGGACATGATGCCCTCTTCAATTTCCTTAGAGTTGGTCATGTCAATTGCTATTGGCCAATTGATGTCGCTCCCATAGTTGAGATCGACAACCAAGGCATTGTCATTTCCTGTTGTGATGCAGCTGGCTGAATGCCAATGATGAGCATAGTTTGCGGTGTCAAAGACGGCCAACTTGAGGATGTATTTTTTGAGAACCCCCACCCCAAAAAACAGTCGGCTGGTTGCTATTGAATATCTTTTTGAGGAAACTGTTTAGGTCGCTTTCCAGAATGGCTTGGGGTCCGGCACAGTATCTCTGTTGTACAATTGATGCATCTGGCTCTTGCATGCTCTTGCTGTGTTGTGGTCAGGCTGGTTGTCTAGGCAACAGTTGTCCACACTGCTGATCCAATTTGAGCAGAAAGCTGCCTGAACTGAGGTCTTAATCTTGACAAAAGCCAGACGAAATACGAAAGAGATCACAAGAGGTCCATCGCTTGTAGTCCTGGGACCTACCAAGCTACTGTAAGTGCAGGGTCTGAATTGATCAATGACCAACATGACGTGGCGCATCAACCCCCGTGTCTCCTCATTGCTAAAGTCCTTCATGCAGAGTCGGGCATCTGCCGTAATCTTCTCAGCCAGTGGCACGCTGAAGACATTCAGAGTTGCCTCATTTCACAGTCAAACTGGATCAAAGCTGAAAGGAGATTAACCTCCCATCGTCATACATATCCGACATATCCTCTGGGTAACATAAACATAGCTATAGACAAACATTACAAACACCGTTTTCATAGGTAAATCATGGTAAGTCATGGTAAATCCACCAACTAAATGGGTAATTGTCCAGCCGCGCCACCGCCGCCCACGCCAATGCTGCCACATCCGCCCCCCGCGGCGTGGCATCCGCCGCCAGCGCCGCTGCAAAGGCAGCTGCCAGGCGCCAAGGGGTGGGGCGAAGGCCTGGCTTTGGCCAGATGCTGCTGGATTTTCTTTGGAGAAAATGGATTGAGATGATACCACTCTTGACCTACTTTTGCTGGTGATGTTCTAGAGTACGGACACTTTCAACAGAATTTGGTTGGTGAATGTTGGTGATTTTCAACCTAGTATGAGGGATAATGTAATTCTGGATCAAGCTGCAGGTGTGCTAGGTTCTATCTTGAAGGCCCAGATGTTGCTATCTTGAAAGAATCTCACACGAGAATGAACATCCTCTTGCAGCTGGGCAGCTCAGTTTTGCTAGGGCCCATGGCAGAAAGCTGCTGGACCACGGTGCTATGGAGCTGTCTAGACCTCTAGCAGCAGTTGAGGCACTCGGAGATATTTTGAAGCAATGCTTTTCAAAAAAAAAATGTGGGGAAAAAAGTACGCTTTCCTGCAACCTGTAGAGTTGTACTTGAAGATAAACTGCATCAACAACAACAGCACAGAGTCTTCCACAACATGTTGAGAGAGCATATTGACATGCCGCGCCACTCATCAGCAGTTGGAAGGCGTCTCTTCTGCAGGAAGGCGCCAGTGAATTCATCAGGGTCCCCAAACCTCGGACACATGAAGCTCACAGAGGCAAGGGGTGAAAAATCCATGTCCCATAAGACAGGTGAACGACTCGAAGGACTCTAAGGGGTAAAGTCAAAAAATGTCAAAAAAAGATCTTCTTTAGTGAGGTACAACGACCACATACTCCCACTATCTCCCACTATCTGATTTTTCTCGTTTGAGCTGAAAAGGGTTGAAAAGTTCCCCTGACAAGGCGTCCATTCAGCACTTCTCAGCAGAACTTTCTTCACATCAAAGCTCCATGGCGCTAGCAACTTGCACATCTGAAGCAGCCACTGTCACAGGCGAGCAGCTGATTTCATCTGGTATGAGTTGCATACCAGCCATTTGTTCTACCATGTGAAAGGCATGCATCCAATTTCCAGTGGCAGCACTGGCGCTGATTGCTGCATTCAAACCTGCCAAGGCAGCTGGTTCAGCAGAACCACATCTGGAACAACCAGCGGATGCGCCCTACATGTTTTGGCAGTGATCTTCTAAGTCCCGCAAGTGATAACATGGGAGGTAGTTACCAAGTCACGAATGAATAATCATGAATATTGAACGCCGGAACATTGAACGTTGCTCTGCGACACTTTTTCGAATGGCGAGGGTGAAAGCTCTGATGTCTAAATGGGAAAAACGTGACATGAGCAAGTTTCCGGACGCCAGTCGAAACATCTCAGGCCAAAATCTCACGCCAGAGGCGGAGTGAAAACTCACATAAACTCGCATTGGCTGTCGATGGTGACGCGAATGCGAGGTCAGAAAATTGGGGAAAGTTCTCATCAACCTAAGTCGTTGAGAAGTTCCCCCACGCTCACTTCTTGGCTTGAATGGTCTCAGCAACGTTCTCTGGCACAGGCTCGTACTTTTCGAACTCCATACCTGGGAGCTGGCACACGTTTTTTCCAGGAGCATCTTCTACAAAAAACAGCTGTTGCTGATGGTCTTCATCAATCTACAATTTGTCAGTCCATGCCCTTTCTTTACTTTGTTTTCACCTTGCAAAGCCACCTCACTAACAATCCAATTTTTCCACTTGGATCCACTTCGTGATTGATTCGCTGAGATGGTCCCGTTGATGCATGAAAGCTTGACTAAATTGGCCCAGCTGCTGTAGTTGGCGCGGCCCTTGGAGAGATTTCTCAACTCCGCGATGTAGCTGAACATCTCGGCCAAAGGAACCTTGGCCGCTGGAATCGCATCAAAAAAGGAAGAATCACCTGGAACTCTCATCTGTATACATCATATATGTGCTTCTTGGATCTTCTTGGTAGGTTCGCCACTTGGGTTTTTGAACGCATTCCTGCTGTTGCTTCAGCATTTGTTTCCGACTATGTTTCTTCTTCTTCTGTCTTCCCCATCCACCATCCACCAGCCCGCCCAATCGCCACCGCGCCACGCTGGCGTTCACCACGTGCAGGTTGCTGCGGGTGCCCAGCTCGTTGACGATGCCACGGCGGCTGTTGAGGTCGCCGATGATGTTTCCTGGAAATCCCAAGGTTGTAAAAAAAATTGTACTCGGCTGATTTGAGCTCAAAAATGTATTTGTTGAGGCAAAAACGTAATTTGTTTGTTTTCCTTTGGGTGCACGTTGTGATCTTAAGCAATAGTTTTGGTAGCTTTCCACTCACACTGCCATCAAATCTGAAGAAAAAACTAATTAGGCAACCAAGATCTACAGAAACATGACTAATGTACAACTCTTGGGGTATAAATGCAACATGTCAGTGCCAACAAATGGCCCGAAGCAGCGCGGATCAAAACCAAAAACCACATTGGACTCCATTCCGTGAATTTCCGCGTTTGTTCCGCAAATTTCCGCGTTTGTTCCGGGAATTTCCGCTTTTGTTTTTGGCGCGATTGTGTTCAAAAAATGGAATTCACCCATCAACACGGCTGCAAAGCCATGCCACAGGTTGCTCAAGGCCTTTAACCACCCAACCAATTCCAGGTGAGTGCAAGACACAATGCCCCATTACAAGATTTTGTGGTGGGATGCATCATGGAGTAGTGACACTTGCGGAAATTCTGGCGCAAATGATTCTGTCCCCACTAAGTCTTATTTATTCCCTTGCTTCATGACGGCCCAAACGGCCGAACAAGCAAACAATGTCCAGCGTACTCAAAATATGAAAATGTTCAAAAAACGGCTTTGTTTCTGAAAATGTATCAATAAATGAATTTGTTCGAAAAAACACGGTTTTCCAAACACATACAAAAATTATATGCATACTTATGGCTGCTTAGGTTCCCATGTACTCCTCAGGGGTGATGACCTCGACCTGACCACGGCATGGCTGGAAAATGGTGATGGAAACTAAGAGGTGAAGCAAACTTCTGGAGTTCATGATGAAGACAATGGCAAGGGATGTCCATAGTTTGTATCTGCATGGTCTGTCATCGGTTTCAAGACACTCCCACCCACATCATACACAAAAATTTCATAAGAGGTTACACACGTCTACCTGCTATACAGCACCTCACCTATCATCTAGGTTATTCACAATGGATGTTGTTTTTCCTCGCCTGTCATGTCACTGTGGTGTCACATCATCTACCCTGGCTTTCACAAAATCTTCGAAGTTACAACATGTTGAGTCATAGTTATAGATGAAACTCTCACCTCCACAACCCCACCACATCATTTATACCATCCTCAAAGCCTTCCATGGATTCAAAAGATAGAACAACAAATCCAACGGAAACAGTTGTAAATTCAACATGTTCCATCTTTTTTTGGGGTTAACATATAAAATTCTCATAGTTTAACCATGTTTAACCGTTATGTTATAGTAGTACCCCCCCCCCATCAACCCATCATAACCCATCTCTCTCTCACCCCCCAGCCCCATCCCCGGCCATCCCCGGCCATCCCCGGCCTTCATAATGGGTTCCATCACAATGGGCTTCGCCTTCCCCGCGCCCTCCTTAAAGGCCGCCCTGGCGGCGATCTCGAAGGCGATGGCCGAGGAATCCACGGGGTGGAAGCCGCCGTCCTTCAGCGAGGCCTTGACGTCCACCACGGGGAAACCCATGCGGATGCCGTTCAGCAGCTCGCCTTGGAGAAGGATGCATGGATGGATGCATGGGATTTGCCATGATTTACCATGATTGCCATAGTTAACCAACATAATGATACGTTGATACATAATGAAGATTTGAGATGGATTGGATGGATAAATCTGATTGAATGATTTAACCAATTTAACCGTTCAATATGATTTAAGCAACAAAAGTAGCTGCTGACCAGCAACAAATTAGATTTTGGATGGATGGATGGATGGATGGATGGAAGGTACCAGGATTTATCAAGGGAAATTGTGGGAATCTACACCCAAATCCAGGAATTAGCATGAATTAACCATAACCTGCAATTGGAATGAATGAGGATACATGGCACCAATGAATGGGATGGGAACTAGGATGAAGAATTATGAAGAGGGATCCAGGTTCATCTTTGGATGGACCTTCCAAAAAAAAAAAACGCCACAATGGAAGCCAGTGGCCCTCGGTGCCCTTCACCACTGCTGGGACGTACTCCTTGGGCACAGCGCCGCCAACGACGGAGTTCTCGAACTCGAAGCCCTCACCAGGGTTGGGCTCGTAGACCATGCAGAGCTTGGCCTTGTGGGGTTTCCGCAAGGGAAACGCGAACTTCTGCCGGAAGTTAAGCCCATAAAAATTTGGAACTTAATGATTTGACCAGCCAAAATTGTGGATTTGACTTGGCCAATCAATTTTTGGGGTGGCTTTGCCTATAGCCAAAAAAATCTGTTCTGGCCAAGTCACATACTGTCCAGATCCTCCCGTCTGCTTCTTGTGGGTGTACCACAGTTCCACCGGCTCTGTGATGGTCTCGCGGTAAGCCACCTGAGGTTTGCCCACCTCGGCCTCCACCTTGAACTCGCGCTTCAGGCGATCGATGATGATCTCCAAGTGCAGCTCACCTCAAAGGTGGAGGAGTTGTCATGGCTAACCACAGGTCGCACAAAGGAAAATAGGCAAAATGGATCAAAATGAGAAGAATTGAGAAGATAGTAAAGTATAAAGGATTGTGATTCTGATGTAAAGCCTAGAACTTTCGCAATTCTGTGTCGCTTCCTGGGGGCCTATGATATCCCTTGTCTGATAAGTTCCATGATTGATCATCTCCCACAGGGGGTCAATCAAAAAGTTATAGTTATATAATTGGGGGTCAATCAAAAAGTTATATATATATATAGTATTAATATTAATTAATGGCCTTTAAGTCTTTCCCAGTCACCCATGCCCTCAATGACGGTCTGGTTGGACTCCTCATCTCGGCTGTAGCGGAACGATGGATCCTCAGCGGCCAACTTGTTGAGGGCTTCGCCCAACTTGTCCGCATCCTTCTGGGAGGTGGGCTCGCAGCTGACCTAAAAACAAGCGGAAAAAACCAACCCAGTTGGTAAAGAGTCCAACACTTTATGGAGCCAGCCAATCATCAGGGCTGCATTACAAATTCCATCTTTTGGATATGTTTGGTGGTTTCATCATGTTTTATCATGTTTTATCTATCCCACTTTAGGTTGATTTGAACTTTATAAGCCTAGAAAAGCCACAGTGGGGCGCCCACCTTGATCACCGGCTCCGGGAAGTCCATCTTCTCCAGCACCACCGGGGCATCCACGGCGCACAAGGTGTCCCCCGTGGTGGTGTCCTTCAGCCCGACGATGGCGATGATGTCGCCGCACTGGGCCTCCTTGATCTCCTCGCGCTTGTTGCTGTGCATCAAAACCATGCGGCCCATGCGCTCCTTGGCCTTGCTCCTGCGCAGAATGATCAGAATGGAAGTGGTTGAAGCGGTTGAAACAAAAACGGTTTCTGTGGAAATTGTGTTCCAGATTGACCGACAAAGTTCAAATAGCATGCAAAGAAAGTCGCCTACTAAGTCCATCTCTCTCTCTCTCTCTCTCTCTCTCTGCCACAGCTTTTGGATACTGGTCCCCATGTGATCCTGCTGCAAAATATTGGCATAGGCTACATACATCTGTCTATGATCCATACCACCTCCCACATCCCACCCTGGCAGGATCTCCTTGGGTTCCAGACCATGTCACCTGCCTTCACCTTTCCGGAGTAGATGCGGTAGAAGGTCAGGGTGCCGATGTAGGGATCCGCCGCGACCTTGAAGGCCAAGCCCGATAGCTTCCTGAGGGCGGCCAGCCAAGATGCAACACTTCTTTCATTACCCATAGGATCCATGTATGCTATATATGATAACATTTACCATCTGTCCACATTGTTTTTCTTATCGCTAGATACTAGTATCTCTAAATCAACCAATAACTAACCAAGGAAAACAATGGAACAATAGAAGTGGCTGGTCTTTTTACTTCCGGGTCACCTTCGAGGGTGAACCACGACAATCCACTTTCTACCACCTGAACCCAAGCTTCTCATCTGGGGATGTCTCACGAATCAGCTCTTCTTCGTCGTTCTTGGGGTTCTTGCCCTGGGCCCGTTGGAGTTGCCATGGGTACTGCGGCCTTTTGCCATCTATCTCGCGATATCTTTTGCAACCACCATCTAAGAATGCTTTGAATTTAAACCCGAGGTTTTCTCAAATGTCTCAGTTTTGCTGGGTGAAATTGCAACGTCGCTGAGTGAAATCCCCAGTTCTCTAAGACTTTTAGCATCCGCATCACATTGAGTAAATTTCCCAATGCCCTGCCTTGGTGGGTGGCAGGTCCAAAGGAGATGGCAGGTAGTCGCAGACTGCATCCAAGAGAGGCTGCACGCCCTTGTTCTTGAAGGCCGTGCCGCACAGCACTGGCACAAAGCCTTGGTTGACCCACGAGTGACAGATTCTGACGGGTGGCATCGTGTGTCATGGGAGAAAGAAACCAGTTGAACAGTCGCATTGTGATGCCTGGTATAATATGTCCAACAAGGGGAACAGGAACAAACACATTCTCATGCTATATACTTAAACCAACCCCCGTTGCACTCCTAGCTCCTGTGTAGAACCCAAATTAAAGAATCTTCATAGTTGCTGATTTTATAATCAAGTTTCCCCTTACTGACATCACCTTGAATCACCTGAAACAATCCCACAGTAATGCACCCTCCCCATCACCCCATGCTTTAGGGGGCCAACCCCCAACCTCCAACCCCCCCAACCCCCCCAACCCCCACCAGGTAGCTGAAGGTCAGGGTGCCCTTGCGGATGCATTTCTTCAGCGTCGCCACATCGGGCGCCTCCCCCGTCTCCAGGTACTGCTCCAGGACCTCCTCGTCCTGCTCGCAGGCCTTCTCCACCAGGTTCTCGCGGTACTTCTCCACCAGCTCCTGGAATAGAAATTGCTAGGATTTCTTGGATATTTAAGGGGGGAAAATCCGTTGATGTGATTGTCTGCTTATGTTTCCTGATTGGGGCTTCGAAAATTTGGTGTTTCAAGTGGCAATTTCTGTTGTTCAAAACAAAAGTCATATGATTCCGCGAACCCAGTTTTGCATAATATGCAGAAATACTTCTCTGGCCTCCATGCCCTCGGGAATCTCATCTTTGTACTCGAAGTTGGCTCCCAACTCCTCTCCGGTCCAAATGATGGACCTCATCTCCACCAAGTCATAGACGCCCTTGAAGCCGGCCGCCTTTCCAATGGGCAGCTGGATGGGGACAGGGTTGGTGCCCAGCTGGTCCACCATCATCTGCACGTCCTTGAAGAAATCGGCGCCCTCGCGATCCTGTGGCCGATTCCTCCTGGTTCTTTTATTTGAAAGGGAAAGGCGAGATAATCAGATAATCTATGTTTTCCATAACAGCAGTGTGCCATTCATACTAAGTGGCCTAAGTGGCTATGACTACGACACACTACGACCACAGCTGGAAACAACTTCAGGTGGTATGGCTGTGTTCATGGGCTATTTGATGCAGTCTTGCACCTATATATATATATACCTATGGTTCTGATAATGTCTAGGAGTCTAGGTTGCAACTTGTCTTACCCTCTGGTAAACTAACATAACTATGGAAAATCACCATTTTTAATGGGAAAATCCACTATTTCTATGGCCATTTTCAATAGCTATTTTGACATAACCAGAGGGTAATAATTCCCCCAGCTTGCCACCAGAGGCTCCATCTTGTTGACGAAGCACATGCGCGGCACGTTGTACTTGTCCGCCTGGCGCCACACCGTTTCACTCTGCGGCTCCACTCCCGCCACGCCATCGAAGACGGCCACGGCGCCATCCAGGACGCGCAGGGAACGTTCCACCTGCGATTTCGGCGCAACAGAACTTTCACAACAAATACATACAAAATATTACAAAAATCATAGAAATACTTGATTCCACATGATTCATCATGATTCCACATGATTCCACCAACCTGAGAGCCATCATGAGCCATCATTCCCCATCATTCCATATATATCCATATATTCCATCCATCAGTGATCCACATGTCTGCACCTCCAGGGTGAAGTCCACATGCTCCGGGGTGTCCACGATGTTGATCCGGTGCTCGTTCCAGAAGGCCGTGGTGGCGGCGCTGGTGATGGTGATACCGCGCTCCTGCTCCTGCTCCATCCAGTCCATGGTGGCCTGGTGGTTGCTGGGATGGATTCTGGAAAAAAATCACCATGAGATTTCTTCACATGGATGGAGCCGAAAACGAGTTTTATATATGTTTCAATATGTTTCAAACTGGAAAAATGACGTTCTCTTTTACATCCCTGTGAGTCATGGCAGGAGAATTACATACTGATCTAGGAATCTAGGATCCAATGACCTACTGTACCCAAGTTTTTGTTTCCAAAGCATTCCAAAACTACATTCTCCCACTGGGGCCCTGCCTGTCCCTCGTGCACCTCACCGATCTTCTTCTCACGTCCGGTGTAGTACAGGATTCGCTCGGTGGTGGTAGTCTTGCCCGCATCAATGTGGGCCATGATTCCGATGTTGCGGTACTTGTCCAAGGGGATGCCACCATCCTTGCCTGGCATAGGACATGCTGGATGTTTTGCAGGGTGGCACTGCCCACCAGAAGCCAAACCAAAACCAAAATGTTGGACCGGCGGAAGCCAAGAAAAATATCCTCTAACAACTGCTTGAACTTCAAACCCCAAAACCTCGCGACTCCACAAACCAACCCGACAACTCTTCCATTCCCCAAAAATCATCCACCCGTCCCATCACATCCCATGGCCTGTGACCTCCTTCAACTGATCCAAGGTGGAGGCCTTACACTGGACCTTGGCCAATTTGTTCTGCTTCACCTTGCGCCTTTGTCCTCCCACGCTTCGCGCCACCAGGGCACCCGCCACTGCGGCCGCAGCGGCTGCACCACTGCGGGGAAAGCCACCCGTGGCAGTGGCTGCGGCGGGGGCGACCGGGGCAGCCACCGGGGTCACCAGGTGCTGCGCTTGGAGGGAGGGAGCGACGAAAGCAGCCGCCATGGTCAGAAGATTTGTTGAGGATCTGAGTTTCAAGACACCAAAGAGGGAGAAAATCTGGGGAGGATGTTGTTAGTGGTTTTTCCTGAAGTGCTTGGAGCCGGCAGGAGCTGAAGTGAGCCAAGACACTGCGGCATGAGGTCAGATGAACCGTTGCCATGATCGAAATGAGGCAAGTTCAAAGCTTCTTGAACTAAGGCCCCTTTGAGAAATCGCTCAGTTGAACACAAGTTTGAGTTGTTTCCAGAGACAGAAAAATCTGGACCCAGCTTCCACCCTCATAGGCCCCATATGGCCCCATGAAGTTCCCAGCTTTGGCCTGTGGCTCTGGGCTCCATCCTCCACAAAGGCATCAAGCCCAAGAACCTCCCAATGGAGCTGTGGCCAGCTTTCACCAGCCCACTTCTCGCTGCACATCAGCCATGGACAGCCATGGGATATGATGGGGTACTGGCGGTACTGGGATCTTGACAAGACAATCAAAACCTGCACAAAAACGCGTGCCAGAAAAAGAATTCATGACACATGGCCAATCTATAGTTGCACCTTTGTGCAAAAATTGAAGAGCTAGGCGTTGTCCGACCTTTAGCGTTACGACCGTCGGATTTGATATTCGTCCTGGAAAGGAAATATCTTGAATCCGTGGCTGTCTGGCTGAAATTGACCGCAGCCATTCACCAATGCCTCCCCAATCCTCTTGGCCCTGCCTGAAGGCTTCAGCCCACTGGAGCCTTCGACCACCTTACAGGCGGATTTCCATCCCTGGGTGCAACTTTTTTTCTGAAGAAACAAAAGCACATTGACCCCATTGCCAACTGAATCACCATATTTTGATGCAATTTCTTGTTGGCCAGATTTCTTCAATCCCAATTTTTGGCAAGAGGATGTCCTAAGGCTGTCCTCGCTCCAGCAATAGATCGTTTGGAAAGGCAAAATATGTTGCCCCGAAAAAAAATCCCTCCCACAGCTCCACCCAAAAGAAAAGTCTGATCTCAAGCAAATGCTGATCAGCAAGCACTCATCATCGAATTGGCATAGCTCGTCCTCAGATTCAAAGGGGTTTTGTTGCAGCCTCCAAGCCCAGTGAAAAGGACGTGACGACGGGGGTTGCTCAAGTTTCTTCATATGGCCAGAACCTCCAAATTCCTGTGAATCAAATGTGGAAACCGAACTGCCCAATGCTGAATCTGGTTCAAAGACTGAATGTTTTCCGTTGCATAAATGAAGCGTCTCCGAATCCAAACCCAAACACTCACAGCAATTTTCGGCATATTTTTGGCACTTACCAGGCCACTGTCACTTACTGGGATGCTAACCGCCTTTGGAATCCTGACTATCGGATAACAAACGCCCTTTGTTCTCAGACTTCATCTCATTGGGAAATGTTTCAGGAAAACCAGAGCCCTTTGATTGGTTAAAGAAAAAGCATGCGTTTCCTAAGTCGCCTGAATGTAAGTACCTTTGCTATCTTGATCGAAATCAACCCCAACCCAGCTAAATTGCAATAATACCTCACAGCTTTGAAACAACCCAATTTTGGGTTCCTCTTCCTACAATATCTACATGGTCACCACTCAGCCCAGCGATTGATCCAAGGAGCTCCAACGAATATGAATTCCGACCTGCCGCATGCAGTGCGGCTTCCCAGCAGTTCTCGGCTTCTGTAGCTGCAGCAGCCAGATGGCTTCGAAATCGGCCCTGAACTGACGTGAAGATGTGGGAAGCAACTTGAAGAACATGTGAAAAGTGGGAAACCATGGAAACATTAGCGAAATGCTGGACAACGGACATGACATTATGTGTAAAAAATTGGGAAGAAAAACAAGTGGAATCATTAAATCATTATGTTTCAAATTCACGCGCGAGGGCGATTTCCTGGAAAGTGCTATTGTTTCCTGTGGCCGGCTCCACTGTTATATATATAATTATATACAGTATATATATATATCAACAAAAACAGGAAGAAGTGGCGGTTCATCTTCACTCTCTGCAGGATCTACTACAAATCTTCCCGAGAAACCTGGATAGAAAAGCCACTTGCTCCTGGTTGTCAAGGATCTCATTTTGCGAAGAAGAGGTGGTGGGTTTGGCACCCTGGGTGCTCATGGATGCTCCTCTACAGTATAGGGCAAGGGCATTGGCCAAGCATGTTCCAAGATTTGATTCCAAGCAGCACCTCCCTCTGTTCGATCAAGGTGCAGGAGCATCATCTGGAAGCAGGTTCAGGGCCTTGCGACTTGAGAAAGGATCCAACTGAGCGTCTGACAGTTCCACATGCATCAATTGGGATAAAAATCAGATTTTGGGACCTGACGCAGGATCTTGCATCCTCTTCCCACATAGATTCACGTCTCCAAGTTCATCAAATCCTGTGGCCCCCCTGTGCCCACCCCAACCACACCCCCAGCCCTGCCTGAGGCCATTTCGAAGCTGCTTCCAGCACCTCCAAAACATCCAGCACCGCTGGGGGACATCTGCTGCTTCGGAGCGGCACCTGCCAGTACAGATGGAGAAACCTTGAAATCCTCAGTTCTTGTTGAGATGAAAAGGTACACCAAACCATACACCTCCAACTGGGAATATTTTGCTGAACTTATAGAGCCCATTATTTGGGTAAAATTGGGATACTTTATATGCCAATTTACCACATGAGTCACATGAGTAGTTAATTACAGCTATATAGTTTCAATAGATTGAAGGAAAGTAACTATACTTGAGGCATCTCTGACAACTTTTGGAAGAAGCATGCTGCGCGCGCGGGGGGCTGCAGCCTGGGAATTTGTGTTATTTGTTGGGCCATTGAAGAAGAACGCCTTGGACGAAACTGCCATCTGGCCTGCACGCTCGCCAGCATCTGCTGCCACCCGGATGCTGCACCTTCTGTGGTTTGGCTGAAGTGGAATGGGTTGGAATGGAGCTGCCACCTGCCCTGAATTCAAAGGTAGTTCAAGTTAGTTTAATGCTTCTTGTTCTTCTTTTGGATATGTTTGGATTGCTTGATCCCCAAATACCTTTTTGTGATGAAGTACATACTTCACACTGTTGAGTTGTTGAGTTCCAAACGTAACCCTACGTACAGTACTCCTCCTGGGGCCACAAGCACCCAGGATATGTGTTTCTGTGCACCCTATAGCAACCAACCAGCCCCAGTGCCACCAAGAATCCACTTGGCTCCACAAGCCTGCTCAACTCTTGGAATTCTATCTGGTGCAAACAAAAAAAAATCCATCACTTGTAGATCATGTACCCTCTGGTGAACTAACATAGCAATGGAAAATGGCTATTTATAGTGGATTTTCCCATTAAGAATGGTGATTTTCCATTGCTATGTTAGTTCACCAGAGGGTACTTTCAGGAAGGTCATGGATTTTCAATTGCAAGTTAAGATTGCTGAATAAAATATTCGATCTGGCGCCAAAACACCCGGACCCTATTCCTGTAATTACGTGGGTTTCACCCCCGGACAAATTGATGTATACTGAACTGCTAAGCAGCCCCTTGGCTACACAAAACTGGACTTGTGATCAGACACTAGGTGCTCACAACCTGCTGGTCACGTCAATCACGTCTATTAAGCAATGGAAATGATTGTTATGCCACCCAGTTTTCGCAGTCGCTTGTTGAAGAGGCTTTCCCCTAACACAACCCCACACAAACCTTGGCACTGTATTAAATATGTACCCTCTGGTAATTTGTTACATAGCTATTGAAAATGGCCATAGAAATAGTGAGTTTTCCCATTAAAAATGGTGATTTTCCATAGTTATGGTGATGTTTACCAGAGGGTATGGCATCTATGGTCTCTCTTTGGGATTATGGTCAAACCCCTGTTGAACTACCATCTTCGTTGCCTCTTAAACTTCGCCAATCCAAGGATCCCATATTTCCGCCATTGGACTGCGTGGGTTTTTCCCCAAGATTTTCGAGTGACCAACCCCCCAAAAAATGATGGCACTCCATTTTTATGGGAACAATATGGAAGCTCCATTTTTATGGGGTGCCAATATTTCTCAGAACGCCATAACCTTCTGAAAAACCATCTTTTTTACCACTGGATTCAAAACGAGGCTTTTCCCATGGTCCCATGGTCGGTGATCAAAGTCGTCCCTGATGTCCTTCGCTTTTCTGCGCCGCTCAGCCTCAAGGCCTGGAAGAGGGGAGTTCACCAACAACCAATGGGGGTAGAATACTACCCTCTGGTAATTTAACATAGCTATTGAAAGTGGCAATTTATAGTTGTTTTTCCCATTAAAAATGGTGATTTTCCATAGTTATGTTAGTTTACCAGAGGGTACTGGGAAGACATGGGACCATCAGTAATATCCCAGGAACATCCCAGGAAGTATTAGATGGAGTCATCACTGGGATATTCCTATTACTGGGTACATTACTGGGATTGCTGGGATTTCTTACAGAACTATTACAGGGATGTATAACTGATAAGAAAGGGACATGATGGGATATTACTGGGAAATAATGGCATGTAATAACCAATAAAATGATAGTAGAGGTAGAATGCTGTGTAGATCTTTGAAACGGCAAATGATGGGATATCTCACCGATATGAAGGGTTTGTCTGACCATGTGGTTATCTCCCAATCAGGTGGCTTTTTTGAAAGGGACGATGAAAAAAGAAGCGGTGGGAGTTCGGGGTACCCCATTTTTCAGACAAGCTCTGTGGCAATTCTATGTATTGTGTGAATGTATAGGTATAATGGATATTGTGGACACTGGTTTTGCATTTTCAGTGGATAAAAAAGGTATAGTTAGGTATACATATATGACATCTATGCAATGTACAAGGCCGATGTGGATTATTAGTTGCCAATCGAAAGCTATTCTCTGTGAGGTTGACTCAGTTGACTCCGTGGGGATTCCATCAGAGGTGCCTCCCAGGCAGCCATAGGTTTGATCAAACCATTTTTTGGGGGTGGTGTGCCTAGTTTCAATCATTACCCCTAAATGGTAAACTTGGGTGAATGTGAAATGGCTATAATGGCTGGCAAATTGGATTTCACTGGCAGTTTAAAACTGGCTTTACATTGCGATAAACCACATCGCGCATGGACTGATTTTTGATCCACGGAATAACGCAATGATCAAAATATGCTCTTTGGCAGCGGCGGGCGAAGGCCCTGACAGGTCCCGGAGCTCCCATGAAGTACGCCTATGGTACCGCGGCAATTTGGGGCTTTCAAGCGCTGTTCAAACATAAACTATGTAACGATTCAGCAAATGCTGATCTACTTGAGGGTTTGGAAAACGTTGAAGACTGCGCTTGGTCACTATGTTAGAGAAGGAAACCATGACACATACGGATACATAAGGAGCCAAACAACAAAGTTTCCTGGGATCCCACACAGCGCCAACATCAATACATTGATCTGGGTCATCAGCCTATAGGCCGATTACATATGTGGAAGAAGCCCAGTTTAACATATCTTAAGTAGATATGGGTCATTTAATGTCATTCACCACTTACAAGTACCAACTGTGATGCATCCTCCACTTGGGTGACCAGATTCCTTTTTGTCTCCATGAAACTCATGGGCTGGGACCTTTCTTGCTACCTCGTGCCCCAAGGCAGAAAAACCTGCGCCCTCCACGCAGTGTGCGGCCCTGACGGCCAGCGAACTAAGGAGCACCCCGATGCCAGAATCGCAACAAAGAAACCGTACAAGTCACACATCTGGGATAGTCTTGGAAACTTATATACGTATATATAATTATATATATATATCCTAATTGTCCACTTTTTGAGAGGAGTTCGTCCTATGTTTAAAAAAGGTAAACCAACGCATGTGTCATCTTTGCTGACCACCATCTTCCTGGCGTCCGTTCGGGGTGCTTCCAAGATGTGTCGCGTCGCGGCAGCTGAGGACTTCAAAGATGGCCCATGCTGACACGGCCTGACTGGAACTGACTTCAGCTACCTGGAACTGGAAAAAAACCGGTTGGTAGTTGGTACCCTCTGGCTATTACAGTAAATGTAGCTATGGAAAATGGTCTATAGATGATTTATATTTTATAGGGTAGGAAATTGTTTGGGGATTTTTTTTTTTAGTTTGGGGAATTTTTTTTGGATTTCCGGTTCTCACCATTTTCCATGCTTTTGCAGCATTTTGGAGCTGGAAACTGCCATTTCCACGGTATGTGCAACGGTTTTGAGTTCGAACCTCTCATTTTCCATTGTATTTTCCACGGTATTTGCAACAGTTTGCAGCATGTTCTGTCCATTTTCCATGCTCTTTGCAGCATTTTTGAGCTGGAATCTGCATTTCCACCGTATGTGCAACATTTTACAGCTACATTCCTCACAGTACTTGCAGGATTTTGGAGCTGAAGGCTGACATTCCAACAGTTGTTTGTTGTTACTGTTACTGTTGTTGGTGTTGGTGTTGGTGTTGTTGGTGGTGTTGTTGTTGTTGGTGGTGGTGGTGGTCGTGTTGTTGCTGTTGCTGTTGTTAGTGTTAATGTTAGTGTTGTTAGTGTTGTTAGTGTTGTGTTAGTGTTGTGTTAGTGTTGTGTTAGTGTTGTGTTAGTGTTGTGTTAGTGTTGTGTTAGTGTTGTGTTAGTGTTGTTGTTGTTGTTGGTGGTGGTGTTGTTGTTGTTGTTGTTGGTGGTGGTGGTGTTGTTGTTGTTGTTGTCGTCGTTGTTGTTGTTGGTGTTGTTGTTGTTGGTGTTGTTGTTGTTGTTGGTGTTGGTGTTGGTGTTGTTGTTGTTGTTGTTGTTTAGTGGTGTTGTTGTTGTTGCTGTTGTTAGTGTTGTTGTTTAGTGGTGTTGTTGTTGTTGCTGTTGTTAGTGTTGTTGTTGTTACCGTTAGTGTTGTTAGTGTTGCTAGTGTTAGTGTTGTTAGTGTTGTTAGTGTTGTGTTAGTGTTGTGTTAGTGTTGTTGTTGTTGCTGTTGTTGTTGTTGTTGGTGGTGGTGGTGCTGTTGTTGTTGCTGTTGTTGTTGGTGGTGGTGGTGGTGGTGTTGTTGCTGGCGGTTGTGTTTGTGTTGATAGTGTTGTTATTGTTGTTGTCGTTGTCGTTGTCGTTGTTGTTGTTGTTGTTGTTGGTGTTGGTGTTGTTGGTGTTGGTGTTGTTGTTGTTGTTGCTGTTGTTGTTGTTGTTGTTGGTGTTGTTGTTGTTGATGTTGCTCCACACCTCATGGAAAAGCAAAAAAGCAAAGAAAAGCAAAAAAAGCAAAAAAACAAAGAAAAGCAAGAAAAGCAAAAAAGCATAGAAAAGCATAAAAGCGAGAAAAGCAAAAAAGCAAAGAAAAGCAAGGAAAGCAAAAAAGCAAAAAAGCAAAGAAAAGCAAGAAAAGCAAAAAAGCAAAGAAAAGCAGAAAAGCGAGAAAAGCAAAAAAGCAAAGAAAAGCAAGGAAAGCAAAAAAGCAAAGAAAAGCAAGAAAAGCAAAAAAGCAAAGAAAAGCAGAAAAGCGAGAAAAGCAAAAAAGCAAAAAAGCAAAGAAAAGCAAAGAAAAGCAAGGGAAGCAAAAAAGCAAAAAAGCAAAGAAAAGCAAGAAAAGCAAAAAAAGGAATAGAAGGAAAGAAGCAGAGAAGCACTGCAGGAGGCAATAGAGTAAGCAGGAAGAAATCCAAAAAAAATTCCCTAAACTAAAAAAAAAAAAACCCTAAATAAATGGCCCTCCTATTTTATATGTTATGATTTGCCTTTTGGCCCCTGCCTGCAGCACCTGCATCACCTCCGGGGCTTGAAGAACTCCTTCAACTTTCGAATGGGCGCCTCGAACCTTGATGGGACTGGCCATGGTAGGCTGCAGCTGCTAGATATGATGGTGTTTTAAAGATGGTTAGAGCCACCCGCATCTGGGGGCATGCCCTGTAAAACGGTCTTTTGTGTCAATACGTGTTAATATGTCAACCGTTCGTTAATCATGTGTTGCATAAAAGTCTTCATAAGATTTCACAATCAGCAATGGGCCCATCTGCCAAGCCACGCCAGCTCACTATCCTCGATCCTTGGGGGCTTTTCTCAAGGTGATCATGGTACCAAAAAGCCTTGACCAAACAGACCAAACACACGACAACACAATTCCCATCAACTCATGAAAAATGCGTGCTGTATAGTAAATGATGCCATTTCAGGACACCTTTAAAACCATGACTGTCACCAAAAACTCACCAAGCATCGCTTGCTCACCTGCATTGATCTCTTCCCGCACAAATTTCTGGCAGACGCAGGTCAGGGTGAGAGGGTTGGTCTGGAGCTACACCGTCTCACGACAGCCATGATGCCAATGCTTTAAACAAAATCAACAAATAGAGACATATGATATATATATATGTGTGTGTGTGGTAAACATATAGCTAGACTACTACAAATATTAGGACTATGGTTATGGTTGTATAGTTGCTAACATTACTGCTAATACAAATACACTGTTCACATATGTTCACATGATTTCACATCACATCATGGTGTCATTCTGGTCCCCCGGCAATGTCCCGCGTCGAGGACCTCAGTCTTCTTTTCCAATCTATTGGCCGCGTCTACGATGAGTTTTTCTTCCTGACCCCATGTCATACGCGTCAAGAAACCCGAAAAGGTGAGTGGCAGAACCAAGTATAATATTGATATATATATATACATATAACAAAGGGGGATGCAGTACCATGCTCCCTCATGTTGAGAATGTCAATTTTGCATGGGAGAATCACAAAAGAAAAGGTCCTGGTGACAATCAGGATATTGCTTTCCCATGCTTTCCCCAGGCCCACAACGTTAAAATATCCACAGCTCATTGTGGCTTTCCAGAACAGCACCCTTGCACTAACTAAATGATCTCAAATCTCTACCTGCAGACCTATGTGGGCCACTCACTGGGAAAAAATGGGAGGTTCCATTGGGTTTTTTGGCGATTCCAACTCGCTGTGCTTCTCAAGGGTAGCAGGTAAGCATTGGTGGTCAAAGGTAAGAAGCACCCTCGGCTCCTGATCCACTTTGTTCATGGTGCTCCGCGCCAGCAGGGTTAACTGCCTAGGCGTTTTTAGCCCCGTCCTAAATTGCCTCATTTGCCTCCATGGCTCTGGAAGTAAAGGCGGTGAAACATGCAGTCCATGATTTTTATGTTGTCAATTGGGATGATTGTCCCGGGTAGGTCTTAATAAAATTTAATAAATATGTTTGACACATCTCAAGACTCTGTCAGAAGGCTTCCTACCATCTCAAGGATGCTTGGGAAGAATAGCTACTAATTACAAAGCAAAGTAGCTCTTCAGACTCGTCTGTTTAGCCAGGCCTGTGCCAGGAATGTATCTTTATAAGGATGCAGCGTCTTAATGACGCAAACAGGGACCTTCAAGCTTCAAAGCAGGAAGGCCCTAAAAAAACGGAAGGTCAAAACTGATACGAACCTACCCTCTTAGCAGGCAGCCATGGCAATCCCCAACCGTTTTCGAAGGCAAAAAGGTTCCCAAGTCTTCAGAGCAACGGCATTCAGCGCAAATAACACCCCCAATGAGGGATCTTAAGTATTGGCCAGCTGCTCCTCGAATCCCATCTCCGCCTGGACGGCAACGTGAAAGAATTTAAGTCACTTCTTTGATTCACAATGAAGGAGAAATTTATGCTAATTTGACGTTAACAAAAAAAACAAAATCAAAAAATGTGTGACGAGTGATTGAAAAAACTATCAAAGATGAAGAACATATGGTGTGAAAACGTGCCTCTGACAAGTGAGATGTTCCCAAAAAACAAACACAACCAATAGGGATAGTTTCGACTTAACCTTGTCAGCCGATCCACAGGTTGGAGAGTGCACCCTGATGATTTGTCCTGGATATGTTCATTAAATGGGGGCCTCATAAGCAGGGGATGTTCTTTCATAGTAAAAGCCAGCAAGAGCGAATTACCATGAATTACCACCTATGAAATCGTGCAAGTGCTTTTAACAATAACACAATCAAATCGCGGGTGTGGATTTGTAATCAACCAACATCAAGCAACATCAACCAACAACAATGGGACTTGAATCGCCACGGGATATATTATGACATCCCACTTAGATCCACTATGATCCATTTATATAATCACTTAGTCTGTCAATCATTCTAGCCTGCTCCAACACCTTTTCGGCGTAGATGGTTCGCAGTTTGGCTGGATCCCCTTCCGCCGCACACGTGTTGTCTGTCACCTGACAGTGAAACGTGGGGGTGAAGGCTCGGATGTCTAACCTCGTTGACGAACCTGTGAAGTCCGGGAACGCGGGCGCAGATAGGTTAAAAAGTGTAGCAAAACATTGGTCATGAAATGCATAAGATATCATAAGATATTGATATGTATCATAAAATAAATTTATTGCCACTTAAATTTCACTGGGTTTCCTCACATCTATCCTTCGAAAATCAACCCTGCAAAACATTGGCACAGAACCCCCAAAACCTCCACTTCTATCCCAACATTGTGCCATCTAAGCAATCTATAGATATTCAAGGATATTTGCATATCTACGTCGAAAATGGCATTTACGTCTACAGCTACAGATCCTACAGATCTAGACATCACCTCCATGGTGAGAACAGAACAATATGTTTTGGTTATGGAATAATCTGTTGACCATAGACATCACCTCCATCAACTCCTCCCATGATCCCAGGGGTCCCATCATCCCATCGGCCTTCCAGTACTTGTCATAGGGCACTTTCGCCTTGGCCGTGGCCTCGCGAACTCGCTCCAGCACCTCCGGACTGATGGTCTTGGAGCGCGTGTACAAGGTGCCACCCCCGTAGCCGGCCCAGGCGTCGTTCCTGGGCGGGATCCCATGGGAACTGAGGTCATCCAAGGTCCAAGAAAGGTGAAAGTGGAGAATAATACCGAATACTGAGAGACTTAGTGGCAATATGTGGCAATTTAATTGATAAACATTGACAAACGGTCACCATTGCCCAATTTGTTGGTTGCCATTTTGGGGATGTTTGTTGTCTGGTTGAGCCACCCTGCACACCACAAAAACGTTGCACGTGGCGAGATGGTCATGGCATCATCCAACATCTGACGAGGCTCTGGCCACGGTAGTAGATCAGAACGAAACCCTGTTCCGGATCATCCTCGAAACCGTGGTCCAAGACATACCAATCCTGAGGTGATTTTCAGGCCATTTGATTCCCGGAAATTTGACCATCTGACATCATCTGACTGTGGAACCCGTTCAAAGACAACATGCAGAGTGGCCCGGATTCTGGGTGACCTGGGGCGCAGCCAAGGAGCATCCTGATAGTTCAAATATTCGTTGCCGCGGTTCAATAAGAGGCCAGGTTCTGTCTGAACAAAGCCTGGGGAACATCTCGTCTTTTCATTTGGGGATGGGTCAAAACCCTGGCACCTAGTGAACCCCAAAATAGCTGGTAAATGGATGTTCATCCCACTAAAAATGTATCTATAGGTATTGACCCATACCCATTTGTCTTTGGTGGCGAACAAGCTTCAGGACATTTCAGATGTGACAGATCTGACCACAAACTCTTACAGTAGGGCTCGAGCCAACCATAAATTACCCTTTGAAATTGGCGAAAGAAATTCGAGAAACCAAGAAACGCTTTGCAATTTTGAGACATCTCATTGAGCTTGGACATGCTTGCACCGTGGCATGTCAAGAACAAAGACCCGTTAAACACTCATTATGAGGACCAAACGCAAATCAAGACAACCAACAAACTAAAAGCAACTAATTACTAATTCAAAGCCTTTCGATATCAGGCTGTGAAAGCACCTTTCAACAATCATCTGGGTTCAGAATCGTTGCCTTCGGGTGAAATGACCTTTCAAATTCATTTCGGACATACCTTTGATATCCTTTGACGGATACACTGCATGAATTGCTGCATTGAAACAAAGAAACAACGGATTCTCCGTCACCTCTGCAGCAAAATCTCACCCGATTCCACTCTCCAAAAGAGCTGGAGCTGGCAAAAAAAACTTGTGAATGCGTTGAACCAAAGACCTGGCAGAACGATTTCAAGATATTTCAAGTTCAATGGAGTGGATGTCGATGTAACTAATATGAGTGGTAAACCCCAAATCATAAAACATCCCCAACATCACCACAGGTATGGGTGGTATTACCTGCCATCGGGTTGCCAACATGATCCACGTGTCTATGGCCAGGAAACTCTGCACCGTGGACCTTGAGATGAACTCGCCGTCCACCTGGCGGGTCGAATGGGTGGTTGCAACCCTGCTAAAAGGTCTTAGGAATTGGAAGTCATATACGGTTGAGGGAAAAAATGAACTAAACATCATTTGAAGCCACAAAACTTGAGATGGATGGTGAACAACTCCATGTGTGCCCGAGTCATTCTCAAACATTCACATATGATATATGCATTCTTGGTTATAAGCCTGTTGTGATCCATACATCATCATACATCCACCTTCGGTGGTGGTTCATCATATCCCCCCATAAATTTGCCATAAATCTGGGCAAATTAACCTGAAATGAGACCATATTGGGATAATTCCCCTTACTAACCATGATTCCAGTGAGGTCGCAGTGAGGTCACTGCAATTGTCCCAGAAATATGGAGGTTTCCTGAAATAGGGGTATCCCCAAATCATCCATGGTCATAGGATTTTCCATTATAAACCAACTATTTTGGATCCCCCATAAAAATGGAAACCACCATATACCCTCTGGTAAACAAACATAGCTATGGAAAAAATCGCCATTTTTAATGAGTAAATATAGTAAATCCACTATTTCGATTGGGCCATTTTCAATAGCGAACTGTTAGTTTACCAGAGGGTATGGGGCATGCATCCCCCTCAACCGAGTGGTTAAAACATGTTAAAACCCACCTCGTTGATGCGCCAATTGATCTTCCCCACAAGGCGACCAGGAGACTTCTCCGTGGGGGCCATGCCTGGAGGAAAGGCGTGGGGATTGGTGCGCTTAAAAAAAAATGTTAAAACATGTTAAAACATGTAGTTTTAATATATGTTTATAGATGTTTATAGCAACCCTGAAAGCAATAGGAAAGGAGTTCTTCACTATTTCAGTAGGATTATCCATTGTACCTTTTCTGATTCTTTTCGGGGTTACTATAACTGATCTAAACAACAAAAAGGGGAGTCAAGCAACCAACACGGAGATTTCATCAGCAACCATGTGCAAAGAAGGGGATTTCAACAACCAAGCAAACATGGATGATCTGATCAAGAAACATGGGTGATTTGATTCACCAACATGGCGGAGTTTGAACCAAATCAAACGGGAAAGAACACACAATTGCAGCAACAAACATTAAAGTTTCAAGCAGTCAAGCTGACGATTTGATCAACTGGCAAAAAGCACATCACCCTGGAAAGCCGGCCAGGTGCCTTCAAAGAAATGCACTTGGCAGTCGAAGGTGTCAAACAACGGGTTGAGACCTCAGAAAATGGGCCTTGAAAGTGCTTGGAAATGCTTGGAACATATTGGAACTGCAGCCATCGCACTCTGTTTCTTAGTTCATTTATATAATCTCTTACTCTGACTCTGCAATCCTGTGAAAAGACGGCAGGCGTGAATTGGTTTCTGACAATTAAAAATCTCCAACATAATACAAACAAACAGCACTAGTAGTAGCTAAATTGAAATTGTGTGGTCCATTTTTCTGAAACAATAAGCCTTGCCCAGCCCATTTGAAGAACCCGATTTCATCCAATGTCGCTGTGCGCTGGATGAAGATTCCCATGGATTCCCGAGATCTCACCACAACCTGAGGCTTCAGACCAGCTGTGATGTACCATCGCCCTGTCATCTTCTGGACTTCGAAGTCGCCCTGAGTCACTCGCTGCGAGGAACCGGGACAGTGGTGCACTTGTTTAAGACTTGGGCAGTTCCCACTCCTGGTCCATCTCCGTACATGTTCATCTGAATGTGGGTTGAAACCCTCTTCTCGGCAGTGTATATCCCAAAAATGAACAGAATAGTCCACAAGTTCAGATGTTCCACTACCCATTTCGCACCCATTCCCATCTTGGCTCCATTTGATCCACCGCTTCGGTCCAAGTCACGCTGACGCTTTCGGGCGGCGGCGCGGGGTAGCGGCCCTTGATTGGATCCCACTTCGAGTCCCCTGGCGCTGGCCCCTTGTCGGGTCGTTGTGGAACACCTGGGCAGCTGAGGATTGGATGATCCCATCGATCCGATCGATCCATCATTGGAGTTGAAATGAGTTGTTGAAGCAACAAATCCTACGAATCCTTCAGGTCCATGCTTTTTTGTTATAGGAATATGGCCCTTTTCTAATATAACCAATATATAACTTATATAGCCGCACGGTAGCCCAGGTGTTGCAGTTGCAAGGGTCATCAAGGGTCCATAGCCTATTGTAGCAATCTAGAATGATTGTTTTTCATTGTCCCTCCGGTGTTATATGTTTTTGACTAACTGATGCTAACTGAAAGTCCATCATTCTATACGGACTGGAGAGGCGAGAACAACAAAAGCCTAGTTGGATCATCCAGGCCATTTTTCTGACACCGGGGTGGCCAAGCATCAACGCTTTACGAAAGTAAAACCACTGAAACATTTTAAGATCCCAAACCTGGCCATGTCCAGTAGAAACAGCCAAGTCTGAAGCCAAGGGGCATTTCTTGGCGCTCAGAGCGCACTTGTTGAATTCCACCACCACGTCGTTCTCAAAGTTGTTGCCGCAGTTGATCCTCAGAGCGCATCCCATTCCCCAAGAATTACATGTAATCACTGCATTGGGGATCCGTATTACCTAATCTGACCAGCCCAAAAGTGGGGATTTGCAGTAACCCCCAAAAAAGTGATAAAGTGGTAATTGGTAGTTAATGAGTCTAAGCCGGAGAAAAAATACAAAACAGGATAGGGCAACTTATACAGGGTTTGAAGGGTATTGTGTTTGGATAAACTACCAAAAAAATATATTGTAGGTCAGCCAGTAATGCTAACCAAACAATGATGATATAACTAATTCCACGAAAATCTCCGGGAATATTACTAACAGCACCAACTATGGCGAAAAAAACATATGAATTCATCATCATCAATGATGCTTAATACCAGAATATACTGCGGATGGAAAAAAATCCTGCACCATTTGATAAATGGTTAGTCTCATGATTATTGGGTTGTTTGATGTCTTTAGCATCCCAAGGTGGGGAGATCTTCCATCCACTCGTTGTCGCCAAGCCACTGGCAGCTAGACTCATCCTTTTGCCCACTGCAGGCGATGACGCAGGTCAGATCCGCTGCACAGCTGGGATTCAAGATGCACTTGGCCAAGGGAAGCCTGGATGCCACGGGCGGCTGATTCCCTTCGGGGGATAGCAAAATATAGCAGGTTGAGGAAAACGCTGGAGAAAGTCCACTCAACCTGTGGTTTGCCAGCATTCGCAACGGCATGTTGCTGAGCAAAGTTGAGGGGGGAATGACATGATCCCGACCACCTGGTTGATGCACACATTTTTTTTCAGAATTCAGTGCTGTTGATCATGCCAAATATCGGTAGCAATGAAACTGATTACAATAATAAGAACGAAAAACATAGTGGTTGCATTTTAAAAAATTGGACATGGGCATATGATCTTCAGGAGCTTAATTATCTTCAGTTCCAGTCCCATGACACAACCGCTAGTGGACATGATATGGTCCTACTATTGAAATTCCCTGCAATGGTTTCAATGGTCGCGAAAATCCCTATGAATGACAATGGTCACGAAAATCCCTATGAATAACTGGATATCAATCGCCTAGTGCAGCAAACCCAATCACGAATTCAAGTTGGGCGTGGACAGTATTCCCTAATATGTTTTAGTGCCAGGGTTTCTTGTAGGGTTCCCCAACAGGCGGCCCAGCTGGTTTGCTCGGGGCAAAGGCTGCAAAATAACACAGGGTATGGTTTAGCAAACGACCGGCAATGTGATAAAACCCCCCAAAAAAAAACGCAACATTATCAGAAAGAGATGGTACAAGCCCTCCAAACTTGGAGGTTCATTATTGGGCTTATCACGTTATTTCAACCATAAGTCTATGTTTCATCTATATTTTTCATCTACACACCCATGATGAATCGATATTGATTACTATTACTTTTAACCATATTAATTATGATTGACAATTAAAAACCATGAATGTCAACCCTGGATAATTAAGCACGTAGGCTGCTTATACAAACAAGTACCCGCATCACTTTGGCCGCCTCATGGCACATCACTTCGGGCCCATGGGCGCCCGATGACGCATCACTTGGGACGCCCACCGACACCCACACCTATCACTACCTTTTAGGGTTGTGAACCATTAAAGATAGGGGTATTGGCGGGAGGGATGTTAACGTCCCTTCACACGCGCACAGGATGAGTGTTCGACTTTGGAAACATGGCTGCACCAAGTGATCCAAAACATGCAATGTTGCTCTCACAGGAGAGCTGAGATTCTCCGTGGACACCAACTGGTCTCTGCAAACAGCTTTGGGGAAAACTGCCTGGTTAGCTATGTGAGTCTGCGACAAGCATGCTTAAACATTCATCGGTATGCACTTCCGCCCACGCAAGGATCTCATCGGCAGCCAAGCCTGCAAACACCATTGTTCCAATCCACAAAAAACCAGATGTTCCTTTGACACCTACTTGGGACAGCCTACCAGGGGCAAAAAAAAAATCGCTCGTGACTAGCAAGTCCCCCATGGCGTTCACAGGGTGCCGCATCATGCTTTCTATGATCTTGCATGCTGTGCTACTGGAAACGGCAACTAAGACCACCATGCTCAAACAACAAAAACGCTCATGCATCTCTGCAATTAAACCTACAATCCTCACTGCATCCAAACGAAGTATGTTGCAAACAGACCCTAGTACAGACAAATGAGACACCTACCTGCCATCTCCTCTGCTCCATGACATTGCAAGGTAAAAACAAGAGATGAGGAATGGAGTTCGTGCTTCCTTCTGTGGCGCAGAAGAATCAATCCCTGCCAAAGAAACCACTTAAAAAAACTCAAGGGATCGTGGGCTTCCAAGAGTTCTGCACGATGCAATGCAACGATCAGGGCCGACATGTGCAAATATAATCAAATATACAGCCGCTGAAGAAATAAAAACGGACCTCCATCCAATCTCTGAAACGTGGGTTCCTATCAACGCATACATCTCCTCAACGGATGAATCTCATCCATCCGCAGCATTTAACTAATTACAGACGACCTGAAATCGTTTTCCACCGCACAGATGAAAGTTCTTTACCAATCAATATCTCTTCTGCTGTTTGGCCGCAAGTAATTCCCATTTCAGGATCTTACGTCTCATCAACTTCTTTCTCAGCTGCAATGTCAGCAGCTCCACATGCCTCTTCTTCCTCAACTCCATCGGCGGGCTGCCGGTGGTGCCGACGAGGGGGCTGCACTGGCTGCATGTCCTTCTGACTCACCACAAGAGCCAGCGGGTTGCGAAGATGAAGCTCCGGTCGATGCTGCTGCCGAGGCTGCGTGGTCATACGGCGCATTTGCCTGCCTTTGACTTGGCCAAGGGATCTAGAGGCTGTCGCTTGATGAACTTCCTCGCCTGCACCACGGTCTGGGAACGCCAAGGCAGCGAGCTGTCCAACTCATTCTCCACCAAGCAGCCCAAATAGGTATGCTCACAACCCCCTTGCTGACAAAATGGCCGGCAATCTAAGCACGCCCATTTGGTATGTGGATGCGGGTTGCGTGGCCACTTTGCTTGCTTACCAATTGCAATCCAGAAGCGAAAAACCACATGAAAATCACTTTGTGCCAAATGAACTTCAACAACGACACATGAACACACATCGTGACCATTTTGTTCAACAAAAATCGGCAAATGATTTTCCTGGCCTCAACAGTCGCAAAACGTCGCAAATCCTTTCCAGAAATGGATACCTATAGCGGATCCCGCATCAAAACTGCGTACTTCCCGTCCAGCTTCAGAATGCCACGCGGCGACGAATGCAAAGGCAAAGAAGCACCCAAGCCGACTAGCTCCTACACAAAGGGCACTCAGAACATGCTTTTCAAACATTTTCGAACCCCACCAATGTGACTGATGACATGCGAAAACGGACACTATGTGACATGTCCCATCTGCGAGTCCTTCGTAGCCTCCTGACTACTAGCTGTCATCAACATGCAAGCTGCGAGCCGCGAGCCACAGATTTGCCTTGGCCCACTGTCAGATCCACTGGGTTCTCATGCTGCTTCCATGTGCCAGCCCTCTGCATCCCAGCAGGCTTCGCCGCATTGCCAAAGCTTGTTGCCAACATCATCCGGCCACTCCACATAGGCTTGGGGCGAATGGACTCCGATGCTGGACTACGACACACTTGCTTCAACGTCTGACCACGAACCAGCAGGCCCCAAAACAGTGTGGGGGTAGGAAGTCAATGTACCAGAAAAAAGCAACATGAAGCAACAGTAACTTCGGAACAGTAACAAATCAGGTTAGACATTATCGTATCTGCAGCCGCAGGAACTTGTTTCGGCACAAGAAATTATATAGTCTTGTCATCAGGACCATAGTAACATAATGTATAGCACATGGAAGGATCGCTGCAGTGTGCAGCAAGACGAGGTAGCACGTACTAGTACTTAGTGGTAGTTTTTGTGGTAGCGGTAGTGCCAGTTAGTGCCAGCGGCAGTGCCTCCCGAAGCGATCCGATGCGAGACCTGTACCTTTATATAATTGGGCGGGTGCCATGTAAGTATCAGGTTCTCACTATTGGGGAGTACCACCCACATTAATAAACCATGGTCTAATCCGGGGTTGACACTTTTTTATATGACTATTAAGCATTATTACAGGATGGTGCCCCCCAGTTATAAGTTGGTTTATAAACCCCATTAACTATAGTTATATCTGCCATAAACCATAGTTACTGGAGTTATAAACCAACTTAACTATGGGGCACCACCTTGTAACAAATATGAACTATGAACCACGAACCATTAACCATCATTAACCATTACTAAGTGTGATAAACCAGTATTAACTTCAAATTATTCACCATTCTATGCCAGGTGACTGGCACTTGCTCAGCAGGCACGGCGCCACTTTTGCCAGGCTCTGGTCGGCCCAAGCGCTTTGCACTGGCCTCGTTTCAGGCCCTTTTTTGGGCTCGTTCCCGGCCATGGAAATTCCACAGTGCCATTCATCAATGGATTGGTTTAAGGTGGTTTAAGGGAAAATCAACCACTACTAAATTACTAAGCCATTGTTTTTCCATTGAAATATCTAGATATATCTAGATATCCGCTGGTCGTATTGGCTCCATGCAAGCTTCAAAATGTCGAGGCGTCAGTGCATTTCTGATTCCTGTGTGTTGAATTTCTTTTTTCTCGTTGACTCCTCAAGGTCCAAAATAAGCATGAAGCAAAAAGTGATCTCAAAATAGGGCTCCTGACATTTCCTCAGTTTCTTCTGTAAACATTAACATCACCGTTTGTGTGTGGCAAACGGCTATTCAATCACCATGTCAGGCGATGCTATCCGGCCAGGTAAAGTTTCCGACTGAAGTTTCAGTATCATCCAGCTCCATCTCCAAATGATCAACATATAATATCATATAGACGCACCATCAATAATAATAATGATTATAAATAAGATAGTAAATTCAATAATATATCCTCCTGTGAATTTAAGCCGCGTGCTGTGTAACCATTTTGTAGTGAAGAAACGTTTTGCATAGCCTCAAGCTCTACTAAATGGATGTACATGCATGATCGAATTTCACTACTAAATGTGGGCCCTTGGTTCAGCTGAAGTGCAAGATTTTGATATATGTTCGAAGTCTCTTAAGAGACCAACATGACTCGACTAACATATCAATTTTACCTCTCTACTAAATGTGGATCATGGGTCTATAGATGTTTACTCGATTTTTATTGAAAAATCGTGGCTCTCTACTAAATGGTTTCTGGAAAATTCACTGTAAAACGTTGGTTCACTTTCCGGGACCCAGGTTATAGCATTTACTAGGGGAAATTCACACGGGGATAATAATATTACATTAATTATATAATAATGATGATAATATATATATATATATAGATAGTAATCCTATAGTCTCACCATCCACCAGTGGTGGACCAGCTTTCAGCATCAACGTCCAGGCTACACAAGCAGCGCCACGGCCATCAGCATGGAAGCTGCCCAGGCCAAGAGAGTGCCGCTGCTGGAGGCGTCCTTTGCGGCCAGGTGAAGATAGCTTGACCATGACCAGTGCAAATTGGTGGATCCTGATGTTATCTCATGATGGAACCAGTTTGAAGATGTTTTCAGCACCTTAGGGATCTTTGGAATTCTCGAGTATCTTAAATCCAGCCTATGATTTTGCGAGGAAACATTGAACATTGAACACTTGGGTGGCCAGCAGGTTTAGGGTGGTGATCCCCATCGTAAACCAAGCTGCAGACTCCAGCGGTTTCACGGTCGACATGTCACTGGCTGGCAATTGCAGTGGAGAAGTCTCGTGCCTCGCCGGCAAGGACGATGGATGCCGATGGTTCCCTTCATCGCTTCACCTGTGGTGTAGGGTTATCACAGTTGTTTTTTAAAAATGGGGATGGGTCATTTTTTTTGCAGCCTGATACTCTGAGTGCCGCGCGCAAAACTCAGCAAGGCAACGAAAGCACAATTAATCAGCGAAAGCAGGAAATGATCTGAGGACAGAGAAGGGAATATCAATGGACCGACAGGACACACCAGGACCTCTACCAGAGGGAGACCCACCCGAATAGCCAATTTGAGCAGAAGAATGAACACTCAGGAAAGTGACTTTGTGAATAGAGACGGGTTTGAACAACCCAACAAAACCACTCATCCTCCCAAAATAGAGGTCGCGGAGATTCATGCAATGATGATATGAAGTGAATTTTCCTTTGCAGAAACGGCGAAAACGGGTCTTGAATTGATTCAAAAAATGTTGAAGTTTCTTGCCGTCAACCCACTCGGGTAAATCAGGATAACAACCCACAAAGTCAAAAAACACCAAGACCCATGGAACTTTGGGCCCTTGCTGATTGACCAGAAACTCTACACAGACATCCTGGGTGTACCTAGACAAAGCCTGGAAGTACTCACCAGAATAATTCTGCAACCTAGACCTAGCATTCCGCTGGTCCAGCTGAGGAAAGACATGGGGTTGAACAATGACAGAGGTGAAAGAATCCCGAAAAGTTTGATAAACGTCCCAGAGTCTGTCGAAGTCATTCGGGCGAACGGTCCCGTTTTCACACTTGGTCAAGAATTCACTGTTACACTGCTCAGGAAAAAGGTGTGAAGGGGTTGGATCACTCGGAGGTTGGTCTGACGGGCACAAAAATTGGCACGCACATCGTTCGCCCAGCGTGGCGATGATATGGCATTGCCATGACACAGCCACTGTGATCAACTTACGGTAAGGTTCGAGCTTGGCTCTAAACGCATCTCTAGCTACAGCCCTAGCGGCTGCATCCACCATGCTATTTCCATACGTAAGATATGGATCCTGACTAGACTTTGCCGTACAATGGGCCTTTACTTTTATGATATGCACCCTACCAGGACGAGATTTCGCAACGGAGCAAACCAAATTCCAGCAATCCCAGTTGTCCAACTTGCGAATCCATTCGCGAGAAAAATCAGCATCTTGAAGCCTTTTGAAAATTCGAACAACCGTCAAACAATCACTAGCAATGGTGATAGGACCACTGGAATGTGACAACGCCAATGCTGCTGCAAAAATTTCCGACCTCTGGCTCGTGCAATCTTGCGTGGGGAGGAGGCACGCAAAATTGCACTCCGTGGAAAGAAAATATGCTGACGCAGCCGTGGCAACCTGGTGCCAATTGCTTTTGTAACAAGACCCATCAATAAAAACAATCTCAGTCGGGAAAAAAGGCCCACCCGGTCGCTCGGGGCACGTGAGACAACATGATTCGAGAAGAAAAGGGGGAAAAAACACAACCCCTGTCAACATAGTGACGTCATGACCAGGCTCGACTGGCGCAGGCCTCGTTCTGGAATAAGCCGGGCAATCACAAAACAAATGCCTCACAGTCTCCTTTTCCCCACACGAGATGCACAAATTATCCGGGGCCAAGCCAGCAGCATGAAGCCGAGAGGAAGTGAAAACACGGCCCGTCTGTGCCATCCGCAGCAGGTTCTTACTGTAGGCCCAACTTCGGGGGATTTTGTCAACATGAGGCTTGAGGAAATCAAACTCTTCATCGCTCCTCATCTTTTGATCAAACAAGAACCTCGTGAGTGAAATGTCTAGCAAGTGGCCTTCAGGAATCCTGCATGTTTCTTGGCGCACCGGCTGCTGCTTGAAAAGATAAGTTCTAACGGAAGAAGCGACAATACCAGAAAAATATTGGTCGCTCCATGCGCTGAAGGGGAATGACCCATGAGGTGTGGATACTGTGAAATCATCAGGTGATATAACTGCCCAATTCAACTCAGACAATATATACGACAGCACATTTGAAAAACCATGACAGGCTCCTGATTTCGGCGTGGGATCTCTGAGAACAGCTCCTAACGCCCTTTTTGCAATATTTGGGTGGAATTTGACGAGTTTGCGAGCATGGTTCAAGACATGACATGCCCACTTTGCAAACGGATCCAGAAATACATCCTCCAATGTAGCCATGACAGCAAAAGGTGACCGCATGTTGTGAGATGAGGGGTCAAAAATATCACACACTTGCGTACGCAATTTTTGAAGATCTTTCTTGGGGATGCCCTGTGTTTCACTACCGAACACCCATTTGGAGTGGGCATGTGCATGGATGTACACAGACTTCTGGGGAGGGGACAGTGGCAACTGTCGAATCTTTTTAAGACAGTCGCTCGCCTTTGCTACACGGTTTGATTGCATTGTAGCGTTACGGCACTTATTCATCTGTTGAACACGTCCTAGTGATTTAACCTGGGAAGAAACCTGAACTGGGAGTTGGATTTTCTGCTTCAACAGCTTTCCTTTGAGGACCCTTCTAGCCAGGATTTCAGTTTTCTGGGGGTTGAGTTGTTGACCAATGTCTTTATCAAATTGCCGCACAAATTCAAACGCTCCAGCAATTTCATCAACATAGTGGAAGGAACCCCATATTGAACCCCAAAATAGCTGGTAAATGGATGTTCATCCCCCTAAAAATGGTATTAATAGGTATTGATCCATAGCCAAATGGGGTTTTGCCCAATGAGTTCTAATGAATTCTAATCATGTTTGCTGAAATCTATCGATGCTTCCCCTCACACACATCCCATACTATATAAATATCTACTTGGTCGATTTACCTGTTCAAGGTTCGGTATTGTCATTGGCCTCAATAACTTGTAGTTTTGGATCAGGAAAAAAGGAAACAGGCTATAAACCACTTAGATGAGGTAAAAACATGCTTTAAAAAAAAACTGGAGCAGGGCCGATCATTCTATGCTCAAGTGATAGGCGACAGGGAGCAACAATAAATGGTATTACAATTACAGGTGATGACGGATGCCTTAAGGGGATACCCCCGTCAACATACCTCAGAATAATAAAGTATTATTCCGGCATAACCTGAGTTCAAAAAAAAATATTCCAAGAACTCACTGATATATGGAAATTTGGAATGATTTCCATCAAAATGATACCGTTATAGTTTATTTCTAGCCAAACGCAAGTAATCGTAAGCAGCTGCGCGCAAACGGCCGAAAAAGGTTTCCCTTCTTGCAGAGCTGGGGCACAAATTTAAACAATTTTAAGCATAATCAGATAGGATCAAGAAGAGTCAGAATAATATCTTCAAACAAATGCCCTCTCAGCAACCCACTAGTTGAACATGGTTTACCGCAGCATCTCAGATTATTTTCTCTCGGCGTGAGCTTCTGGGCTGGTTAGGTGATTTTGGCAGCTAGTTGCTTTGCTTTTTGAAGGGTGCAGGACATGTCCAATGCCCCTAGAATAATTTCCTCCCTGGGTAAAGCCTAACAGATTTTGGCTCAGCCTCGCTCTTTCTCAGAGATCTTCTGTTTCGTTATGTCTTATCATTGTTGGCTGAAAATTGTTGACCGTGACTTGTCATGACAAAACCGCTCGAGAATGTGAAATGAACACTTCAGAACGTGAAAAAACCTATCGGGAGCGTAAAAGTACCGTGGAAGCAAGGACACTATGTAGGAACGTTTAGGCTGTTTCAAGATGTTTTAAGATGTTTAAAGTCAAATTATTCCAAAACCTAATTATTCTGGTGTATCTTGACTGGGGGGGATCATGATTTTCAAGGTTCCGACATGCATCATCGTATACCTACCCCTTGAAGAAATTATTCCTTGAAAATTATTCCAATAAATTATTCCATAACCTAGTTGATACCCTGGAATATGTTTTCAAGGGATAGGTCATTACAGGTGCTAGTTTTTGCAGAACTTGCGTTTACAATGTAACCATGCATACTATGTATGCATAACCATGCATAGCCATCTATAACCATGTATAGCCATATAATGCCATGTACCCTCTGGTAAACTAACATAGCTATGGAAAATCACCATTTTTAATGGGAAAACTCACTATAAATGGCCATTTTCAATAGCTATGTTAAATTACCGGAGGGTATATCATGTATGACTATAAACTCATCATAACCATACAACCATTGAATGGTGGTCAAAAATACCAACCATAGAACCCCCGGAGCTCGCCTTCGAAGCGCGGCTTTGCCTGGCTGGTGGACGAAGGCCACCTTCGCCGCATGGCATGGCATGGCATGGGTGCTGTGTCTTTGTATGGAATAGCTAGGTCCTAGGTGCATTTAAATTTTGCATCCAAAAGCATCCAAAAACAAACATTCTCCACATTTTGGAGTCTTGGAGGCGTTTGTTGGTCAACCATATAACCATTCAAAGAACTGAAATGACTATCATGTCATTTCGCTTTCAGGCATGCCTTCGCAACATCACCTCTGGTGGCGTGTTGGCCACTTGGCCATTTGGAGGTTTTTTATCGTGCAGGCCCCAGTGGAAATCAATGAAACGTAGGCCAGTAAACATCTTCTAAACCTCCGGATACAGTGTGCCACATTACATATATATATATATACCCAACAAATCTGGGAATGGACCTTCATATTCGAACTTCTCGTTGGTCTCCTGAATATCCTGAATGCTTTAACATGGGTCACATCACGATCCTTCAGATCCTTCGCATACAGTTGCACGATACAGGCACACGATTTCAAAATAGTACAAACATGTACCAACATGCAACATGTTCCATACAAATATACAGATCTACACTTTATGCGTCCATCCTGCATCAAGGACGACCTTCTGCTACCAAGGGACCGGCAGGCATACAGCCAGCCCAAGCAACAGCACGACAGCGCCCCGGCGGCGAAGCATCGCCATGGCTGCCGTGGCTGCCGTGGCTGCCGTGGCTGGGGATGTGTTCAGATGCGCCAAGGAGTCGTGGAACGGATCTCTGATATCTCCGCATGGCTGAGATGTTTGAAATTGTGAATTGAAGAGGACCTGCAGTGCACAATCAGGTGGCCTATAGGGCCTAGAGATGCTTCATGGGAGATTTTGCGGGGAGACCTCCAGCCAAACGACTGCAGTGGTGCTGTGCCTCAACTTTCTGTCATGTCATGTGGCAACAGTCTGCTAGGGTATGTGCACCTTAGAAGTGCCCAGAAACAACAATATTCCAGTTGCCCAAATGAATTCACATGTGAACAAGAAGTTGAAAGATTTGGCTAATGATCCCCGTCTTACCCGGTGATGCTAAACATAACAACAATCGAATTTCACGACCAAAGCAGCTTCAAGCCATGAAAAAGTTACTGTTGTGCCGGGTGATCTCAACATGCGAAAGCTCATCTGATGCTGTTTTCAATCCATCCCGGAAATATGAATGTCAATTGTATCGATAGCTATATAGTCTATAGTGTCATCATCCCGAGTATGATGGGGAAGAAAAATGAAACTCAGTAAAAACCTGCTTAAGTCATTCGTTTACCTGCTCATCAAACCATTCTTTATCCGACTAATATGCATTATTTGCACATCATCCCCAAGTTAATATCCAGTAAATCTCATGAATCATCTCATTAATCATCAGTAATTCAATAGTCACTATCATTCACTATGAATCACTATCAATGACTATTAATCACCATTAATCTACAGGGTTGATGGTTGAATCATTCCGAAGATGCTGAAACTGGTTCTCGCCTTCGCCTCTGCCAGTAGCTGCCCTGCCACTTCCCAGGCTGCGCCGCTTTCAGCGGCGGTAGCGCCCGCATAGAAACCGAAGGAGTCGCTGGTCTCCTGCGAATTGGAACGGTGCATGCGGGTGTCGACCTTAAACGGGGTGTGCCCACAATATCTTGATATTTTTGGCTATCTTAAGAGGGAAAATGGTGATTCACCATTGGAATTGGGTACTGTAGCCTTTTTTCAGACAAACCCATCCGTATTTTTTGGGGTATTTGATGCGCATAAATTGCTCTCAAACTTGATTCATCAACCCACTGATTGACAAACAAGACTTGTTGCAATTTATAGTTTATGCGAGGTGATACCTTTTTTGTTGGACAGGTGGCACAAAAATCCCAGCTGCAAAGGGGTCCTTTAAAAGAGGCAACTGGTTTCCCTGACAGGCTGATGGCGGTCCTGTCCGAGGTGCAATGCGACACGCCAAGGGCCAGTGCGGCAAGCATCAGCGGCTGCATTCACGCAAATTCCTTGGGAAGGTGAGGGTGTTGGGAATGTGTTGGATATCTGTTGACCATCTTGACCATCTTGACCATGGCCATCATGGCCATCATGGCCATCATGGCCATCATGGCCCATGCCATGCTGATTTCAAGGCCGACGGGTGCTCCCCAGTCATGTGCACATGAAGACCGATCTACAACCAAGCATCTGCAAGCAGAATTCTATGGAATTGCCTTATGCTCATACAATGTCACGACCAGGAGTCTAAAGCACCTATCATGGGAATGACCATCAAACATGGCTTATGGCCCATAACTGTGCCGCCAGCTCACATAACTAGCCTTGGCTTCCCCAACCTCCCCAAAAAAGGAAACAAGTAAGTATGCCTTGTATGTGTTTCTCTTGCAGGGTATTTCCTTCCCATTTATATACGCCCTAAAACTTCTAAACATCTATCCCTTCGCTACCATCTGAGCTATATCCCCGGAAATACTGGCCGGTAAATAAGCGTCCCGTCAATTATGGGTTCGTTCAGTTTCCAAAACCCGAAACCAACCTGGATATTCACCAATCAACCATCAACCATCTATTATCACACAATATATAAAGCGTAATTACATATTATATATATAGATCACTTATGTTTGATGAAAAAAAAACATACAGCAGAAATTATGGTGAAATGTCCATCAATTTCCCCTATTTCATGACCAATCAACACCAGCTGGTTTCCACCACCACGCGTCCATCGCTGAGTCGTTGGACCATGGCTGCCTGTAGCAGGCCCACTGCTGCACTCCAGGCTGCGCCTGGCTCCGATTGTCACAGCATGTCACAGCTGAGATGGTGGATTTATTTCGGGAATCTAGGAGCGCACCAGCACCGCAACTGAAAATATGGCTGTATGTATGAATGGATGGATGGTTTTGTGTGTGTGTATGTGTATGCATATGTATATTATGTATATGCATATGTGTATGCATATGTGTATGCATATGTGTATGCATATGTGTATGCATATGTGTATGCATGTATATATGTATGTATATATGTACGTATGCATGCATATGTATATTATAAGTGTATGTATATGCATTTGCAGATGCAAATTTAATGTACATGCATAGGTATAATATGTATAGGTAAAAAATGTATATGCGTATGTAGATGCAAAGGAAGATGTATATGCATAGGTATATGTATATGTATGAGTATATATTATATGTATGTGTAATGCAATGCATTGCCATGTAATGTCGTGTCATGTCATGCAATGTAATGTATGTGAAACATATATATATATACTATATTTACATGTGTAAATTCACCTGCAAAAACTCCAGGATGTTCACATCAAAATAGCAAGTGGAAATAGCAAGTGGATCTTCATCCCCGCAAAATTATATGGAAAAAAATAAAAGGTTTAGACCCATCCCCATGTCAATGAAACATGTAGTCCCCTAAAAATATAGAAACATAAATTACAAGTTGCCACTACTTTAGCGGGATTTATACACTAGTAAGGATTTTACTTTCTATCTTTTTGGGGTATTGCTATAATGAAACACCCTTGATGTGACAGCAGATTCGATTGCAGCACGCACCCGTCTGCCTAACTTTCCCAGCAGTGCAGTGGTGCCAATGGCATCCTGGGGGATTTTTCAGCGCCAGTCTGCAACAATTGTTGAAACCCAGAAGGTGGGCCAAACTGTGCATTGCTTTGATACCCATGGAAAAAATTCTGACCCAATGGATCTCTCCCTTCGGGGGTATTCATTCGATCTAGTTGCAATCCTATTTCTGTCAATGACGTCCTTATGGCATCTGTTTCGTGTAATAAACGCCCCAACCCTGGCAGCACACCTCCATAGCCAAGGCTAGGCCTAAGGACCATGGCCCATTCAGCGCGCGCAAAGTGTTGCGCAGGGTTCGATCCGCTGACCTGTGAAGCTGTGCTTTCGTTTGTCAAAGTGAATCAATTTTGTGAAATAGGATATATAATATATATATAATACATATTATTATACATATTGTGGAAAATATCGCGACAGAAAAGTTAGTAACCACATACAATATTAACCTATATATAATAATAATATATAATAATACAGTAGTAATAACAACCATAGTGATATACACAACAGTGGGGATATTAACCACAGAACAACCCAATATATGGAACATCTCCAGTTACACGCGGGCTTGTGGTCTGTACATATAGAGAGAGAGAGGGTATTATTTACGGTTCAAATCACTTATTATTAACAAATGATTTGGCCTTGTCATGGTTTGTCACACAGTTGTATCCACACGGATACCATCTTCCCTTCAATAAGAACTATCTACTACAATGATAGTGATGGCCTCCTTCCAGTTCAAAACGGACTCATAGTGTATGTATATATTATATATACCCTCTGGTAATTTAACGTAGCTATTGAAAATGGCCATTTATAGTTGATTTACCCATTAATAATGGTGATTTTTCATGGCTATGTTAGTTTACCGGAGGGTATATATAGTTATATATAGAAAACAAATATGGAGGTTCCCCCCAAATCATCCAAATGTTCATAGGATTTTCCATTACAAACCATCCAGCTATTGGGGACTTTACCATGACTATGGAAACCTCCTGGATTTCGCTGGATGAGACCGACCTGGATAGAGCTGAACTCTGAATTCTGATCGCTGGATCTTGTCTCTGTGCCGGAGAGCCAAAAAAATATGAGTTTATAAATTTTAAGTGTATTAATATAACATATATAACATATATGATCATCCCCAACCAACCTGCTGTGGCCCCAGTGCCATCTGTTGTCGACACCAAGGGACACACCACTGGCCAGCATTGTGTCATAGATGTGGGCAGCCAGCTGCCAGGGGTCCTAATGATAAGATGCTGGGACATGCCATCATGTGGGCTCAAGTTTAACATGGAATGGCTGATTATTCAAGATAGTCCAGAAGTTTAACAAATGTATGTATGTATCTATATTATATATATACACGATTATACACGCATGCAGACAAGACATCGCAGGGATCAAGAGGGGCACTGCGGGCTTCCCATATTAAAAGATACTAAAAGTTGGATGGGAAAAAGTCCCAACAAAAAAAAGCTGGCAGGTCAACTTTGTTGACATGGGTCACATAGGTGTCACATAGGTGTCACATAGGTGTGTCTGAAAATGGGGTATACCCACCAAATGGCAATCCCAATAGGGAAAATAATGACTACAGTGACATTGCGTGTTTTGAGGTATACCATACTTTCAGACAAACCCGTATCCAAATCGAGCTCTTGGGACCTCCTGCAGGTTGCACATCACTTCGTTGCAATGCACCACATTTGCTTCAACCTGGCGATGGCAACGAGTCTGTTACAGGGACTGTCGGTTTCACTTGATCCATCCATCTTCCAGGAGAGATGGATCAACCTGAAATTTGAAAAATGGCTGGGCCTTGTGGGTCACGAAGTTGGAGAAACACTCAGCTAAATTAGCAGCAATAGCAAAAAGCATCAAAAGGCAGAATTTCGGATGTAATATCGCCAACCCGACACTAAACCATCTCCAATTTTGCTAGAAAGGGGTGCTCACAATAAAACCTTAGGAGGTACATTTAGGGTTTTAGTATGTTTTAATATGCTTTAATGCCACATTACAAGAATCATGTTTTTTGTTTGCACCTCCCTCTGTTACTGATTCCTCCCCTTGCTAACGCAAGGCCTGGGTCTGACAAATCTCTTCAAAAATCTGCAGGGCAAAGATCCACTGCCTCAGAGTTTGGCTGGTTTCGCTTCGGCTTTTTTCGTGGCACTCAAGAAATGGCAGCTGTAGAAACACTAGGCTCAATGGGAATTTCAGGATCCTAAAATGGAGGTACTGTACCATATTTCTGGCCATATTTTGGGGGTATATCCCCTTACATAGCCCTTACATAGGCCTTATATATGGTAGGTACCTCCAATTTAGGTTCCTGAAATGGCCACCGATAGGAGGCTTGCTGTTCAACATGATGTTTGTCAATAAATACTCGTGGGAGAATCAGAACCATGAGAATTTGATAGCAACCAGAGTCACCAGCTGTCCATCTGAACAATTGCGGAGTTGATCCTGTCAGTTGGTACCCGCCCCGTTTCAACCCTTGATAAATGGGAAAATATCAGGAAGATATTGGGATGTTTTTTCCTCAAGCCGCACCAGTCTCAGATATGAAGTGTCAAAGCTTAGACTCGAAGAACTTCCAACCCCACCAGGTGGCAGGCGGTTCTTGTCTGTACAAAATGCTATACTCCTTCAACCGCTCAGAAACGTCCAGACCACAGGTACGACAAGCAGCAACATCTTGATATGCTGACATGTCCCTCCGCGGAGCAGGCTGGAGCAGCTCTCTCTTCACATTTTGCACAAAGCCATTCATACTCAGAAACTGGTGCACTGTAGGCTCACCCCATTCATATTTGGAGCTGCTATCTAAGTCACACGGCTGCGCTTCCGGATGTGACAAGATCCAGTGTTCGTTTGAAAACCTTCCCACTCCGTAGCAGTTGTCTGCCAGTCCACCTGGTGGCGGGCAAGTATCTGGCTCATCGTTTCTTTCTTCCAAAACCACCTCCATCGCACTTTCAAACAGCTTGGGCTCGATCAATTTGGAAATATAGCTGCAGCGGGCAGCCCACATATTGCCAGGTAAATGGGCAAACGGGAGCGGGGACATTCTTGAACCGCATGTGTCGCATGTGTTGGGCATCAGCCTGCACTCCTCTGAAAGAGCACCGGCTTGAAGGTATTCTCGCCATGCAGATTGGGCAGGTTTGTCATGGTAGGATCCCTTGGCATGTAAATACACAACCACCTCGGAGGGATGCGTACTGTTGAAACTGCAGTAAGACCAAAGCTCCTGAAGAGTTGTATTTTCTTGGCCGTCTGGTACATGAAGAAAACCACCATCTTTCACAATTTTCAGGTCGTCAATGGCCAACACCGAGGGATCTTTCGCAACTCCATTGGAAACAATCTGAAGGTGGTGACGTTGTGGGTCCAACTGCAATAGTTGTTGGCGAACGATCGAAGAAACTCTCGACATATTGATGATTGAGCCCACATACAAATTGTAGTACACTCTAAGTTTTCCTGACGAAGAAAAGGAGTGCGACAAAGATGATGTAGTTTTCAAAGAATCCACCTGAGCCATGGTCAAAAGTCTTTCATTACGGCAAACCTTACGAAACCCGGGAAAAAACATGTTAGATCATGCTGGATGATTTGTTTCCAGCCCAAAGAACTAAACATGTAAAATATGGGGACAAGTTAAACGCTGCTCACCTGAAGCAAGCACTCGGTCCCATCATCCGCCAGCACAGAGGCGGCAACAGCAAGGCCGGCAATCATCAAATTTGCCAACATTGCTTTGACGAAATATGAATTGAGATATATCGAGATGTATCGAGATGTTTGAACCCAAACAGCTTGAGCGAGACAAGATTGGGATTGGCATGGATTGGTTTTTTGGGGGGGGGCAAAGCCACCAAATCCACCAATAAACCGAAACCGAACAATTTTGGAGGGTATAGACTTCCAAGATCTTACAAACATTTACAAACTGTTTCTGGTGAAATCTGATGGCTTAGATTTCAGCTTTACAACGCTAGCTCTACATTTGTGGCAATTCCAGCAGAGGCACCCGCGGCACGACTTCATGGCATCGTTGAAACCTCAATAGGGGGCCGCGGGATGCGGAAAAATTCCGGGTTTGGTGGTTGGATATGATGAGGATACCCTCTGGTTATGTCAAAATAGCTATTGAAAATGGCCATTGAAATAGTTGATTTTCCCATAAAAAATTGTGATTTTCCATAGTTATGTTAGTTTACCAGAGGGTACCCGATGCCTCATGTTCAGGTCCAAAGCCATCTTTTCGAAACGATGATGAAGCCCACTGATGTGGCTTTTCCATACTTGGCTACACAAAGAATTCCATAAGAATCCCATAGGTCACCAAGAACCAGGATGCCCCAAAACATGCCGGTCAAATACCACAATCATTCCAAGAGGGGAAAGGGACAGGAACAAATCCACCCCATTTAACGATCATTCGATCAATCAAAAACCAACAGCCAACCAGTTTAACTTCACATCTGCTGGGTGGGTTGGTTTATCCCAAAGCCATCTTCTTTCAACAAGTCCCGGACCTGTGGCAAAGCCGTTTGTTCATAAACCGGGCCCCCATCCCGAACATTTCCATAGATGGTGGGAAAAACACCATCCCCAAACCCATAGGATCCATGGTGCTGGTATATATGCTACATTTGGGGTATATTGATGGTAAATGTTACCATATATGGCATACATGGATCCTATGGGAAATGCTAGCTGCTAGCTGACTCAGCTCCCAAACACGTCGAGCCACTGAAGGCATCTGCGTCAAAGCCGTCTGTCCTCAGCTTCCACAAGCGCCAAATGCTGGCGTGCCAGGCCAAGCCGCTGGCGCGTGCAGCCAGCAAGGTGTTGAAACCTCGGTTTTTTTTTACCGGGTTGGGGATAGTATGGGATGGTGGGACATGGAACTTAGACGAAAATTAACCAACTGGCCTGGAAATGATTTGATTGATTTTGATTGTATCATATTGTATCTCATATTCAAATGGGCTTCATATGTCTTCATATGCCTGTACATCATCTCACCATGTTTTGCTATATCACTCTTGAGGTTCCGACCGTTCACTCCCCATTCTTGGGGGCTTCAGGTCCATTTTGCTATATCACTCTTGAGGTTCCGACCGTTCACTCCCCATTCTTGGGGGCTTCAGGTCCATTTCAACCCGTTTCACTGCCATGCAGATGCTGCAACACCATACCCAGAATCCAGCATAGGGTACTGCACTGATTGCTGGACTAAGTTGCATCTTCCATGTACTGACAGCTATCATCTACAGGACTGCCATTGCCAAAGTTGATCCTCATGAATTTGAGACTATGCTTTGATAGTAAATTGATGATAATTACCACCACAAGTGAGGTGGCCCTCACTTTAAGTGTCACAAGAAATAGACCGAGAAAGATATGTCCTGTCCACAAACAACAGCTATGGCACGTGGTCCCATGATCATTTTGCCAAACAAACAACCTGTGCCTTTAAGATGTTATATCTATATACATAGATACAAATATATCCATACATATATTGATATTTATGTAATGGTCATTGCAGTGTAAGATATACATAATGTAATGTATAATATATATATATATATTACATCTCTCCGCATGCGCGTGCGTAACTTTTCAGATATGCAAGACTACGACGAAAAACCGTGAGAGATTCGAGATTGCAAGTCTTCCAAACTTTTCCAAACGCGTCCAGAAATTGATCACTTGGGCTCCAGGCTTCTCAAATCTGGCTTGCTGGAAGCCTGAGAAACGGGAACCATGGGCGACCAATCGCGTTGCAGCCGGCCAGTCTCTGAGATGACCACAATTGAATGAGATCCAGCAGACCAACCATGTTTTTATCCAAGACCTATATGGGGGTGTCCTAAAGTATCCCCAAAGCCATGGCTTTCAATACTAAAATCATATAATTTTGGATGATTTGGGGGTACCCAAAAATCAGGAAACCTTCATATTAAGCAAACCCCCTATAGGTAGAAAAAAGTTTGAAACCTGGAAACCTCTCTCTCTCTGTATGTTCGATATATACTATTATATACTATATATAATTACGACCCACAGATAGCTCATAGATAATCCATAAGTAACCCATGAAATATTGAAATGTCACATGTAACCCGATGTTAATATCTAATAGGATTTATATAACCCGCATATAACCCATTCTCCCACCATTTTCCAGGCCTGCCGCATCTTGCACAGCAACAGCTCACCACTCCGCCACTGCCCGGCGCGACGCTGCGCCGTCAGCACCGCGTTGTGGTGCAGCCTCGCCAAGGGGGCGCTGCCCCCTTGGAACTACCAGGCATCATAACCCTTGGTTTTAGCTAAGAATAATTGTTAAATCATGGTTAAATCATGCTTCAATTTATAGTTGTTTATAGATCAATGACCATATTTTCATGGATGATATTGATCCATAAGGGGGGCTGGTTCCTGACAGAAACATCGATGAAGAATGGATCGTTGGAATAGTGTGATGATTTCAGGGGATCTTCAATCTTGTACCCTGTTGGCTCAACTGGTGTTTTTAATAGCCATGGGAGCCAACATCTAAGAGGCTTAAAAGGCTTAAGAAACATCTCTCGGAGCAACGCCTCTAAAATAAGTAGCCCAATTTTATACATCTTTATCCAACAATACTGAGCATTTCAGCAGGGACGACACCCTCATGTGGATGACCACTGGAGTCTTGTGCAGCTGGGCCGCCTATCCGGTTGAAGCTCTTGCTGACGCAACTGATGCAACAGCCTCGGCCGCACGTGTCTTGAAATGCTCACACGAGCATGACACATGATAATTACAGTATGTAATGTAAACATATACGTGCATCTGCGCGTGCATGTGCAGAGGAAAAATCCACACCACAATATATAATACTAACACGTGAACAAAAACTGAAGAGTGAAGAACTTGTCACTTCCCCCGTGCAGACCAGTAGCTCTTGCGCTGCTTCAGGCTGCTGGGTCCTCTGTTAGAGGGTCCGGCAGGCCATAATCACGCTGGTTATGTTCCCCACCGACCCATGGCAATATTGATAGGATATGTTCAGGTCTATTGAGGCTATTGATCGATATTGAATCGATATTCCCGTTTTGGGGGAGGAAAAATATACCATGGGTTTCATGCCCAAAACCATCATCTTCCGGGGGGTTAGGGACGGAACGGAACCTTTAAAAAACTGAGGTAATTTTACATAGCTATGGAAAATAGCTCTGTTATAGATGATTTACCAGAATTACCTATATTGAATCCTATCTAAAATGTCGATTTTCCATAGCAATGTGCAAAGATGGTGTTGTTTTTCCTTCTGAATAGGTAAATCATGGTAAATCATCTATAAGTTACCCTCTGGTACACGACCATGGCACTGGAAACGCCTCTATAAATGAAGGTTTGAATGGCGTCCTTGCCAGGTGCTGCAGCTGCCGCATGGCACCATAGGGCTCCATGGCGCCATGGCTTTGACGGTTCGATGGCGGTATGATGAGTGGGACAAAAAGATGAACTTGAATGAAAATGATGGAAAACTCGTGGACATAACAAGGTTCTCCCAATTTCATCCACTTTAGAATCTTGGTTCAGGATAAGTATATTGCTGGATGCAATATGTACATATATGTACAGTGACCTACATGTAAATTGCATGAGCCCAGCACACTTTGAACCACTGGGGCTGTAGCCACTGCGAAGATTATGCCAACATCAAAGGAACAGTGTGAATGTGCAAACTGGTCAATCGACATGACCTGATATTTGGGATGGTCATCCACCTTTCTTGGGGATTTTCAATCTTCATTGAGCTAGTTTAGATGAATTTGGCAATGAACATATCTTGTCTTTGACTCACTGGAATGATCGCAGACCAAGACCACTTGCCTCGGACAAGGCCTCTAATGCAGCCTGTCGGACTTTGGCGTGCCAGTCCTGGAGGCCAAAAAAGGGGGATTCCAACGAGCAGTTCTGAGTCCTCTTTTTGCAAACATGATGGCGCTTTGGTAACAAAAAAATATCGGCAATTCTGTAAAAAAACCATGTAAAAACACTCATGATCTGAAGATTCTGAAGTCTTTGGATCCCTCTTCCCATTCCAATGGGGGCGAAGCCTGCCCGTTCTGGGCTCTTGCCCCTAATGTCCATTACCTTTAAATACCCTCATCTGGGCCCCCACTTGGTTGAGAGCCACTTCTAAACCAGCGCTTTCCGAAGGTTTTGAACCATTGGGACTAAAAGGCCTAGAGATGAATTACAAAATACACATGTAGAGGAGTATATTTATATATATATATATGTATATATAATATATAAATGTGACATTTCCCAACCTCTCGGGCTGCACCCTCAGTTGATCAGCCAGCTCCTCCACACTACCAGCTAAGGCAGCCATCGCCCCATCATCACCTTCTGCGGAGGGGTAGGTAGGGGGATGGGCCATACCACATTTTCATGGCTTGTACATACACATACTATCAGTATATAATATATATATATACAAATGATGGTTATAATAAAGATATCTATAATAAAATGTAGTAAAACACTCACACCTAAAGATATCTATCAATTAAATTGGTTATCTATGGTTATCTACAGTATATGTAGTTAAAATATGTTAAACCAGGTTTATATAAATGGGTGACATCACCTCAGTTTTTACAACTGCTGATGGAAAAAAAATCAACATACTGGGGTCCAGCCTCTTCGAGCTGGCTCCACCAATGCCTGTGGCGCCCCAGGCACAAACACACGCATATGATCGCATATGCATATGGCATACATTATGTATACTGTATTTGCAGTATGTACATCCAGATTTCAGACTTGTAGTGACTGGTAGACAGGTATAGGCGGTATAGGAAGACGAAAGAATACTCGGAGCATCTCAGAGCAAGTAAGCCAAGTAAGGCAAGTCCTCTGCCCAGACATATCAGCTGACACTAAAAAGGAAAAAAACAACCTGGCAAGCCAGCATGAACCACAAAAAACACCCAAAGCGCCTTTTAAATAATTTTAAAATGGCAATGGATCCAGCACCCATCCCGCACCGGTAACCATCACAGCCCGAGCCTGCAGAGCAGACACCCGAGCATCAACAGATGGGAGTGTGCCATTTGCAGCCACTGCCAGCTCTGCAAGGATGTCAACGGGTGTCATACCTCGGGATCAGCCCCTCAGCCGGAGAACTGGTTGGGAACTGCGGATGTCCTGTCAGGGTCTGCCATGTCATTGCCATGTCTAGGATTCATGGTCAGCGCCGTAGAGCCCGGCCCTAGCTACAAGTGGCAAGCAAAATCATTGACAAGAATCAGCCGCAGGAACCTCACATGGCCAAATGGCCATTTAAATCCCCATGTTCAACGGGTTCTATATACATTTTCAGGGGCGAAGTTCCAGCCCCATCTAAAGCCCACCCCATCCCGAAATCCAAGGTGCCGCTTCCTGCCTTCGGGCTATGCCAGGGTGGCTTGTGGCAACATGTGGTAAACATGGACCATGTCGGGATGTTTATGTCCCAAGTCTAGATGGGTGAACCACTGGCTACTAGCCATATAGCAATTTAAGTAGGATGGTGTCCAAATCCCCAGTTGTTGACTGCTGACTCTTCATGTTTTTGTTTGTGCTTTTGAACTTGTTTTACACAAAACACCTAGCCTAGACCTCTCAAGTCCCCCGACTTTGCCCCGGCCTCCCATTGGCCCGCTCCCAGTGTCTGCGAACCGCGGCATCGGAGCAGCATTACTTTCTATGACTTGAGGAATCATTCATGACACGAGTTTTTGGGGATTGCCATGGCAGGTTGGGAAGAGACAATGTAGAAATCCTGACCTCTGAATGGGAAATCCATGGAAATCCTACTGTTCAGCCTCACCCTCTGCATAATTTCGATCGGAGTCTGGGTCCACGGTTGGGAGGCTCATGGAATGCTGTGGATGAGAGTAAAAAACTGCGGCGCACAGCAACGCTGTGCGAATACTGCAAGCCAGGAATCCCTGCTCTCATTGCCTCCGCTGCCTGTTTAGCGCAACCTATCCGAAGAACATTGGTCAATTGGATGTGATGAATTTGGTGGGCCCAATAAACATCAATAAACCATCCCCAATATTCACCATAGATGGGTGGTATGAACCATCCCGCAAATGGTATGCTTATGGCATATTGGCTTTCCATGGCTTTCCCACATGAATCATCCAGCTGTAGGATGGGACCTTACTGCAATCAACAGAATGGTTGGAGAATGCCGAGCCGCTCCAGCACCATTAGGGCGAACGAGTGCTTCACTCCATATGTACAAAGGCTACTTCGAGGTTAGGTGGGTATATAAGCTTGATATCATGCCAACC